>JACTVC010000040.1:0-366396 GCA_018417955.1 Laccaria trichodermophora
GTTGCATAATATGATAAAGTGAACACAGATCTGTCGATCTTGATCTTGGACTGAGATTTACGTACATGATCTGGATAATGTAAGTAATTACTAATTATATCCGCTATGCAAATTCTGGGAGCCCGAGATTTCTGGAACGCCATCACACGACATTTTGGCAGGGAAAAGGATTTACCGTCCCAACAAAACCTTCCCCGTGCCAGAGTCGGGACTTGGTTGGGACGCAACCTCACACTTGGAGAATAAGCGATTCGGATGGAAGTTATCCCAAACAGGAATAGGCACGGAACAGGCCGAAGGTCGTGGGAAGCCATCGCGAGGGTCGATTGGGCCGATTGGGAGTCGAGCTCAGATCTCAGCTCTAAGTATCGCGAGCGAAGCGAATCTGAATCAGCGATGGTGTTGCCAGGCGCGGTGCCTGGGCCCGCGGCGGTTTTCATGAACTTCGTGCCACCAACTCTCTCCACACAGTTCAACCAATTTATTAAACATTTTCCTTCTTCTGAATACTGGTAATAGTGGTATAGCGAGTAGCCAGCGGTGGTTGCCTCTAACCGTAATGTCACAGAACTCTTAGTCTCGTACCAAGACTGTTCATGTTCACATGCGAGGGATTGGTTGAGCCAGACTGAACTCTGATCATGTAAATGGAGTGCATACACAGAATAACTATTGAGTCAAGGCAGTCACGATATGGAACAGGAGCTGAGCAATGTGATGATGATGATGCTGCCTGAGAGCGGCTTCGTCTTGGCTCCTGCAATTCTATGGAGTAAGTATCTTGGGTATCATCAGTGTAAAGGGTGATGGAAAACTTGCCTCGCCTTATGCGACTGGCTGAAGGATACGGTTAAGAATTTGTAACTCAAGCATCGCCCTGTCTCTCCACACCCTCAACATGGTTTCCTGCAGTTCCTGGTTATTGTCATCTGACTCATGAGATTGCACAGTTTCTTCGGCTTTCTGTTGCGCGATGTTGGCAGAGATGAGCTTATTGAGATCTTCGGTGGTTGCCCTCCGGGAAAGATAGTCGGGAATCATTAAACCTCTCTGAGATCATCATCTGCAAAGTTGCAAGAGAAACAGAAAAACGCAGACACACCTGTTGTGGCCGCATCTGTCCATACACCTTCATATCATACCCCTTACTGCGAAAGGTACTGTAAGTGAGTCTGGTACCAGGACCGGGGGGCAAATTTCCACCAAGGCTACGACGGATGGGCGTGCAAAGTGCCTGCAAGTTTGGCAGGCCCATCTGGCGCCTTTCGCTATCAGTATCACTGCTTGCGAGGGCGTTGGGCAACTTCAAGTCCAATTTACTTGAGGAGAAAGAGTCAGACCTATGGTTACAGTGGAGAACTGAGGAGAAAGAGTCAGACCTATGGGTTACAGTGGAGGATGAGGAAGAGTCGGATGTGTATTCAGATCGGGGGGGAGAAGAGGGGGGCACTTGAAAGTCAAGAGGAGCCTGAAAGCTTCGAAAGTTGAGATAAGGACTACGACCGTAGTCTGAAGGACGATTTAAAGACATCATCGTTAAGGTCAATGCACAACCCGGGACTGGGTACCACTGCTGACTCTACCGTACTTATGCCCGGGGGTAGTACCCGTCATGCGTAAGCCTAGGCTGGACTCGGACATCTATCACATGCCCAAATCAACTTGTGCACGGACCCCATCCAACGAAGACCTGATCCGACTCGGAGTCAACAACAACGACTACTATGACAATCTAAGTACATATTTCGCAGAGTCAACTCAATCAGGTTCCGGAGGACGTAGGGACCGAATTAAGAGGTCAAACGACAGCCGTGTCATGGAGGTCTAACAGATGGTCACAAGTTCGATGTATACTAATAACTTGCCGTTGTGGCCAGTGCTGCGCATGGCAGGTTCGAATCCACTTTTTTTTTTCTTTCTCTTTTTTTTTTTTTCAAATTGAACTCCGGCCGTCGACGTCGACGCCACACCAAATTATCTCTACGGTTGACGAGAGTCGTCTGTCGATGAAATTCTCGGTGATAATCATTGAATACATCAATGTATAGCTAGTCTTCGGAGAGAACGGCATTCTTGGCCAGCATTTTGACCTACAGCTGAGCTCGAGCCTGAGGCTGACCTTTCCAAATTTTACATTTCCTGTGTCTGCTGCATCATGTGCATGAATGCTGATTTGGACAAAGCTGCACGCGTCGCACCGTCAATTCACTCAAAAATCGTTCTGCAGACTGCCTCGACCAAATGCGGTCAAAATTAGAACTCAGCCCATTAGCCGAGACCTAGAAAGAATATGGGATATGACATCATCGAAGAACTAAGTGGTATGTATTTTTAACACAAGTGCGTCATTATGTCTCATGAATATACAAACGATAAGATAAGCTCTTTTCCCACGGGTATAATCTCAAGGGGTACAGAAGTTGAAAAATGCCCATCCATGATTGTTATTACATCAATGGAGGATGCTCAACTACATAATCAGTCGCGGTCGGATGCGGGAACGCGTTGCGAGGAAGTTTGCCGAGTGGAACATATATTGGAATATTGCCACCTGAGTCCAAATGTAGTATATCGTTATGAAACTGCTGCCATATCGCAGATCTCCGGCGCGTGGAATCTTAACACAAACAATCTCAGATCGCCGTCTCCCAAATCGGTGGTGGGTGTTCGAACCAACGTCACTCATTATTAACGATGGGCCCGCCGCAGTGCTCGTAGTAGTAAGTTCAATTCATTCAGGCTGACTCCAACTTATTGGCCCTCAGGGATAAGGTGAATTTGAAGTTCCCTGTAGGTTAACGTGAATACTCTCGACAAACCTGCCCAAGTTCAAAATCTATAAAGGCTCAGCCAAATGCAACCATCTACCAGTACCAGTGTTGGTCCCATTCCAAGTAGGCAATCATTATGGATCCTCCAGCCAATGTCGAAGAGCTACCCTTCATAATTCAGCTATTCTTCTCCCTCCGCGGCAGTGCAACGAGACCAGGCGCGCTGATGGAATGTGATGCAAGCCAATCCAAGCTACAAGTATGGAGGTGGTACGTGGGCTCGACTCCAAGCTTTCCTTGAATGCCCTCTCAGATATTTGCACCAGGCCAGTGAACCGCCGCAGAGAGCGGATCGCGCCCTCTGATCTGAATGGCCATCGTGCCACTCACCACTTCCAGTTCCCTGGATGCTTTTGTCCTCTCCAGAGTGGCGGTGGCAGTTTAGGTTTGAACAAAGAAACCGCAATCTACATGCCAACTGGCGGCCCATACAAGAATCAGTGGGTCGCCGCCTGCGCTACCCAGGAATGCCTTTACCTTGGTACGTGGAGCGAAACTGTTTTGATATCTTACCTGAACTGCAACCTTGCCGATTCAAGTCCCCTTGGCAATTTTTTACCAGCTGGATGGGCTGGCCATCAATCATTACAGCCCCAGAAGTAAGTTTTGCGATACACAAATTTCTACCCTTTCAATCCCAACCCTTACTACTATTTTATCATAGTTGTTGGCGACCATGGTCCCCTCCCCATCCTTCATATCTCTGAGATGCGGGGACCTGTGCTATCTTCGCGCGATGTGAGCCCCGTGGCCCCTACTGAAATCGACTCGTCAGACGACGGTAGTTCCGAGTCCAAGTTTCATGAATCGGACTTGGACTCGGCGATGCACACTCAGGATTTCGAGTGGCCAGTTCCTCCAAGTCCTAAGAACAGCATTCATATCCGCCGGCCACTTGGTAACAGCCTTGTCTTTCGATAGGATGATCACTTGCTGAGGGACTTCAGCAGCTCTTCGCGCAGCCAATATTGTAGTCTGGAACCAACCTAGAAGTGAACCGCTTACTTTCTTTGCAATGATTCGTGCAATCGATTCAGCCATTCGACCTGGTGTTCCTGTCAAAGACTTTCTCTCTTTAGCTTCCCTTTGCGAGTGTGGTCTTCTCACCTCCCGTAGGGCCTTTCGCTTCCACGAATGTCAGACTCGTCCCCACAGTGCGTACTGTTACTTTTTTTAGAACTGGATTTCAAGTAACTGCCTAATATTATAGGTCATCGTCGGATCGGGCCCCAGCTAACTGTGGCAGAAGTTCTGACCAGGGTAGACTCTGTTCTAAATCCCGGTGTCCCTATTGAAGAATTTTTACATATCGTTGCTCAATGTGCTTGCGGCATGCTTGTCACGCGCCGGTTGTTCTTTGCGCATGCATGCCAAGCATTCTGAAGGATTTGGCAGGCAGTGTCGCGTAGCTTGGTTCAATATTTCTAAGCCATTTGTTGCTGAGAATCTGAAGGGAAGATAATTCGGTATACAGTTTTCATATAACCTGAGTAACATTGACCTCCTATGACATACCGACCAATGATGGCGGTAAGACCCTTTATCAAAGCATACAAAAAACTACACTGGCTGCGCATAGTACAGGATGTAAGACAACTTCAAATCATGAGGGAGGGCTTAGCCTTACTGCGACTTTTCATCTGTTTTCGGGTGTCCTTCTGCCCGCACTCCGATCCAAGTGAGACAATATGACGCATCAGCGTCAAAAGTTCCCCGGAGTGTAGCAGAGAAAGAACCTCACGACGTCATTGAATTCAATGCAGTATGATAGTCATTTTCGCGTCACACATCGCGCATAACGGCATATGTAATTGTGTTTAGACGCTCCAGTTGTGTGTCCGAGTCGGAAGCCGGTTGTTCCTCATTGGGACCGCTGGCCAGTATCCTCTCTATCCTCTACCACTGCATGATCTATCAGCATGATTTACCACATCTAACAGCATAACTCTCCAACGAACTGCCGCGCAGTTCGCTCCTCGCACGCGAGTGGATCTGTCTGAAGCTGCTCGGGCCAGTGCGAACGACCCAAAAGAAGATCCGAAGCGGGGCGTCACAGCGGTGATGCCGCCGCCCAAGAAACATCATGTCTCTGAAGCACGGCCCATAGGAAGCGCCGACCCGAACCAAGGGCACCCAAGCCAAAGGAGGGACGGAAGAACGGTAGATAAGTAGAGCCGCTGCCAGGGCATACCAGCAAGCCGTAGGAGAGGCGGATTCGGAGAGGATGTATATCATAAAGGAAGACTGGAGAAGGCACCCATGGCAAAGCCAAAGGGCGCCTAAGACAGCCCAAGATCCATTAGCGACAAATTAGCGTCGACATTGAAAATGGAGGTTATCCTCGGAGTCCTGCTGACGAAATGATGATTCAACAAATTACATGCCATCACTCGGTCCCTTAACAATTAAACAAGTTCAACATTTTCTCACAGGTTTGGGGCGCCATCATGATCGTCCCCCAGCTACTAGATACTCCGAGTCCCAGTCAATCTAGTTCAAGTTTGCGCGTCTCGGCTTAGCCGAACGGGCTATCCATCCGACTACTAAGCAGGCCTCAGGCCGAGTCACTGTTCATTCTCCCCACAAATACCTTGTCTAGGCTCTGCACGTCAAGTCGGCTTTGCCGAACGCGCGTGAAGTGGTTTTCCTCACCTTCCGCCGCCACACTCAGTGCCCTTCTATTTTGTGCCTGTTTGATCTTCTCCAGAACGCTCAGGCTGCCTCTCTTGCGTCTCGGCTTTGCCGAACGTGAATTCTGAATCTCTCAAATTCGCCACTATCCTTCAAGAATCACATCTCATTTTGCTGTGCGCTGTCCTCACACCCTCTCAGCTTCCAACATTTTGCCTTCTCTCTCTGCGCCTTTTGGATTCACCCAACGTGACTCGGTCCTTGCACACCTATCGCTCAGCCTCTCCTCAGCATAGGCTTCGTTTCAGCTTTTACAAACGTTGATTCTTACTGTTTGCCGAACGTTCTTTCGCCCTTCCTCCTCTTTCCACGCCTCGCTGGAACTCTGACCAATTTCTATCTTGTTGTGACTTCGGGGATTATCAATTGAAATGCCGTAAGTACACCATTTGTAAAGCGTCGTGATTTGGAACTTATGACTCATGCAAATAGTAAACGCGAGTTCTGGAGAGGTCTTTTCTGGCAGGAGGGCGGATTATCTCAGCAGAAAGTGCCATCGTGCGCTAACGAGTCCATGTAAACAGTTTCGCTGAATGTCATTGACAAAAACATCTGACATTTGAGCCAGGCCGCTTGACCGCTCCCGTGGTCGACTAATTCACGAGTCTGGTGTGGATTACTATTCGCCAAATTGCTCACGGACAATTCAAGTTCCAAAAGAAACAAACCCCAATGAGCATCAGTTTCCTCCGAATTTGGCATGGAAAGACTTTACAGAGCCAAGATGGTGGACAGACACTCATGGCTGGCTTGCCTTTGTTCCTCGCGAACCAATGTTGGTTGGTTTTCCTTTCGATCGCCTATCTCGCCTGCCACAAGCTTTTACTTCAACATTGGAAGGAAAATATAAACTGCCGCGAGAAATTGTTGCTTCTTGGGAAAGGCTAGATCTCGATTTGCTCCATGCCACCCGAAGACTCCTTGGAGCTTACCAAATTGCAGCAATCGCTCCATATTCTCCTTGGGCCAAGGGTTATCGGGAATCTTACAAACAACCCCATTCTATCAAAAAGGCTGCAATGCTTTCCCGAGATTGGTTTTTTGTTTGGATGGGTTTGCTATCCTATGCGGTGGCTCGGGCGGAGTTCTCGCTGGAGGCACAGAAAGATTATCGACAGCGGTGCGAAGACCAAGGAAAAGATGCCATTCTTGGAGTGCCTGACTGGCGATCATTTCTGAAAGAGCGAAGCCTTGATTGCCCGAATGAAATTTTCTTTGATTCTACCTGGGTGGATGCCATCTCTGCTTCGACTGTCTGTGACTTTTCAATTAATAATCCTCGGGCGGGGATCTTCCTTAAGCTACCCAATCAGGGACCTTCTTTTTATCAGCCTTCGATTCGGTGGTTCTGTCAGAGAGGAATACCAGTCTGGTATAGATGGGGTCCTGAAGAAGATGAATTAGCCGAGCAAAATGAATTCTATCGAGGTCTGGCGCCGTTAACAGACAATCTGGGAATTCCATCCCTGTTCACCAACCCGCGACATGCCATTACGCTCGCCTCTGCGAACACTTCACCTGCAAGATCGTCTGGTTCAAAGTCATGGCAGCAGTACTTTGCGGACCTTGAAAAAGAAAACCTTGAACGAGCAAAGGTGGAGTCTCCTAAAGACCGTGAGAGGCGACTGAACCGTGAGCGCCAACCACCAACCCGGAGTGCCAGGGTGATTGAGTGGGTTGAGCCTATAAATGGCGGAAACCAGCTCATTCCTGAGGAAAAAACAGTGGCAGAGCGGGTCGACATTCTGGAGATGTATGAAGATAAGTACAAACGATATGATTCATTCAACAATACATGGCATATCTGCGAAGAGTTTGGAGCCAACCAACCATCTACCTGGCAGGAGCTGGAGGACCACCGAATGTTCCTTGGTCACTACACCAACGAGGAGAGAGAGGAGATGGAACAGATGAGGTTAACAGATGAACCCCCTCTCATTTTAAATACTCCCCTCCGTGCCCCCACTCCACCCATAAATCCTGAGCCCTACGTTGCGACAGATCTTCCTTCTGATCATTTTCAAGCTGTCAGCAACCTGCGTCAGACATCATCGCTGGAGCTGTTGCAAATTGGTGTCTGTGAGACGTTGTACGAACATTATGGATTGATTCGTCCAGTTCCCATCCCACAATCACTCTCTGAATTCTCTGAGAAAGATGGACAACGCTTTGGCCGCTGGCTTGGTTTGGACACAGATGGCAAGCCAGAAGTGCGCCGACAATTTGAGGCGTCCGATATGGCCCGGCTTTCTTTGCAGTTCGTCAAACTATTGATAGCTGGCAAACGTCCGTCAAGTGACTGTTGGGATCTTTCACCGAGTAACCGCGAGTCATTGGTGTTTTCCAAGCGACTAAAATCGGTGTCATTATCTTTTTTTGAACAGATTCAAGCCAACCACCGTTGGATCTTTGTTTTCGACTTCAAGAGTGAGGCGACCGTGCATTGGAAGCTCGCGGTGACTACTGCTGCTGATGTACTTCTGGTCTGCAGACTTGATCCACATTATAGGGAGGCTGATATTGCCCGCTTTTTGATAGAGCGTGGGGTGCCTTTCCGTACACTGGTATGGAAAAGTATCATGTCTAACCCCCCCCCTAGTATGCCCACCATCTATCAGCTTCCTTCTCGTGGCCCCGGTTATGTTTTTAGCAAGCGCGACTTTGATAGTTACATTCATCTCCGAGAGATTCTGGTCCGTCAACCACGTATCCGTGCAGCTTTGCTTCGAGGGGGGATGTCATGGCGGTTAGTCATTGGCTTTATGCATGCTGACAAGGTATTGGGTGGTCCTGTGGGTGGTGGTCCCATGCGAGAAGTTCATCACCCTTCTGGGAATATGCTTGTCGACGACGACCTAACAGATTTGGAACTGGACTTGTTGTGCGGTACATACATTTGTTACACAGGTACGTAATTATACATCGAGCGGGTCAGCCGCTGAAGATCATTCTCCTTTCCAGGGGAAGGTCCCGTCGTAGCATACAAATCTTGGTTTCCACCAGCTATTTTATTTGAGAAAAGGGACTGCGCGGAAAACTATGGCCGATGGACTGAGTACCGGGAAGCCAGATATAGGCGTCGTCTATTGGATATAGAGCAACATGGAGCTCAACCAGAGCCTGTGTCAAGATGGCGGGACCAGTTGAGGGGTTTCAAAGAGACGCGCTCCCTCAATCAAAACATGGAAAAGCTGGCACTTAACTTCTTGAACGAGCATCATCCTGACATGGCACACCTCACATGTGAATGGATTTCAAAAGAAAGATAAGGACACTGAGTACCGTATTTTAGATCTTGCAATTGATTTGTTTTCGTGGCCTATATTGTTTTGTTTTGTTATAAGTTCTTCAAGCCAATTTAGAGACGTGCAGGCAGGCTCAATTGATCCAAAGCAAGTTACTTGGCATCTCCTCAAGTTGACAACAGTTCATTCATTAGTTCCCCGGGGGTTGCCTGTCTGAAAGATTGCATTTGCGAGTGACCGTTCCAGACGACGTCAGTGATTGCGACAACATCTTGCGGAGATGTGCCTCATGTAACGGTAGGAATGATATCGGATGTGGGGATGTCAACTTCAATGTTAACTTGGCACCTTTGTCAGTTTTGAGAGATTTCCCACTCATCTCCTTCCGGAGAAAGGGGGCGATTGCGAAGACAAATGAAGGTGGCTCTGGCACCGATCCGAGTAAAATGTCCGATTCCGTGAACTTTTTGCCCTGAAATGTAGCGAGGAACGAGTGAAGGATCAGGGCGCGACAGTGTAGGTAGAAATCACACACTCTCTTCCAACCACAACAGTCGCCGGCCCTCTTTCTTTTCCCCACCCGCCAGTCCCTGAAAACTCTATCGGCATCAGCCTGACAAGCTCCCGCTCGCTTCCCGCGCAGGAGGACTCCTCTGCTCCAGAGCAAGACACGCAGTGCGAGGGTGAGTTTATCCCACGCACCCTCGCGTTTTTGCCCTCAGGTTGGATCACTCTGTCAATCGCTACGCAAATCGTATCTCTCTCTGTGTGTGCAAGGAAATTACTGCTACTCTATCTACCTAATTACTTGTCTCCCCACGCACGTAATGTGCTTGCCCGTACCCTAGAGGCCCTCAGCCTAATACAAAGACGCGCTTCGATAGAGCGTTCCTTGGCGTATATGGGCCCACTCACCAGACGATCTTCGATCTACCGCCAAAAGCGTACTTGCTGCTAGGCCTGATGCTGGTGTCGTTGCCATAATTGTTCCTTATCAAGTAACACGCAGAGGCGGTACCTCTCCGCCATCTAACAGGGCGGTCCATCGTCGAGCTCATACTGGTTGCTGCAACTGTCTGACCTAAGCCGACGTTCACCAGTATCCTAAGTATTCGCGCACGGCGGGAGACTCGGGTGCAGGAATTGAAAACCTTTGGAGTGACTCTTTTTTATTAGCAAAGGACCCGCTTTGGTGGCTCGACTTCCACAATCGACGCATCCCGGGCCGCGTCCACTTCGGCCACATCCAATCCTCCTACCACCGTCCCATCCAAGTTCCATCTCCCCCTCGCTATCATCAAACACCCACCTCCATTGCCCGCTTTCCCCCAGACTGACGAGTCGGACGCTTCATGCTCAACATCCTCGAATTACGCTCATCTGCACTTGCACCACTTGCTCCATAAACTTCATACGGAACTTACACCTCCCGGGACCGTCACGCGTCACGTTTGTGACTTTCGTTGTGGATTTCCAAAGCAAAATACTCTGCTCTTGAACTTCTGCAGGTTTCGTAATACCAAGTCAGAAGTTAAGGCCTTAAGGTCCTAATCCGCTCTTGTTGGAAACGCTCGGCAGTGATTGGCACACCCAGATATCATATGGCTGAAGCCGAAAGAGTGCAAACACTGACAAGTGTGCATGCCTCAGCTGGTCTTACTACGGAATGGATGACCCGATGCAAGCTATCTATCATAATGTCTTCCTCGGTCACTGGCAACTCTCGACTTTTTGACTCTTTAGTAGCCTCTTTTTCCCTTTACGATTGTTGCGGTATATTCAGCGCCTCGGATAGCCTCGCAAGTTGAAGAATCCCGATGAACCATGTTCGTGTGCTCTCTTTCTTATCATCATCTTTAACTTCAATCCATAAAGTGATAAAATTTTTAATTTACTTAGGCTGTGCTAGCGGCGGTTCTGAACTGCTCTTCCCGGCGGTTTCGAACTGGAAACTGACAGGAGGCTTGACTCGGAGTCAACGCAGCAAACTCTTGGTCGCCGCAGTACGTCAGATAAACAAGATTTCGCTCATTGCAGTCGGAGAGACATCACCCTTTGCTCAAGTACCATCATCCTCTTCTCTTGCCAATATCAGTCTCAAATGTTCCCCCGACCAGGTCGTCAATTCCAAACTAGAAGTCCACATATCATCGTTTATGATCTTCACACACCTACTGTACAAGCCACCATCATTGTCAGTTATGCCAACATCGGAAGAGCCTATGGAGTACGTGAACATTGTTCCGTCAATTTAACAGGTGGAGAGATAACGAAAACTACCGTTCCCACCTATTGCAGCATCGAATTTCAAATGGCATGACGCTCGAAGAAATCAATCAATGGGTTCTCTTGCCTCGATCTCCTCAAAGCTTTTCTGGACCACCCTCCCCAAGCTCAATGTGATATTGCTACTCGTTCTCTCAGTTTCGATTTCGCTGATAATTGTTAATATAGCTTTGCCGTTTTGTCTGGAATCGTGGCAGACAGTCCCGAACGAAGTATTGGTCAAGCGGAATTAATTAGTCGCGTCCACTCAGGCTAGTATTGGCTGACTCAGTCTCCATTGAATGGGATTTGTTCGAACCGCAGTTCTTCCTGCGCAGCATTTTGATTGATTTGAACCGTAGTATCTAGTCATTTTGTGTCATTGAATCTCTATAAAGTGCGAAGTGGTGTGCAGGGGTTTTAAGTTCCCACCTTCTTTGCACAATTCGTCCCCTCACAATGTCTACCCCAGCAACCTTTTCAGCAGAAGATCGGCCATACGCTCTCCAATTGGGTCCTAGAAAGAAACCGTCAGCCCTATCTCAATGTGAACAAGTGAGAATTTTGAATATGGTTTTTTCTAGGAGTGGGGCAGACCCCCTTGTTCATTATGGACGCCATTTTGGACGAACGGTCCACACCTTGTGTAATATCCACGCATTAATCAATAATGGAATACTAAGACTAGGAGAGTTGGCGGATCGCCCAGAGGAATCTTTCAGCGCCGAGTAATGTCATTCATCTCGGTCCATTGAATCCGCATTCACTCTGCAATACAGGGAGAGGCACGAGCACAAGATATTTTTGACTTTGCTCGAGTCAGTTCCAGGTCTGGAAGAGCGATTGGTAGCCGGTTCCGACGACGAAGCCGGAATTGTGGCAGAGCTTGTAAGTTGCGTGTCCATTCAATCGGCCTTCTTCCTTGATCAATAATGATGTTCTAAAGCTTCGAAAGGGCGCCTCGGGTGCTCGAGGCGATGATACCAAGAGCCTGAAGGGTGCTGTTCTAGAGTGGATCGCTCCAAAAGGTCAAGCTATTAGTCCTCCCCTTTCACGCAATGTGAAAGTTGACCGCGGGTTTAACCACGAGCTCACAGGGGCGCTTTTGTGCCCTACAAACTTGAACTGGTCTGATCTCGAGTGAGTGTTTCTTTTTCGAGTGAATGGCCACCCCGCTTTGCTTATATCCTTTCCATCTGAGAACAAAGAATAAACTGCGAAGCGGAGAATTAGTTGTCAGCGGAGATCAATGGCCAATCTTCCTATATGCCGGCTATAAATACGACCCCACAGATCCCTGGAGAGGTCTGCTTCGTAGCTCCATTTTGACACGCGTATGCTTCTTACTCTTTCCAAATTTGGCGTTCACTTATTCGTTGTTTTGAAGGCATTTAAATATGTATTTACCTCACCCAGTTCTGTCGACAAAGAACCAAAGGCTACGAGGTCCGGAAATGCCCGTCTTCATGGCATGAGGTGTGTCACTCCAGGATCGATTGCCTATATTGCTACTCAGGTCTGTTCAAATCAAATATACCAACTCTTTTCAATTACAATATCAAAAAACTTGACTCACAGGTGCGCTTTGCCCTGACTTCATCTCCGGTCTTTTCTCGCACAGACACCGTGACGGACACCGAAAGGTTTTACACCAGCATTCTCGAATTGCTTGAGGACCCTTACGAAAGTCAGGAAGTTCATGATCTCTATGTTTGGTGGAACAGGTACGTACTACTTCAAGTTCACAGTCCAGGTGGGCTCATCGGAGTGCATAGGCAGGTGTTCCCTTCCTACTCCGCTGCGCAGCGGACCATTGCAAAAGACAGCGCGTTGGCTAAAATCAGGGAGAAGCGCGCCATGATGCGAGCTCGAAATGAGGCTGGTCCCTCATCAAATACTTAAACAGCCGAGGCTTATGCCCCTGCTTTTTTCATGCTCTTGTACATAACGTTGTAAGGCACTACAAACTGTAAAAATGTTATATCGTAGTTTGCAAGTTGCACCTCGCAGTCAGGGTTTAATATTTTGGCAAAAGCCTATTGAAAGGTTGCAGTGATACATAATTTCAGCAATCATTGGGAAGGAATTACAAACACCATATAGATTATCTCAGCTGGTCTCGCTCGCCATCTGTTTCTTTTTTGCTTCTCAATGAAAGCCTGTAGTGATTCCGAATTTCCGATTAGGTTGAGGATGATCAGAGCGAGCACAGGACGATGTTAACCGAAGATCTGTGGCAAAAATTTCGGCGATTGGGTGGTTCATAATGCCAATAACGAAATTCCTGTGCCTGAACAAGGCCGGAAATCAGATGTCTCTCTCAAGGCAGTTGCCATAGAATACACCTTTCTCCGATTACTGCGGTGGCTGTCGTCTCTCATCACTGCGGATATATCAATCGGCTAGATATAAACCCATACATGATAGGCCAAGAATCTTTATTACTGTGCAAGACGAGCATTTGCTGCAGATTTTGCGGCAAGTAAAGCAAGCTTTGCACATGCGATTATTCTGAGGTAAATAACAAATAAGTACGCCGTTTGACATTCAGTTACAAATCTTCTGGTAATTATCTTAATTATTAGAATTGTGAAGGCTGCCACCCGTGACGTTCAATATAAAGTCTTGGATAGGAAGCTGGGAATTACTCCTTCGATAAAAAATTGCCGTGGAGAGCCGCAAATATGCTGTTTGACATTCAGCTACAGATCTTCCGGTTATTATCTGGGCTTACCATAATTATTCAAATCGTGAAGGCTGCCACCCATGACGTTCAATATAAAGCCTTAGATAGGAAGCTGGGGATTACTCTTTCGACGAAGAATTGCCGTGGAGAGCCGCAAATATGCCGTTTGACATTCAGCTACAGATCTTCCGGTCATTATCTGAGCTTGCCATCATTATTCGAATCGTAAAGGCTGCCACCTGTGACGTTCAATGTAAAGTCTTAGATTAGAAGATGGGTATTACTTATTCGATGAAGGAGAGCCGGAATTATGGCGTATGACATTTAGCTGCAGATATTACAGTCGTTGTCTGAGCTCTCCATACTTTTGCAGATTGTGAAGGCTGCCATCCAAACCCTCCTCTATAAAGTCTTTCAAACAAAGCTGGTGATTACTTTTCCGGCGGAGAATTGTCGTGAAGAATCAGTGATATACCGCTTGACAGTCCTTCCGCGAACTTCCATTCATTAAGCTTTCAACAATAACTATCCTCCTATATATTTCTATTCAATGTCGACTATCATTCTTGTATTTTTTGGGCCGAATACATACTTTACAAAAGTAGATACGGCTATATCATAACAAAGTCAATTCCCTGATGGTACCATATACGGAGGTGACAAGCGGCGCCGTCACGACGTCTGTGATGCATAGCATTTTGATCTATTTTCGACTAGGGGCAGCTAGGGGCGCGTCCTGAGCAGTCCATCAATGGACTTCATATACTTAAAGGACTCGGATAGGCTGCATGATCCCCAAGCTGGTCTTCACTTCTCTCCCAGACGCTGGCCGTCCCATCCTCCCTCCTCATGTCTCGAGCTGGTCTCGTTTCTTTAATCTTCTTTCTCCTTTGCATCGGCCTTGTAGCGTCTGTACCCTTACCAGATGTTCTGTCTGAACATGATATCATAATGTGAGGTTCATCTTGGTGTTCAGATTCCCACTATCTGCTGATGAGCGCTCATGCAGACCTTCGATTCATGCGAGATATGACCATGCTCTGGTTGCGCGATACGAATCAAGCTATGACGATCTATATATTCGATCGACTACGAAATACGCTAGAGCGGTATGAAGCATTTTTCTTGCATTACACCGATCTAACGATGTGGCGAACATAGCCTGACTTGACGGATGTGAACCATCTCGTTCCCCGCAGTATCTTCGATAAGATCAAGCAAGGTTTCCAGGTAAGCATTTTGTTGTTTCTCCAGAGTTTCCGGTCACGGCTCACTGTAATTGTAATCTTCAGAAAATGGGCAGCGCGATTAAGTCTGGCTTTCAGAAAGCCGGGAACGCCATAAAATCTGGCTTCCAGAAAGCCGGGAACGCGATCAAATCCGTTGCTCAAAAAGCGGGAAATGCGGTTAAATCTGTTGCCCAAAAAGCGGGGAACGCTGTCAAGTCTGTTGCCCAGAAAGTCGGCAATGGCTTCAAGAAAGTGGGGAACGCTGTCAAATCCGTTGCCCAGAAAGTTGGCAATGGCTTCAAGAAAGTAGGCAACGCTATCAAAGCAGGCGCTCAGAAAGTGAAGAGCGGGTTCCAGGTAAACGGAAAAAAGAACTTATGCAGGACGACGTACTGAAATTCTTACCAGAAAGTAGGCAATGCAATCAAGTCTGGGGTCCAAAAAGCAGGCAGTGCCATCAAGAAAGGCTTCCAGAAAGTCGGCAATGCTATTAAGTCGGGTGCCCAGAAAGTAAAGAACGGGTTCCAGGTATGCAGTCGCAAAATAGCACTTTTGGGAGCTTGATAATGTTACTTACATTTCTTACAGAGAGTGGGCAACGCAATCAAAAAGGGCGTCCAGAAAGTCGGCAACACGATCAAGAAGGGGTTCCAAAAAGTGAAGAATGGGTTCCAGGTGGGTGCTTGGCAAATCGGTCTTCGGCAGTAAGAACTTACCGAGGTTGAACACTCTTCAGAAAGTAGGCAATACAATCAAATCCGGATTCCAGAAAGCTGGCAGCGCAATCAAGAAAGGCTTCCAAAAGGCGGGCAGCGCAATCAAGAAAGGCTTCCAAAAAGCGGGCAGCGCAATCAAGAAAGGCTTCCAGAAAGTAGGCAGCGTTATCAAAGCAGGTGCCCAGAAAGTGAAGCAGGGACTCGAGACTGCCGGAAGAGCTATCAAGAAGTTTGCGCCAATGGTTGCGAAGTTTGGTTTGAAGGTTATATCCGCTGCCCAGTCAGTTGCGGCTAGAGTGGTCAAATACATCCCTGTAATTGGGAAACCAGCGTCGGAGCTTCTGAAGTTGGAGTCCAAGGGCCTAAACATGGCCTCGAATGCGATTCACGCCGACCTTCCATCCCAGCTCAAGAAAGGCTCAGAGATTCTCGATGACATTAGGGATCCCTTCGGTGAGTATCCGCGCCGGTCTTTGCCTTCTCTGAGATTGAATACCTGCTTTTATTTAGGTGCTGCAGCGAAAGCTGCAGGCAAGGCTGTTGGAGGGAAACAGGTGGCAGCCGTTGCTCAGGCTGTCGACCAAATATTTTAACACTTGACAATGTTGTTACGTTGGTCCTTTGCAACTCCACTTTTTCGGCGGAAAATGGGACTTCACATGTTAACTGTCTGAGGGCTCACCACACGCTCAAGGCGGCTTTTCAGAAGACCCGCCTTTTGAGAAGTTATGTATCGGCCTTCGCGTTCAGCGATGCTGTGATGACAAAAATCACTCATTTCAAAAGGAGAATACAGTAAGGCTGAGATAGTTCTTTAGCTCAACAATCAGCGAGCATCGTACTTAAGGCATCGTACTTAAGGCAGGCCTTGGGCAAGCCTACCCTTGCCCACCATGATGTCATCGATCCGAGAAAATGTCTTGGCGATGTCAAAACTGGACTGTGTTGTCAAATACAACCACACTGATTGTCGAAAAGGAAAGGACGAGGCAGTGCGTTCGAACTTAAACGTTCAACGTCAACCTTGGTTTGTCCACCTGATACGTCCACTCTTTCACCCTGCTGTTTCATGTTTTGTTGTGCACTCCCTTCGAAGTTCGGAGCCGTTTTTACCAACGCTACCCAAAATTTGTTATTTGATCTAATCGGTTATGCGCTACATTACAGAAACCAATTTTCGCGTCTGTCCGACTAGCATCATGAACCTATGAACCTCGTTTCTCGGATTGATACACAGTATGAGAGTATTGAGACTCTTTCTGTCAGGTGAGAGCGTCCTTGATAGTGATCGCCCTTGCCTATTCATGACGATGTCAGGTATGCACAGCATTATGATAAGGAACAAGCGCTTGTGCTACTTTGGACTATGAATGGGAAATCGTCAATGAACTTAAGAAGCTGCGATAGGCTGTATGATCCCCAAGCTGGTCTTCTCTTCTTGCCCAGACACTGGTCGTTCAATTCACGCTCCTCATGTCTCGAGCTGGTCTCGTTTCTTTAATCTTCTTTCTACTTTGCATCGGCCTTGTAACATCTGTACCTTTACCAGATGTTCTGTCTGAAGACGATATCGTAATGTCGGGTTCATTTTGGTGTTAAGATTCCAACTACCTGCTCATTGACGCTCATACAGGCCTTCGAGATATGACCATGCTCTTGTGGCGCGATACGGGTCAAGCTATGACGATCTGTATATTCGATCGACTACGAGATATGCTAGAGCGGTATGAAGCATTTTTCTACTATCGCAGCGCTCTAAGAATGCGGTGAACATAGCCTGATTTGACGGATGTGAACCATCTCGTTCCCCGCGGTATCTTCGATAGCATTAAGAAAGGCTTCCAGGTAACCACAGCATTGTTTTCCACTGGTAACGGCTCACCATAACTGTAACTCTCAAAGAAAGTGGGCGGTGCGATTAAATCTGGCATCCAGAAAGCCGGGAACGCGGTCAAATCTGTTGCCAAAAAAGCGGGAAATGCGGTTAAATCTGTTGCCCAGAAGGCGGGAAACGCTGTCAAATCAGTTGCCAAGAAAGCCGGAAACGTTGTCAAGTCTGTTGCCCAGAAAGTTGGCAATGGCGTCAAGAAAGTAGGCAACACTATCAAAGCAGGCGCTCAGAAAGTGAAGAGCGGCTTCCAGGTAATTGGCAAAAAAAATTTTGACGAGGATAACGTACTGAATTTCCCGCTAGAAAGTAGGCAATACGATCAAGTCTGGGGTCCAGAGAGTAGGCAACGCAGTCAAGAAAGGTGCACAAAGAGTCGTCAACACTGTCAAAGGAGGTGTTCAGAAGGTAAAGAACGGGATACAGGTATGCAGCCACAACATACGACTTTTGGGAGCTTGCTGATGTTAGATTTTCTACAGAAAGTGGGCAATACAATCAAGAAGGGTGTTCAGAGAGTTGGCAATGCTATAAAAGCGGGTGCTCAGAAAGTGAAGAACGGGTTCCAAGTGAGTACTTGGAAATTCAGTCTTTGGCAGTTCAAACTTACCAAGTCTGAACACTATTCAGAAAGTAGGCAACACGATCAAATCCGGAGTCCAGAAAGCTGGCAGCGCGATAAAGAAAGGCATTCAAAAAGCGGGTAGTGCAATAAAGAAAGTAGGCGGCGCTATCAAGGCAGGTGCCCAGAACGTGAAGCAGGGACTCAAGGCCGCTGGAACATTCATTAAGAAGAATGGGCCGACCATTTCGAAGGTTGGTTTAAAGTTTGCGTCCACCATAAGTTCGGTTGCGGCGAGAGTCGCCAACTTCATACCCGTCGTCGGGAAACCTGTCTCGAAACTCATCAAACTTGGGTCGAAGGCCCTTAACACGGCCTCGAATGCGATTCCTGCCAAACTTCCATCCTCGCTTCTGAAAACCTCAGAGATTCTTGATGACATCCAGGATCCCTTCGGTGAGTCCTTTCTCCAGTCCACGGCGTCTTGGCGATTGACCATAACGATTTGACATCGTAGGCACTGCAGCCAAATTCGCTGGCAAGGCTATTGGAGGGAAACAAGCAGCGGCCCTGGCTCAAATCGCTGATCAGATATTCTAGCACCTGACAATGTTCTTACGTTGGTCCTTTGCAACTCCACTTTTTTTTTTAGCGAAAAATGGAAATTGACATGTATATTGTTTGAGGGCTTATCACATCATCAAGGTGTTTTCAAAGAAGATCTGCTTATGAAGAAGCCAGCTCAACGGTCTCCATGTTCAGCGACGTTCTGACTATGCAAATAACCTATCATATAAACCACTCATTTCGAAGAGAGACTAAAACTCCGATAGCTCTTTTAGGAGTCCCAGGCGGACAATCAGCAAGCATCGTGGCGCATCTCGCTACCAGCACGGCCTCATCCTCCCGTTGGGCGCTCTCATCTCTCTTCAGCATGTTCTTTCTTTCACATTCTCTGGCCGGTCTTTGGGCAGTGACTTCTCTTGCTGAAATTGTCAAATGTTCTAGACTGCGAACTTTTGTTGGCCTCTTTTAATTGGCTAGTGATGCCCAAAGTCACTCTCATCATATGCGTCAGACACTCGGTTGGATCCGATTCGCCAACCTATGACTGACATACATATATATGAACTTGGAGGGGCTTATCTTTTCAACAACTGTCGGACGGAAGAGTCCTATGCATGAGATTGTTCGTCGAACGGTCCAGGCATAGGCAGTGCGTCATGTCCGCTCTTTCACCCTGCCACAACTTTTCTTGCCTGGTTTCTGGCTCTGGGCCAAAGCCGGCACATCATCACTGCCGTTTCATGTTTTGTTGTGCGCTCCCTTCGGAGCCTTTTCTTCCCAACGCTATCCAAAATTCGTCCATCTAATCGGTAATGCGATGCAAAACGAAGATCAGTTTCTGCGTCTGCGTGATTGACAAAAACTATTAAACACAGTGTCCCACCATTTGACAGGAGATTCCGTTCCTGAGATAAACCCTCAGCGACCTCAACGCCAACACTTTCGCGGCTCTACTCACAATCGGGATTAGGTCCGTTCCGTGCATTCTCATAGGAAATCACGTAAACGAATCATCTGGCCACCCACGCCCTGGTCTGCCCTCACCGCTTCTTTCTCTGCTCAGGGATCCAGCTGCTGTGACAACGTTGAATAAAGCACACGCTCCTACGGCTTCCTTCGCTCTCCAGGTTGCGTTATACATGTTCTCCTGCTTCATTTCCATGATCCTCTGGGGGCAATACAGCCCGGCGTGTCTAGAAAAATGAAGTACCGTCTCTTACGACGTACGAGACGGAGAACAGCTCCATGAACGGGATGTCTCTCAGCACTGTTTCCGAGCTCACTACGTACGCTTTCGAAATCCATGACGAGAACGCAGCGCGTAATGCGGGAGTCGAGATCCATGCAAAGGGCTGGTATTGGGGACGAGCCTTCCATCTATTTTCGACTAGGGGCAGCTAGGGGCGCGTCCTGACCAATCCATCATTGGACTTCATAATTTAAGGGACTCGGATAGACTGCATGATCCCCAAGCTGGCTTCACTTTTCGCCCAGACGCTGGCCGTCCCATCTACGCCCCTGTCTCGAGTTGGTCTCGTTTCTTTGATCCTCTTTCTCCTTTGCATCGGCCTTGTAGTATCTGTACCCTTACCAAAGGTTCTGTCTGAATATGATATCGTAATGTGGGGCTGTTCAGATTCCGACTATTTGATCATAAGCGCTCATACAGATTTTCCGCGAGATATGACAATGCTCTGGTGGCGCGATAGGGATCAAGCTATGAAGATCTATATATTCGAGCAACTAAAAAATACGCTAGAGCAGTATGGAGCATCTTTCTGCCATTGTACCGATCTAACAATGTACATGGTAAACATGACCTGACTTGACGAATGTGAACTGTCTCGTTTCCCCTGGTATCTTCGATAAGATCAAGAAAGGTTTCCAGGTAACCGTTTCGTTGTTTCCTAAGAATTTCTGGTAACGACTCATACCTCAGAAAACGGGCAGCGCGATCAAATCTGGTTTCCAGAAAGCAGGGAACGCAATCAAATTTGTTGCTCAAAAAGCGGGAAGTGCGATCAAATCTGTTGCCCAGAAAGCGGGGAACGCTGTAAAATCGGTTGCCAAGAAAGTCGGAAACGCTTTCAAGTCTGTTGCCCAGAAAGTCGGCAATGGCTTTAAGAAAGTGGGGAACGCTGTCAAATATGTTGCCCAAAAAGTCGGCAATGGCTTTTTAGGCAATGGTATCAAAGCAGGCGCTCAGAAAGTGAAGAGCGGGTTCCAGGTAAATGGGAAAAAGAACGATACGACGTACTGAACTTCTCACCAGAGAGTGGGCAATGCAATCAAGTCTGGGGTCCAAAAAGCAGACAGTTTCCAGAAAGTCAGCAACGCTATCAAGTCGGTTGCCAAGAACATAAAAACGGGTTCCAAGTATGCAGTCACGAAATACGACTTTTGAGAGTTTGCTAACGTCACTCGCCTTTGCTACAGAAAGTGGGCAATTCAATGAAAAAGGGTGTTCAGAAAGTCGGCAACACGATCAAGAAGGGGTTCCAAATGAGTCGTTATGAAACTCGTCTCTTCCGCAGCAACGGCTTATTGAGGTTGAACACCCGCTAGAAAGTTGGAAATGCTATCGAATCGGTTGCCCAAAAGTGAAGAATGGGTTCCAGGTGGGTAACTGAGAATCCAGTCTTCGAAAGTGTCAACTTACCGAAGTTGAACAATTTACATAAAGTAGGCAATACGATCAAATCCGGATTCCAGAAAGCTGGCAGTGCGATAAAGAAAGGCTTCCAAAAAGCAGGCAACGCCATCAAGAAAGGCTTCCAGAAAGTCAAGCAGGGACTCGAGAACGCTGGAAGATTTATCGAGAAGTATGCGTCGACCGTTGCGAAGTTTGGTTTGAAGGTTATATCCGCCGCCCAGTCAGTTGCGGCCAGAGTGGTCAAATACGTTCCTGTAGTCGGGCTGCCGACCTCAAAGATTCTGAAACAGGAATCCAAGGGCCTCGAATGCCATTCATGCCCATCTTCCACCCCAGCTCCAGAAAGGCTCAGAGATTCTGGATGACATCAGGCATCCCTACGGCGAGCCATTGTCCAGCTCATGGTGTCTTGGCGAGTGACTTAGCCATTTGACATTGTAGACGCTAGCAAGGCTATCGCAGGGAAAGCGGCAGCGCTCATCGGTCAAGTCGCTGACCAGATATTTTTAACACCTGAAAATGCTGTTATCGTCCTCTCTTTAAGACTGCGTAGCACTCAACTCTTTGGTGTGTCAATTAGAAGTTGTGCTCTTTTCTGGCGGACAGTGAGCTACAGTGAGGACAACACCTTCGCCGCATAGTAACTTACTGAATTCAATTGACATCCAAAGACTTGAACCTCTTTCTTTCTTAGACAAGCCATTCTTTTGTTTTTTATGTGAGAGCTGAGCGCCGAGTACTGAGTATTGAGTCTGGACTCTGAACTGCGAGGTAGATTACGACCCGTGCGAAGATGGTAGTATGGAGTCAAGAGGCAGATGACATCGATTATGTATTGTGGTCCCGATCAATTCCAGACAAGGGCGTCTCCACTGCAACTTCACTGGCCCCAACGCCAATCAGCTTTACGTTCTTGTTTTTCTTTTGGATCGAGGGAGTTTCCGGACCCACAGAATGCAAGCGGCTGACGTTGCTTTATCTCGGACTATATAATGAGACTGCCTCCTTGCAGTCGACCCACCATTTCAAGGCCTGGCATGCAATGCACTACCACATTCAACATCAGAACTTCTAGGAGGTTTGGTTGTCCTACTCCTTGCGGGGTCACCGACTTACAGTGTCCTTTGCGACTTAGTCCCTACGCCACTCAGAGCCCGTCGGCCGAGGCACTCGATGGTGATGTACCACACGATCGAGACGGATTCACGTTTGAACTTTGTATGTGCATTTGCATTCTTGGCACTAGTATTCATTCGTCGACTCATTACTAGCGCTACCACCAACTTGTACTACTAGCACGGTAAGGTGTTCAAATCGATGGATAGCTTTCTCCAACGACTCAATCTGTCCATTCTAGGCGTTCTTGTCATCTTCGGCAGGGTCACCCTCGTCGGAACATTTTGACAGCCCACATACAGGTGCGTTTCAGAGTTGGGTCCATTCATCGTGTTTACTAGCATTCTCAGAGGACCCTATGCACGTTCTTGTAAGTTTAATGGATCTTTTTGTGTGCTGGACTATGACTCATTCAATGACGCGCAGTCAGCCACAATGTCCAATAGAGTTCCAGGCCAAACCATTTACGAACGCGAAATGCGGAAGAAAGGTCACGGACATCCTCTTTGGAATCCAGAACCTGATGTTTCTGCACCCCCCGCATACCGCCAAGCCGGTATTAGTGTTGGAGACGTTGGAATTTTTCACCCGTCTGGCACATTCCGCTACCTTTTTAATGTCTTTCTGGATGCCGACAACCCCTGTAATCCCAGTGAGCTGCCCGAGGGATTTACGCCTTTGAAGCCGTTTGCAGGCAGCCGGATTGCATTTGACTGTCATGAATCAGGTTTTGTGACTAGTCCTTATATGAGACTAAAATCGTCTGTTCGGTCTGGCATCAGAAACTTGGAGTTCACGTTCTTCAATGACTCTGAAGATGCTGTCTTGATTCTGCCCGAAGGCTGCCATGGCGAACGATTTCAAAGTATAGGGACACTTCGAAGCTACGCTGCACAGCACGGCGAGAGCTGGTATCGCTACGCGAATGGACCACGTGGTCTTAACGTCGAAAATGGGCAGCTACAAATTGTAACCCAGTGTGATAAGACCACATCGTGGGCTATCTTGACCCACTTCAAAGAGGAAAGTTCGTCTTCAAACCACCGGGATGGCCTTAGTGTCCCGCTCTCATGGGTAGGGCACGACATAGACCAAATGCAGTGTGGAGTCAAGTTCATCCCGCAGAGAGCGTCACCTTTCCGGAATCAATGCGTTTTCCTTCGGTCGAGCGGCGTTTATCTCAGTGACGTTGAGTGGGGACGTGTCCGTTCTCCAAGCTTATTTCCGGACATTGGAGGACTCTTTCGGTCAATGTTGGGTATGTTTGATACCGCCACGATTAACAATGGTCAAGGTTCTGGGTCAACAAGATTGATTCCATCACAACATGAAGTATTTGCCTCAATTTTTTACTAAAGCGTTGTTGCTGATATTGACATCCAAGACCATTGTTCGAACTCCATCGAACGTCATTCTCAACATGCTCCTGAAGAAGGTCAGACTATGCAGCCTTGCATAGCGTCTCAGCTATGCTGATCACGAGTACTTTTTTAGCATCCAGAAGCCAAGACGGCCATAGTTCACGACAATGATTGGTGTGCTGTATTACGACAGGTATAGTTGTGCTCGGTGCTTGATTTTCATGCGCTCATTGGTACCCTCTTAGGGAGACACGAAATTTCCCACTGATGAAGAGCTTTGTAGACGCATTCTTGAAACATTCGAAATCATTATTGACGAAAAGGGTGAGTGTTCTCTTCTTAACAGTCAGATGTAACTTAATGCCAGGCCATCACCCAAGGTTGCTTATATTTATCACGAAAAACTGGTTCCCCCCAGTGATTGTCATGTCCCCATTACCCCATGTACCATACCTTGTCTAGAGTCTACATAATAAGTTGCGGTTTGATAAAGGCACGTTGTACAAACACAGTTCAAGGAGTGAAATATCATTTTGCCGGGAGGAAGAGAGGGCTCAACCAACGAGCAATAAGAAATCCGATCGACATAATCGCCAATGTTTTCCACGCGCCCCACACATCCACAGGGCCCATACCCACCGCCTCTTCAAGCGCCTCTTCCAAACCCCGCGCCATCGCATCCATACTAAACATCTCCTCAGCCCTCCTCCTTGCCCGTCTTCCCAAAGCCTCGCGATCCTCTGGGGATAAATCCAGAATCTCCGTGAGGGCGTCAGCCCATACATCCGCGTCAGGGGTTTTCAGCCACCCAGTGAACTCATCCTCTGGAGAGTTCACTATGCTTTCGGTAGGCCCCCCAGAGTCGCATGCGAGCACTGGGAGACCGCACGCCATAGCTTCGACGGGGACGATGCCAAAGTGCTCATTTGCAGGTGTGTAGAGGAGGGCAATGGTGGATGGGCTGCGGAAGAGAGCTGTCCGTTGAGCTGTGGTGAAGTTGAGGAGGAAGAGGACGTCGGGGTTGGGGTTGGACCTGGAGGTTTTGAATGGGAGTTTGGAGGGGGAGAGGACGTTCCATGTTAATGCGTGGGCGTTGGCGATGGATTGGAGTTGCATGAGGACTCTGTCGTTATCTTCGAGGCGGGGGTCGTAACCACCTTTGATTCGTTGAGCCTAAGCCGGAAGTGGATAGGAAATAGAGTGTACCTGCAATCACGAGTCTTAGGTCCGTTAGTTCTGGACGTTTGGCTTTGAGAATGGCAAAAGCTTCTAGAGCAAGAACGATGTTCTTTTTGCCCTCAAAACGATTGAGTGAAAGGAGAGTTTGTCGATGGCTTTGACAATATCAGTACAGCTTGCCTGTACTTTTGAAATGAGAAACTGACGATGTTATTGAAACAATGTCTTCGTCCAGGTCGTTGAACGGGGCGTCGTAGGTTGATATATTGATCCCAGGGTAGACCACACCTGGGTTTTCAGGAATGCTTGGGAAGTAGGTCTTGAATATCCTTGCTGTAAACTTTGAGTTCGCGAGGATGATGTCCGCTTGACCTAAAAAAGCTTGAGACGGGGATCCTCAAGAAAAAAGTGTTGTATTACATACTCATCGTAGTTTCTTCCAACCAATCCATTGGTAACCTATATAGCCTCTTCAAAAGACCCACTCTTTTCTTCATCAGATTTCCCTCCACAAAAGCTCCATTTGCGAGGAGTTTGTCGGGGAAATGGCAGTAGAACACGACACGCGTGTGTCCAACGGCTCGAAGGAAAGGAACACATGTGGATAGCTGGTCAACGAAATACACATCATACGTCGGTGCACCTGGCCGAAGGAGATGCGCGGTCAAGTGCAGTTGTCGTGCGTGTGCAAAGAGAATGTGAAACTTCCCGCCCAGCGAACGCGGGAATGGTGGAACGACATAATGCACACGTAGTCTGCCTGGCGTAGTTT
Source organism: Laccaria trichodermophora (assembly GCA_018417955.1). Classification (NCBI taxonomy): domain Eukaryota; kingdom Fungi; phylum Basidiomycota; class Agaricomycetes; order Agaricales; family Hydnangiaceae; genus Laccaria; species Laccaria trichodermophora. Next base: position 25,762 of record JACTVC010000040.1, read on the forward strand.
TCGTCAAATGAGGAATAAGGAGGAAAACTTCAAGACGAACCGTCCCTAGTTTCCTCGAAACAATGTCCTGGATCGTGGTGTGACGTATATATGTCCACGGAGTGTCCTAAATCCTGCAAACCTATGGCAGCGTCGACGACAAGACGCTCAGCGCCGCCTGCCTCATAAACTGTCAGGCTATATTATCGAAGAGGACAGGTATAAAGCACCAATGCCAAGGTCTGGGTGGATGAAAGCAACGCGTAGTCGTCGTTGGGATGCAGGCATGGTCATCGACTGCTCAGTGGCTTCGCGTCACGGGATATGAGGGACGCGTCGCGTGCGCTTGAAGTCACTACGCACGTAGGGGCTTCTGCAGGTTTTTTGTTGTAACAAGTGTTCTTCTCAAGTCTCGTCGACTCTGCGCAGTGCGCAGGATCCATCGTAGCCTTCTATTACTGCTTATGACCTCTGAAATTTGACTTGATTCTGACGACAATGGAAAGGCCTTGTTCGATGTGAATCCAATTATTGCAGTGCTTTTTCCTGGTGATATACTTCTGGTCGTTCAAGCAAAGGACAACTCCCGAATTATTACCACAACTGAGATTACAATTCAAGTAGGCAAAGTAAAATTTCTTCGCAATGCTATATTTACGGAGGGTATGCATACGTAGTTGTCTAATTCCCCGTCAGACATTGTCGCAACGTCGTCATGTAGAGGAGGCTAGGCAGAATGGCTTTCCAAAAATTGCTGAGAGCCGAAGCAAACAGACGAGTAGGATGTTTAATTTGCAACCAGCAGAAAGACTGTGCCTCAGTAAGAACTTCACTGGCGACAGTACATGCCCGAGCACAAGAGATGGGAATCACAAAACGAGAGGTGGCCTTATATAGCTTCAGAGCAGGAGTGCACGGACCAGCTTGAATCACGTGTGTGACAAACTGACGGAATCATCAGTGATCTGACTCGTCTTCCGTTCATCCACTCTCTTTCATCCTATGACTCTCTGTACAAGGAAGATCTATAGCCAATAAATCACGATTATCTTCATGTTGGAGCTGTAAGAGCTGATGCAGGATGACTGATCCAACGGCGGGGGCCTCTCAGAACTCGTCAGATTACTTTGAAGAAGAATCCTCTCAATTTTTGGAAGCACTACAAGCTGCAGTTCTCCCTGGCGACATAGTGAGCAAGCCAGAAGATAATGCAAGCGAAGATCCGAACAAAGACGAAGACTCGGATGAATCGGAAGACCTAGAACCGCCGCCGTGTACCCAGCCTTCTCTCAAACGACGCCTCTTCGAAACGGAAGACGATAGAGATGATGTGTATGGAGCTGCACATTTTGGTGAATTTGGAGAGTATATGCGGCGGAAGCGTGCCAAACTTCAGATCCAGAACGAGGGGTTGAAGGAGCCCGATGGGCAAAGCAAAATATTCAAGGGTCTCTCTATCTATGTGCGTGTTGCATGTTTTCTCTGGTACCCGTGTTTCTGACCGCCGTCTAGATTAATGGTTACACTACCCCATCTGTACAAGATCTCAGGCAATTAATTGTTAAACACGGTGGCGTTTTTCAGCCATATCTCGATAAGAAAGCTCTTGTGTAAGTTACCAACCAATCGTCCACAGCTCCACTCATAATACTGCGTAGAACCCACATAATAACATGCTCGCTTACACCAGCAAAGCTGCGCGAGTTCAAGCACATGAAGGTTGTTCGTCCAGAATGGCTAGTCGAAAGTGCAGAGGCAGGCGTTTTGCTCCCTTGGAGTAACTATCTCTACGTGCAGTCTGAACGGCCTGAAGCCTCTCAAGGCGCTAAGAACAATCAAACTACCCTGTTGAACGGCATGAAAGTACCATCCAAGTCCTCTACTACTACCACCTTCAAGGTCCCTCAGACCCCTCAGCCCAAGACGCCAACAAAACCCCAACCTGTTGCTGATAAATCACCCTCCAAAGAGCCCGAGGCTGCCGAATTACCCAGATATGCCTCATCCACCTCTAATCCATTAGCTACCCGCGTCATGGCCAATCCCGACTGGCGAAAAGCGCATACATCCGTCGCCCCGGATTTTATCGAAGGGTATTACAAAAACTCACGGCTTCACCACCTCTCAACATGGAAAGCCGAACTCAAGGGGCTTGTGCAGGAAGCCATGGAGCGGGCAGAAGCGGGCGCTGGGGGGACGGGTCACGTTGGAAAGATCGATTCAGAGGAAACTAATGTCAGCATGCGAGGTGCAGAGCTTGTGATGCGGTCTCCGGCAGCCAAGAGGAAAGGTAAGGGAAAGGCTGTTGGCGATCAAGAACGAGTGATTATGCATTGCGATTTTGATTGTTTCTTTGTTTCGGCTGGTCTTGTGAGTAGACCTGAGCATAAGGGAAAGCCGGTGGTTGTGTGTCATTCCCAGGGTACGCAGGGTGGCGCTTCGAGCACGAGCGAGATTGCGAGCTCCAGTTATGAGGCCAGGAAGTTTGGCATCAAAAATGGGATGAGGTGCGGTATCTGAAGTATTGAAATGATATTGTTCATTCATTGACGAGATCTAGTCTCCAACAAGCCCGCAAGTTGTGCCCTGGGATCATCACAATTCCTTACGAATTTGAGCGGTGAGATATAATTTTCTCAACCCATTTATGAAGCTGATGTTTTTTAGATATAAGCAATTTTCCTTGCTGTTCTACACGGTACTTATGTCGCATGCGGACGACCTACAAGCTGTCTCAGTCGACGAAGCCCTCATCGACGTTACAAGCACTGTCACTCAGCTTAGGAGCCATGTTGGGCTCGAAGGATCGCCTCATGATCCAGCTAAGGATTTCGCGGAGACGATCCGAGCTCAAATAAGAAAGGCCACCAGCTGTGAAAGTAAGCTCCCTTCAACTGCTGTGAAGTATCGAACGTGACGGGTGATCTCAAGTCAGTATTGGGATATCACACAATATTCTTCTTGCAAGACTCGCAACGCGCCGTGCGAAACCTGGAGGATCTTTTCACCTCGTTCCACTGGATGTTCCTGATTTCCTGGCACCGCTGGATATAGCTGACCTCCATGGTTTCGGTCGGTCTACAAAGCAGAAGGCTCAAGAAAAGTTAGGGGTGACGACTCTAGGAGAACTGGCGAAGAAAAGCAAAGGAGTTCTTATCGATGCTTTGGGCAAAGCTACTGGAGAGACGCTCTACGACGCTGTTAGGGGAATTGACGACAAGAAACTGGAGTCGGATAAGCCGAGGAAATCAGTCTCTTGTGAAATAAATGTAAGCGGTCTGTATTTTTATTGTTGAGTAGGACTGAACCTGGAGACAGTATGGAATTCGGTTTGAGAACAACGAGCAAGCAGAAGCGTTCGTTCATCAGATGGCTGCAGAGGTCAAGAAACGCCTGGATGCAGTTGATATGGTCGGTCGGTCTATCACCATGAAAGTCATGAAAAGAGATCCCACGGCTCCCGTTGAACCTCCCAAAGTAAGTTTCTGCGTCATATCAGAAAGGCAATATTTTATCGCTGCATTATAGTTTCTTGGACATGGGTCATGCGATTTGTTCAACAAGCAAATCCCTCTCATTGGTTCTGGAGGTAGAGCTACGAATGATGAGCAAATCATCGGAGAGCATGCCTGGCGTTTGCTTAAATCCTTCAATTTCGATCCTAAAGAGCTGCGAGGGCTCGGGATTCAAGTACAGAAGCTTGAATCTGCCTCGTCCACTGCTCACGCACCTTCTGGACAAGCGATGCTTCCCTTCAAGCGCAAAGGGCCTACTGAGCCCGCTGGGCCGTCAACGACAGAGCCTGAGATTCGTGTCCAACCTCCATCCCAAGGAAATAATGACATTACGAAAACTACTGTGGAGACATCTAAACCCACTGTCACATTTGACCTACCATCCTTTTCTCAAGTCGACATGAGCGTCTTTGATGCTCTTCCTCAAGACGTTCGCAAGGAGCTGGAAAATGAATACAAACGACGCTCTGCATCCCCATTCCCAAACGCAGCGGGGCCAGCTCCCAAACCAGCTGCTGCCTCGACATCTCACCATCCCCCTCCCTTTCTTCCACACAACAAACGGCCAGGCGCACCAAACATATTCCCCAGAAACCCAAGAGGCGGTGGACCTAATTTCAAACGCATAAGCAAACAACTCGCCCCACGAAGCGCGCCTGCCGTCTCCCCCGGCAAATCGTACCTCATGCGACTTCTCGAACAAGAAAAGGAGCGCAAGATGCGTAGAAACCCAAAGAGATACATCCCTGATGCTAAGCTGCGAGATCTCAACCTTGATCCAGAAGTGTTCAATCTCCTTCCTCGACGGATTCAGGACGAGCAGTTGATCAGGGCTAGGATTCTCAAAGAGAAAGGGTCTTTGCCTTCACCGCCTGCAGAGAGGAAGATCTTGAAGCCCCGAAAACCAGAGTGGCCGGAGGGCTGGGTGCCCTATCGGGCGCCGAATCCAAAGTCGCGTTGGGTGCAGCCGCCGTTTCTCAAGCAGTATACGCAAGGGCAAGAAGGCAAGAAGGAGAAGCTGTTTTTCTCTGAAACGGACGACGTGCAGAGGGTGCTGGAGACGTGGGTGACAACGTATAGGCACTGGGCACCCCGAGAGAAGGATGTGGAGTACCTGGCGAAGTATTTGTTGGCGACGATTGATGGGTACACGGCGAGCGATGTGGGCGTGGAAAGGGGTATTGCGGTGATGAAATGGTGGTTGGTTTTGTTACGGCGGTTTTGGCCTGGGTCGGAGTTGTATGAGGAGGACGAACCTGATGGTAGTCAGACAGATTGGGTTGGAGAGGCGTGGTGGGCTACGTTCAGGAAGATCAAGGAGAGGATGGATGTTGTTGCGCGGCAGAAATTTGGAGGGTGTTTGTCATTGAGGTGATTGCATCCTGCTGGTGATGAACGACATAATTCAAGAGATACAAGTACATTTGGTATGTTACTACTTATTTTCCATCAGGAGTGAACTAAGCTGACGCTGGTTTGATACCTTTAGCGATGAACAGATCTAAATCGCCTTCGCCTGACGCAACGTCTTTATAGCTGAAAGACGCTAACCCAGCACCCTCAAACAACTTGCGAATCTCATCCTCACTAAACCCGTGCTTATGAGGCACAATATGATGGTACTCCTTGGGTATGGTTGATTCCCCCGTCTTCGTCAAGTCGATGACAAAGAGCGCCCCGCCTGGATTGAGGTAGGAGACGAGAACACGGGTTATTTCTTCGACGGAGGAGATGTGGTGGTATGCTGAAGCGCACTGAAAACGTCATCATCGTCATCATGAGCATTTGGATCATGCTGGTAGAGGAAGATGCTTACGAAAATGACATCAAACTTGTTGCCTTCGAGTTCTTTGGAGTCGCCTTTGAGCTCGACACGGACGGCGCTCAAGTGTTTATTGTTCTCGGCAAACTTTTGGTTATACCGATCGACGAGACCCTGGCTGATGTCGACGCCTTTGATGGAGAGGGCGTAGGGCGCGAGTTCTTGGGAAACCAAACCTGGTTCATGTTCAGATTTCGGTACTGGGGCAAGAAGAACGAAAGACAAACCAGTGCCACACGCAAAGTCAAGGACGGTTGTCCTATCCTTATCGAAGGCATAAGTTTCTCGAAGAGCCAATGCCGTCCTAACGAGAGAGAAAGATCTCATTTTGGGTGACTTGGCCCAGGCTGGAGAACGTACCTGACTCCCCGCTCAACTGCATGCGGGTGATTCTCGAAGTCCTCTTGGTGGGCATCGAAGTGCTCCCTGTTAGCCTCTGCGTACGTGTCGCGGTCTGGGCGGCCGTGTCCGTGTCCTGCACAAGCATGACTATGATCGTGGTGGTCATGATCATGGTGGGGTGGCTGCCCTTGCTCGGGTTGATCTACATGGGAACCATGGCCAGGATGACCATGATGGCCGTGCCCATGTCCTCCTCCACAGGCATGGCTGTGGTCGTGGTGGTCGTGGTCGTGATGGGGTTCAGCTGCTTGCTGGGGTTGACCTTCGGATTGGTGCTGATGATGCTTGTGCCCGTGACCTCCGCAACCATGGTGGTGGTGGTCGTGGTCGTGACCATGGTGAGGTTCAGCGGGTTGTCCGGGCTGACTTGGGTGCACGTGGTCTTTTCCTTTGCACATCTTGTGGGGTTAGTGGGGGGCCTACTTGCGAGGACCACTGGGGAAATCTGGGGAATTATATGCTCGGGATCTATTCGTGGCCCCATGGCTGATTCATCCAATAACGGTACGACTGGTGCGGTACTCACCGAGCGGGAGCCCGTTCATTGGCTTGTAAATCCCTTGCGGACTCGAGAATGGCCATTGGCGACTTCGACCACCTTTGTAGGTGAGATAACTGTTGACTCGGAGGGAACCTGGGCCATTTTATCAAAGTCCGTATATTTACCGGCGATCCAGAAGCCGCCAGACCTATTACACGCATTGTTACTTGATCACGAACTCCGGGCCGCCAAGCCTGTTGTTTCCTTTTCCTCCTCATTCAGCCTCAACTGTGTCCTTACTCAATTGCTTGTTCTCGGTGACAACCCGGATGATTTCTTCCCCGTAGATGTTACCAACGCCGACGATTTCAGTGTGCTCAAATAAGAATCGAGCAGACGAGAGCAGTTCGATTGACTCAGAGCGATGCCACTGAGCTGAAACTCCGGATGGTCAACTTCCGTTTGGACGAGCTTAAATCGAAATTGACAGAACTCACGCTCAGTGAATATCCGAAGCTGTTTTCTGACAGGAAGATATCTTCGGACAATGGTCTTCATATCATTCTAATCACACCTGGCTCCCTGAAGCTTTGGTGCGTAGTCGAAGCTGAAGGAACGACCCGGGAACAACGTTTTCTCGGAAAGACCGTTGGTGACCTCAAAGTCCTATCAAATGATACCTCCCTCTAGCGCCGTGTATCGACTCCATCGTCCATCTTGTACAATTGTCGCATGGACTGGGGAATTCAATAACAGACCTTAATCCAGCGTTTGCAGCGAGAGCTTCCGGCGATGGTTGTGATTCCGGGACATGGAAGATATGACCCGTTTATCCCATTGACTTTGCTGGTTGTTCGGAGCATGCACCTTTACGAATATAGGACACGTTGTGAATTACAGACCGAAGGTGCTCGTCCTGTACCAAACACCTACATATTTTTATTCAGACCCGACTCTCCGTAAAGAAAGACGCTACAACATTATGGCATTCCACTATTACTTATTGTACTATCGAATTTGCTGCTCCACCTGCTACCACCACAAAACGTCGTTTCAAACTTACACTACGGTTTCGGTCACATAAGAAAACCGCCGCTTCTATGACTTCTCATAGCCAGGGAGCTTCTTACCATCCAAAGTGAACCTGTCATGAAAGGGTTAGACTATATTAAAGAAATAGACCAAACTAGCTCACCGATGATCCCAATTCCCTTGAATCCCGCTATTAATGATATCCCAATACACCTGAGCATGCGTCTCAGCGCTCTTCGGGAAGTCTTCCAAGGAAATCTCGCCGCTGGGTGAGACAAGAGAAGCAAAATAAAACCTATATTCCCAGAGTAAATACCAAAACGCCATACCTCCAAAAAAATCATGATGACATACCGAATACTATCGTCTTTATACGCCGCCGCAAACGTTTCAACCAGCCTCGCCGCTACCACTTTCTGTACATCCAAAGAAGTATACGACGGTAACGCGGGGATGAAGGGCAGAAGGTTGCCGGTGACGATGAACGCTTTCGGCGAGTCTTTGTGTACTTTAGATCGGAAACCTGTAATGGCTTGTTGGGCTGCAGCGAATACTCCTAGGCCAATGGCCGTTGAACTCTCGAAGGACTTTAGAGGGAGAGAGAGCGGGTCTTCGGGGGTTGGGAGGGGGAGGAACGATGCCGCTGGTAGACGTTCGAAATTAGTTACATCAATTAGTATCATAAACGAGTGAAGTTGAAGCTTACCGTTGTAGATGACGACATTAGGAGGCCCAAGCTCTTTATTAACAGTGTGAAACGCAGCTTTTATGCTCTCGGAGCTGCTAGCATCTACTTTGACGTGATAGAACCCCCCTTCATCCGTTTCCTTGTCGGTCTTGGGGTTTCGGGAACCAAGCGCTACACGATAGCCATTCTGTTTGAGAATGGTGCCTACGGCAGCACCGATGTGCGGTCCTGCGCCAATGATGAATGCGATGGGAGACATGGTTTGGTAGGTTGAATTTGTGGAGATGAAGATGAGTTCATGTTGCCTAGGATTCTTTTATATGCCAGGACTCAGTGCGAAGATTGTGCAATCTGAGACTGAGGAGAGATGATCAGTCAGCGGTAGATTGGTAAGGTGCAATTGAGCAAGGCGAGCGGGGGCTGGTATACGAGAGACATTATAGACGTGAGCTGACTGAGAAAAAATGATGAGAGGATGATGAGAGATGGTGACAAATACAATTCAAGAGGTATACACCAAAAACGTAAAGTCCTACACAAGTCCAGGGAATACAGAAAAAATAAAAATAAAAACCACTATCCTCCCATCCCTACCTCGTCGGCAACGCAGGCGGTGTCTGCCCAGCACCACCAACATTAGAACCCATCTGCGCCTTGACAAAAGTCCTCCCCGCCCTCCTAACCAACGCCCTCTTCCCAACCCCCTTCAAATCAACATAAACCAACCCCACATTCCTCGCCGTACCCGCCACAAGCAAGCTCGACCGCGCAGCCTCAGGTCCGTACGTGTGCCCCACAACTTTCCCGATCTCTTGTGTTGATGTATCGAGCACTCTACGCGCGGAGTCGTCGATTGTTGAGAGGATGAGGTCGAGGGAGAGGAGGACACGGGTTTTTGTTGTTAGTTTTGGTGTGGGGGGAGTAGCTTGTGCGGGGAGAGGGGAAGGGGAAGTGCGTGTGGGGAGATTCGGAGGGGGCTTGGTTCCGTTGATTACAGCGTCGTAAGACGGTAGCGCGAAATGTGACGTTGATGTAGAAGGAGAAGGCGTCCTTGGAGGCAAGGGTGGTGGGCTCCCACCTGGGGAGAGGTATCCTACAGAAGCAGGGGTAGACGACAAATCCTGCCTCTCACGTCGTCTAGGCCGGGCACCCATCGCCCGCCGGATCATGCTGTCGATGTGGATTACGGTTTTTGAAGATACTTTTACGGCTTCGCCAGAGACGGCGTGTACTGACGCTAGGCCTTTCTGTGTACGTTCGGAAGTGAGGAAGACGAGGGCGCGAGGTGGGGGTGGTGGTGGTGGACCTGTGCGCGTGCTGGGACCAGAGCTGGAGGAGGGGTGGTGAGGTGAGGGGGTGGAATGGGCGACGTAGAGTGACGATGCGGTGGTTATGGTTGTGACGAGGAGGGAAGTTGTCATTGATATGGCGTGGCTAGTGAACAGGAAAGTGAGCCAAAGGAACAGACAAAGATAGATAATAAGGAAACCTACCTTACGACAGAGGCAGACTTTGTGATCCAATTATGTTGGTCCGGAGGAACGATCCTCGCAAATGCCTCGAAAGCGTTTGCGTCGCGTTCCCTCGTCGACACCTCTGGGACATCGATGATAACAGGATCGTTCTCGTGCCCCTTTTCATACATAACAGGATCCTCCGTGATCCTAAACCTATCCTCAATCTCACCAAGAACTTCCCCCGTCTTCTCATCAACCATAACAAGATGACCTCGTAAATCTTTATCACCCCTCGTTATCCCGCTGTTTCCCAAGTTTCGAGGTGCCACAGGGGCGGAAGCCTGTTGCCCCAACCCACGAAGATCTGCAACATACTGCGCCAAGATACCTTCAAACGTATCCAGATCCTCTTGTTGGTGTTGGTTTGAATCACCGCGATCCAAACGAATAGTAAGCACCAACTCAGCCGGATCCTGCGGTATCGCCTGGAACGTATATACCCTGCTCCCCGTACCATCCCTCCGCTGAACAACGCGAGCAGGGTCGATCGGTAGCTCCGAGGTGTTGAGGCGAAGGACGAGATAAACGTCGCGGTCGTTTGATGCTTCTGGGATGGACATGGTTACACATTCTAAAGCTAGCACCCCAGATTCGGTAGATCCTGTTGAGGAGTCGTATAGACTCGAGTTTGGGATGGTGATGAGGACGAAGGCTTCTGGAGGTACGTGCATGGTGTGGAATGTGGGGAAAGGGGGAAAGGATGAGTTTTGTTTTTATTTGAAGGAAGGACCTTCGCTTGGCATCGATCGTGGAGGGTTGAGGCTGTGGGTGAGGCTATCCGGAGGATGACGACAAGCGCAGTGGATCGACACCACAATGAGCCACTTTGCATTATTCCGGGATTGAGAAAGGGGAACCAATAATGCGAACTACTGCGTAGGAGCTTGGTAGGAGTCGATGAGTCGCGGATCCGGAAAACATATTGCAAAGCTGAAAATTCGTACTTCCGTGCCACTTTGATCCGCCAATTGTAGCTCTCGTCTCTACCTCGACTCTGCAAAGGATAATTGATACTGGTTGAAGTCGCCATTCTCGGGTGTGCAAGGAGGCTAAAGCGCTAACCACCCACATACCGTTGAATGAGCTTCCGCTCAGCGAGCGCCGAGTACCGCACCAGTCGTACACGAATCAGCCTTGCGTCTACGTAGTAACATACCATCTCTCATCCCCAGTGAAAATGAAGGAAAACCAAACCGAACCATACTGAGCTAATTATAAGCAACACAACGTCATCGATCCAAATCGAGCTGGACCCCTTCTCGCGCTCGACACGATTGAAGGAAATCCATCCCCACTACTCGTCAAATTCCTCTGCAACAGTATGAAACCCCATGAGTCCTGTTGTGTAGACGCACTCCTGAGAAATTTGCCCGACGAATGTGCTCCGTTGCGCACGCCGCAAACCGACTCCCCAACCCCACACCAAATCACAACACGTGCATGCCTCAGCACTTTTTCTTTATTACTCCCATCTCGCTCCAACCTGCCGCAGCCTCTCCGTCGCCCTCCTCTTCCCCACCACATTACTATCTCGCGCCGTCTCCATGATACTTCCACCAAACGATCTCCCGGCCAGCCGGCGTTGGTCACCTCTCTGGCTTCAGTCGCTCTAAGATGTAGACTCTCGCATCGTTAAGGGAGAAGACCACAGGTCGTCGATGGGTATTTCGACGGTTGTATGCGGTCTTCCATGTGACGGCATTTGTGCTAGGATCTAGTAAGAACCCCCTTTGCATTGGTGAAGAATCTAAGTTGATTATATGCGACGTACGTGCGCCGTTCAGTCACAGGGCTATGCACGCTTGGTGGTCTTTGGTTTACAGTACACATCCCGGGTAAAGACAGTTGTTTTTAAAAGGTAGGGACCCTCATTCTGTTTAATTCTTTGGTGTATGCTGACTATATGCGTCGAAATTTAGCTTCAGCGCCCCGCCTTGCAACACATGCAGTCAAGTCGAAGGAGAAGTATGAGGGGAAGGCATCTGAAGCTGAGATTTCTGAGATATGGGAGAAAGTGAGTCCGTCATTCTGGGGCATACGCGGTTTGCTCACTCCACATTCCATCCAACACCTTCTCGGTAATCAGACCTCTGATTAAGTGACGAAAGCCACGGCAAGAAATCATCTCATGCGAAGACGGCACGAGAAATTTGAGAACAAGGCAGACAAGGCCACGAGAAATGGTACGTATGTTTTCGGATTCTCGGAAGCATGATGACTGACGTTATAACAAAGCGGCATAACGACCAGTCGTTTCTGCTAGCTGGCATTGGCACCTGCAAATGTGGTTCGTGAAGTGTAACGTTGTTGATTTTTTCGTTGTCAGCGCTGTTTATTTTTATTTCCAGAATTCTTTACTTTACGACGTCCCTTCAACATGACAAATTCATTATTGCCGCCGCCTCAAATCGCGCTTGAGAATTTCAGCAATAGCGCTGGAGAAAGACAAGAAAGGAATGGGAAGTAACATAGGCGGGTTGGTGCCGGGACCAAAAAATAAACAGTACGTTCCATCATTTCGAACGATATTTTCTCATAACTCCGGTTTACGTAGCAGCACGCATCGTACTTGGTCCTTAAGCAAGGTCCGTTTTCTCATCAACACTCCCCGCTCTCTGGTCGCCTCGCTCAGGCCGGTGACTGTTTTAGTATGTCACTTCAACTGCTCACACTTAAATTTCTCACTGACTGTGTTTTTCAAGCACCTGACATGTCGTAGAACCCAAGTAGAACCCGCGTCTTGTGGCAAGTCGTCTTTTTTTTGCCTTTTCTGTTCTTTTCTGACTTGGCGGTTTCAGTTGCGCCGTTCAATTTGGCTCGCTTAGATCTCCGGCGCACTCTATGCCGCTCCTCGCCATTCTCAGTCACTTTTGCTCAACGGCCAAGTCTTGGAACGGATTCTCAAGGTCTCGGTTTTGCTCGATTCCATTCAATATGCTCAGACACTTCGTTTCTGTCTGGATCGATGTGGTTTGGTCGCATTGTCCACCATCAGTTTGCTCTCGCTAGATTAGATTTGGTTTCGGTTAGATAGCTCTCGATGTAGCTGGGTTTGAAATCTAGCCAGACTTGTAAAAGTCTCTATCGTCGAACCACATCTAAATCATTAGATTTGACTCGACGTGGTTCGACCCCCTTAGCCCTCATTTTCACTGGGTCTCATCATGCATCAGTCCTTCTCATCTTTTCTTTCTCACTGCAGCTCAGTCATGCACCCTCAGCTTACGTCTGAACTCTCTGTCGCATACCTACCAGCGCCTAGCTCGCCCTGCACCTTATTAATACACCGCTGACTGATCATCACCTCACCTTGGTTTCAGATTGCACAATTCTTCCCAAGTCCTGGCGTATGAAAGAACTTTGGGCTTCTTGAATTCATCTTCACAAGTTTTATTCAACTCCCACCACCTACCACCGCCAAAACCATGTCTCTCGTCGCGTTTATCATTGGCGCAGGACCCCACATCGGTGCTGCCGTCGGCACCATTCTCAAGCAGAACGGGTACCGCATCGCGCTTGGTTCCCGAAACCCTAAGATCGACAAGGAGACGGAAGAAGGGTTCTACCCGGTCAAAGTAGATGCTAGCAGCTCTGAGAGCATTCAAGCTGCGTTCCGAACTGTCAATGCAGAGCTTGGTCCTCCTAATGTCGTCATCTACAATGGTAAGCCTTCAATTTCAATCGTTTATACTACATGTATCTAATTTCGAATGTCTACAAGCGGCATCGTTTATCCCTCTACCAACCCCCGAAGATCCACTTTCTCTCCCTCTAGAGTCTTTCCAGAGCTCGACGGCCGTTGGCCTCGGAGTGTTCGCTGCAGCCCAACAAGCCATCACAGGATTCCGATCTGAAGTGCACAAAGACTCGCCGAAAGCGTTCATCGTTACAGGCAACCTGTTACCCTTCACCTCCGCGTTGCCGGCGTATACTTCTTTGGATGTACAGAAAGTGGTAGCGGCGAGGCTTGTCGAGACCTTTGCAGCGGCGTATAAAGACGACATTGGGTATGTATCATCGTTTTTTTTTTGGCGATATGTTTTGGTACTTACTATGAAACCATAGCTTTTATTTTGCTTCTCTTGTCTCACCCAGCGGGGAGCTGCCCAAGGGAGACTTCCCCAAGAGTGCTGAGACGCATGCTCAAGTGTACTGGGAGCTCATTAATAGGAGGACTCAAGGGAATTGGGATCATCGGTGAGCTAGTTTTGGTCTATTCTTTCAACTCACTCTAACCATTTAATTTACAGTTTCACATTAGATGGTAAAAAGCTTCCTGGCTATGAGAAGTCCTAGGTGTGGCGGTTTTCTTATGCTGGAGTCGAAACTATGCTGTTCTCGAGTATGTCGGATGAAGCGACGTTGAGGTGGAGCCGCAACTTGAAGTTTGATTGTAGAATGATACCTCGGCATAATATTCTAGCCTATCTGTATTGTACCACCACTATTTGTGGCAGAACAAGCACGACCATGATCAAAGCTTCCATAAGAAATAACTTTGTGCATTGTGTTTGCTTCATGTAGTTCTTGCCAACGTTATCTCGAAATCAACCATGCCTCAACTCGCCGTCCTCGGAGCTTCTCCCCCGGTCACACTTTCAAATCAAAGAAGAAAATGGGAAAATCCAATAACTTACCTACAGGCGCTGCCAGCCGCGTGGGCCGCTGCTGTTGGAGCTCAGGACATCAACTTTGTACCAGCCCCTGCACCCAAGTCTTGGACTCCAAGATGGTTTTTTAGCATCCGATTAATGAGTACGCTGCCGCAGATTCCAAGAAACTGAAGGATGACAAAAAACGGACTATCGAAACCCTGCCCGCCTTTGAAGCAGTTGCAAGAGAATTGGCAGAAGCCATTGAGGTAAATGGCGTCACGGTTCACTGGCACTGCACCGCTCCGTTGTTTTCAAAAATGAACTTTTCCTAGGTTCATGAGTTCTAATTGGCAGCAATGTGCGTTGTACAGAAAGGGCAGAAGAAACACGCATTGCGCAAGCCCTTTCTGCAGCTGAGGTTTGTTTTTCGTTATATGGCGCGAAAACACTCTAACACCGGCACGTATACAATTTCAGGATAAGCCAGTTCAAAAAGCAGAACGTACTGCCTTACACGCTGCTACTGATGCCCTCCTTGGTGATGATGTTGAGAGAAAACACACGGTTCTCAACGGCTTCTTGTTCGACGCTGGCGATTTGGATGGCGTTTCTTGTGAGTCTCCCTAGCCCCGGCACCTCCCGATACATCACTAATCGTTTCACAGCAGACTCACGGATAACGGAAATTACACAGCTCATCGTCAACCCTCCTCGTGCACCAACACCCGACGATTCACGAACCGATTGAAGAAGAGCAGGAGGACCCCACCCGCTGAATCCGATGCTCAAACTGATCCTGAGGTCCCTGTTAGTGAAGGCCCCGATGTCACCACATAAATGAGACTCTGAAAGAATGTCCGTTGAGCCTCAGAAACACATTCCCAAGGTTGTAGCATCGACGATTCAAGTCGAAGCTGTCGCGGTAAACGGGCATATATAAAGATTCCCTCACATCAGGACCTGTCCAGGTATGTGGCCAACTGTCTGCTCATGAACATTCTTTGCTTATAGTTACTGTCTTAAAGGCAATCCTGAACCGGGCAGACTCAGACGACTCGAGTCTTCCCCCCAACGCCATCGTCCAGGCAGATTTCAAGGCATTAGGCTCCGTCACCTCCGCAGAAATTGAGGCCCCAGAGGCAGTGGAACCCATTGTGAACGGCACCAACCACGTCGAGCTGTCTAAGACGTGGCGGCTTGTGCCAAAGTCGTCGCTTAGCGTCATGAGGTAGCGAATTTTGGGGAAGCAAGAGTCGTACGACAGTGCTGATTTCGCATTATAGGTGAACAGAACACTCGCAAGGTGTTGCGTACCACTGATGACGAATTGCTGCCAGGTAAATGCGTGGGTAGCGCCCAACTTGAAAACATGAGGCTGTCACGAGCGTCTGCTCCAAGGAACGCAACGCATTGCATGCACAATTGGTACACGCCTTTTCTGCGTTTCTGTTTCAATCCTGGCCATCGCCGAACTGCATAAGAGATGAAGAGATAAAAACGATTGGTCTGATAAATAGCATGCAAGATGGAAGACGACCTCCCAAAAGGTCTAACACGAAAGTCATCTATCCTAGACATGTCCGACCTTGGCGAACCCGCTATCGACCCCAACAATGACGAACAAAACTTGAAGATGCTGGTGTGTAAAATCAAGGTCCCTCATGTGGCACATAATGGGATGTATACATCTGTGGTGCGAACGCCTCGCGGGAATCGTGCTCAACGCGGACAGAGTGAGTTTTTTTGATGAATATACTGCTTGAGTTTAGAGTACTCATCAATGAGTGATACCGCTGTCAGCATCTATAATCCATCTCGAGGAATTCGGAATAAGCGGGGCATTCCTCAACAAGACATACCAGAGCATCATCATCGTGGTCGACATCCTTCTCGTCGATGCTGCCGATCCAGAAGACATCAAGCTTTGGTATGTAGAGGACGAAGGCCCGCGTTTTCCTGTCGTCGATCCGGATAGTGCGAGGTTGCTGATGAGGGAATGGAAGGCTCTTCGCACGAACCAAACTTACAACGTCATGGATGCAATGGACAATATGGTGAAGAAGCATGTGTCCTTTGATCCACGCAGCGAGAAGGTGATGGTGGTGGTTCATTGGATTGGGACGGATGGGAATTGTCAGGCGTATATCAATATCAACGCGAGGGTGTATTATAAAGTGAGTCTCAGTCTTTGCGAAGCTTTATTGACTGGCTGATAAACTTTCAATTTGATAGGAGGAGTTACTACAGCCAGCTGCTCGACCTTTACCAGCCAACCGCCTCATTGGTGGATCATAAGCGATCCTTTCCCGCCTTATTCTTTTAAACTTCACAAATAATCGGTTCGATACAAGTGTAACTAATTAATCAAATATGGAATTTCATTCAATAGGGTACAACCACATTCAACGGACGGATTGAAACAATGACTTAAAGTCTCTGACGCCCAGGTTGACTCGGATTTTCGCCGTTGCACCCAGTGCGGCCGCATCACAACAGCAAGTCGCGATAAGAAGACACCTGAACTTCTTGGCCAACTAGAGCGTCTCTTTTGAGCTGTCAATACCCTATCTCTCTATCTTATTACATTCGTATTCGCTGATAAGACACGCTCAGCGCTGATCAAACCTTCAGACCACGCTGCACGCATGTCCAACTGTACGCCTCGGTGCACCGGCTTTTGAGCTCTAACTCCGTGCTCTCAGTAATTTCTCATGGAGAAAGCCTAGCCAGACGTTAGAGAATGGACAACTGCGGTGGAGCATACTTGGTCTATTTTTAATCGAACAAAAATAGCGCACGATTAAAAATAACCTGCGAAATTCAGGAGTGGGTATGCACATTCTAGCACATATGTCTTTCGTAACTCTCGACCACGCCCTAGCGTCATTGCGGGCCATAATCCGAGTCGTGGATTCTTTTCTCACAAGCTGCGGACTTGATAAGAGACAAGGCTACTTTATCGGTCCAATGCAAGTACTTTGAGGCTTGAGCGTTGGCACCTGTGGGCAAAAATTCTGGACAGTCACAGCCTCCGCAGTCTGAATTAGTTGTCTCCAGATAACGCTGGCTTTGGTCGCCTCGTGGGCGCCCTATCTTTACCCAAACGATCCTTATTCGAGTATTTGTTAGAAGAGATATCTTATTTCAATGTTCCCTTTGTATTCAAGGAGAGGACGTAAGCCTTTCGGAGGCACAGAGCAGAGAGGTATGCGACGTGTCGTAAAAAAAATGTGCGGGTAAAATGATGTCCATCCAATGTAAAGGAATGAGTATACAACAAAGTCAGATGAATAAGAGTCCCGACGAGATCGCTGCAACGCGAAAGACCAAAAGTGCGTGCGTGCCAGAGAAGAAGCGAGAGATGGCCAAGAAAGATTATTTAAATAATATAGTCCGTGAGTTGATTGATACTAGATTCCGCCACCACCATATGCGGCTGGGGGCGCTGCGCCAGGGGGTGGAGTCTCAGGCATCGAGCTGAAACTCTGCTGATAAGAATGCCTACCCATGGGTCCCGCATCGTTCATCGCGTGCGTCATGGGTGGTCGCGTGTAGGGGTCATACGAATCCATGCTCACGCCCGCTGAGCTACCTCGCCATGCAGCCTCGTCTCTGTACGGAGCAGAGAAATCGACGCTGCTCGAGTTCCACGCGTGATTGTAGTCTGTCTGATGAAGAGGAAGAGAGGCGGACGCGTCATCGCTTGCTAGGACGCCGGCTTTGGGTGTGCTCATCGCCATGTCAGCGTAGGCTGTAGAGGAAGGAGGCGTGGCGGCTCTTCTACGGCGTGCGAGAATAACAGCAACGATGGCACCAAGGATACCGATGAGGGCGATCCCTCCCACGACTCCACCGACAATAGTACCAGTAGAGGGTGTAGAGCTGTGCGATGCGGTTCCATTCCCATTCCCGGTGCTAGTGGCGCTGCTGGTTGCGCTGGCTTGGACACCACCAGTTGCGGATGCCAGACGGACGGAATCTGGGAGGGTGCTCGCAGCTGACGTGGGCTGGGTACCGATCTTACCGTTGCCCAAGATAACGTAGGTCCCGTTACTTGGGATGCCGTTCATTACGACATAGAGGAACGCGGGTCCAGGTTGGAAGATGTTGGGGTTGGGAGGGGCTTGTGCGACATGTAGAGTGAGAGAGCCATTACTGTTCACTGTGTACGTGTTGTTGAGCTGCAAGTAGCGTTGGCCCATGTTCATAGCGTGCGTTGTGAAACCTCCACGGATGAGAACGACCTTGGTCGCATCTGCAGCGTCGTTCGATGAGCCGGTGTACGAAGTCGAGGGGATAGTAATGTCGAAAGGGCTTCCACCGTAAGAAATGGTCTTGGGAACGCCAGAAGGCACTGGGCGATTTGTTGCGTTGAAGTACGGCGGGTAAAATATCTCGATCTTGTAAGTTGTTGGGAAGATGGTTGTCAGATTGACATCGGAGTTGGGGTTGGAACCTGCGATCATAACGGATGCATCTGGAAGGAGCATGGCGGAGGAGTGGTAGAGACGTGGAATGGTGGATGACTGCAAACCGGCATTAGACCAGCGACTTCCTGCAGGCGCGTTGGGGTCGTAGATGGCTGGTGTGAGGACTGGTCCAGAGGCAAGCGACATACCCCAGGGCATAGTGCTCATGTCAGGATTTACGAGAGTTGAGGTAGCGTATCCGGCCGTGCCGTTCAAACCACCATTCACAACAAGAAGTTTTCCATCAGGAAGAATGATAAACTGGCCCATAGTACGGCCTTCAATCATATTGTCGTCTTGTACGTAGACTGGTGCTGAGCCATCGGCGGGTTCAGGAGTGATTCGCTGACAATCCCGGGATGCGGGTTGATTCCATGTCTCAACGTAGGGAAAACGATAGTCTCCGTAGCTGTATGAGGGCATGTCTTGCCCACCGCAGAAGAGGATGGTCGGGACATAATTGTTCGCTGGAGTAAGAGGTAACATGGCAACAGCACCAGATGCTGGGTAGACGCGAACAACGTTGTTGGGCATGTCGGGCAAAGCAGTTTCGACATTGGCATTAGCATCCCACAACACTGGAAAAAAGTAAAAGGGTTGGAATTAATGAGATAGGAAGCGAAGGTTGTAGACCTACTGGATGAAGTATTAGCTTGTAGGAACATTTTACCCGACGGCATTAAGAATGTATGAGCATATGCATTGAGGCCAGATGTTTTGATCAAGAACTGCATTACTTGAGGGGTACCAGACTTGGCTGGGAAAAATTCGAATGTGCTTTCTGCTTGGCCTTGCTCAAACTGTGGGTCAGTGTTGGGGTACATACGATTGACGTATCCCCCAAGAACAAAGCCCCCAATAATCACAATGGTGCCATCGCCGAGGGGCTCTGCCGCTGAGTACCATCGTTGCTTCTGCATGGCAAGGAGTGTCGAGTCATCAAACCATTGACAATTCGATGACGCGAAGTTGTCGGTACTGGTGCATGGGTTTAGTATACGAATCGATCGTGAGCCATCGAAATCCTGTAATGTCGAGTCCCAACTTGCTGACCCTCCACCTGGGTATACTTGTGAGCCAAGCCCTCCTCCTGGTGCGACCGCGTTGTTTCCGCCGAATGTAACATATGATCCATTCGGTAGGTGCATGCCGGATGCGCAAAACACGTTGGACGGCACGTCCATCACAGTTGTTTTATGCGAATTTATATCCCTGAGGACGTCCGCATGGTCAGTGGAAAAAGATGGGCAACATCGCGGAGGACTTACCACACTGCTCCCCAAGCGGGATGGCCATTGATAACGGCAGCGTTCATCTCCGCCTTGTCTAGAATGTACACCTTTTCTTCATTACCAACGAACAACTACAAGAGCAGGAAGTTGAGATGGATAACGGTGACGATAATGTGAAGAACCTTACCATCATCGCACTGATTAGACTGTTCCCTCCATCCACGAGAGAGCCTGCTGTGATCGCAGAGACAGGGGACGATGCGGACGCGAGGCATAGCGCCAGCAAGGACAATGGGGAAAGCAACATGTTGAAGGAAGCAGCCCCGCGCCGCGAAAATTGAGAAATACGTAAGTAAGGTTGAGGGAAGAGGAAGAGATGGAATGGAGGAGCTTGGAAGAGTTTCCGTTCTTGTCCTGTTGTTGTTTAGTGGGGAGCGGTAACACTGCCCCTCGAACCTGAAGCCAGAAGATGTTCCAAATTTAGAGGACCTGCCAAGTGCCGCAACCGACCATATTTGACACCATGCCGAGAGCTACAAAAACAAATTTGATATGGATCATTACAGATGCTCACAAGATGGATGGTAAAAAAGATTTACCTGGCCAATGAGTGTGCTCTGAGACTTTTGAAGACTTTTGACCGTTGTTTGACCGACTGACGTATGCATTTCAACGGCGTCTTGGCCATCAACGACAAACGAGGGCCAAAACGGCCCTGTCGCCACCAGAACACGAGGTTTGCAACTTTTCGGAAAGACCCAGACAACGATATGAGTACCAGTTGTAAGAGTAATGCAGTAGCAGCCAGCAGCAGCTCATGATCATGGTCGCGCTTAACTGACAGCCACCCGATCAGCCTACAAAGTACTGTCGACGATCCCCTATTTCTGCACGCGACCTTAATTAACTTTGTCGGTAAAGTCCATTGCCTTTCATTGCATATCAGATATCGAGTTGAAATTGAAATTTCAAACTTGTAGAAGTTTTCCAATCGTTTCAACGTTCGATAGCTATCAACGTACACCACGTCACCAGAAGTCTTACAGAATTTATCCATCTCACGTCAGGGTAGAAACCGAGCAGTCGCGCAAAGCAACCAGCCTGCTCATCTGCATGAACGTCCCATTTTTCGGGCGCCGGCCGGTCAATGAAGAAGAGCTTTTACAAATTTTCATTTTCTGAAGCCCACGAGATTCGGAGCGGGTGAGCTAAGTATAACCTTGCACTTTTTTTGTCCTGCCTTCCATCAATCCACAGGAATAAGAATCTCTCTGGACCATTCTCCTTACCCGCAGCCATAACTGCAGCGAATTGTCTCCAAAAAAAATCCGGTGGTCCTGGTCACCTGGGGTGAACGCACAAGATAAGTTACGTTCATCACGGGCTGCGGATGTCTTCAAGGAAAAATTTGAGTCGGTCCCGAAGAATTGTGCCCGTCGTCGACTTCCCTGACAATTTCCAGCATCCCGGTTTGCCGTCGGGGGCGTTGGATGACGGTGGTTACTAATCACACGAAAACAGCCGTGTAAAGTCTCGACTTAGAAGCGCGGTCGAATTCGAGATCCCAATGGCTCTTCAAGAGAAATATCGTACAGTGCGCTCATCAGATTCTCCGAGTCGTCTTCGTCCGTCTTCGACTGCATCATGATCCCCTTTCTCTCCGAAGACGCAAAAGACGTGGTCGAATCTGTGGTCAACAACTGGTCATCAATTCCAGACGAGCTCTCCAGCTCCGTCCAAGGCTCTGTGACCATACTATGCGCAACAACCTGGTTTGCACCAACATGTGCAAGAATGCCTCCCTCAGGTGTACTAAGTAGTACATGTCTTCCCCTCCTCCGCAGCGTAATTTCCGGGGGCTTGTGGAGGTAGCCCACCCTGTCGCATTCTTTAGTGGTAAGGTGGGTCGTGGTGCATACGGCGGCGAGCAAGGAGTTGTTATAATAACTCATGGGTTCCGCCCGCAATACCACGACTACCCCGCCAGAAACGAGGAAAACGGGTAGGAGCATGAGCAAGAGCTGGAGGTATGAAATAGCAGCCTCAACGTGCTGCACCTCCACGTGCACCGCTGAACGGTTTCCACCCAGAATGAGAGCTCGTGATGTCAGCACGTCGTTGATGTGGTTATACTTGTTGACATACCAATCCCACCCCGTCTGATTGAAAGCAACGGCGCTTGTGGATGCAGTGCCATCCCCAAGCACGTCGTTTAAAATCATGACTGCAGAGGAATCGAGCTGGGTGGCATAAGACGCTTTTGTCACATCAAGGGATGCAGCACACGTAGAACCGCGAATTTGGCCCCCAGTCAAAAGGTTTGTAGAGAATATGTTGCACGGAAGGGGAGTGGGTGCCTCAGAGAGTGTTTCAGAGCGGATCAGAGTGATATTAGTGGAAGTGATGCGGAGGGCGGAATAGTACTTCTGAGTTGTGATTGGATTGACCACGTTGAAATATTCTACGGTGGCGCATAGGGAGGTGTATGGCTGTTGTATAAAGACACCAAAGGTGGCACTCGTCTCATTTCCCTGCGTATAAAGAACGTATTCGGTCAATGTCTGGAGATTCGTGCCAGTGGGATGATCGGGATCGAGAGACCAAGTCCTTTGGAGAAGGTCCAAAATTTCGCTGCTATTGAAGGGACTCAGGTATGTTTTGATCATGCACGTCTTGAACACTGATTCCATGAAGGTGTGCCTCCGTCGATCCTTTGTCACCGTAAACACTTGTTTCATCAACGCAGTATCCCCACCTGTCCCAAGGGATTCCCACGGATTGTCTTTTCGAATCGGGAAGAGGTAATCACTGTGTTGGTTATCCCAGAAGATTTGAGGAATGCCTAACGCCTGCTCAAAAAAAGTGAGTGCATTTGTGTTGTTGATCCAGCATCCCCAGCTTTGCGTCGTTTCCGATAGGGTCTGGACAGGACAGCTTATGTATTGTGCGGTGACAGAGAAGCCGTCCTCGTCAAGCCAAATACGAGGTCCAGAGCTGTTTATGGGCTGGAGTGGAGGCACAATCTCCCTCACGCCGGGTTCAACGATGCCAGGCAGCGTGAAATTCAATCCAGCGGTGAACATATTTGCTGCTATCGCAGCGTCAACGTTGATGTCCTGCACATTGTTTGTTGGGTTCGATATGAGTGTGATGTACGCGGGACTGGTGATGAGATTATTGGTCAATGAACCAGCATTGGTGGTTTTTGATTTGATGATGTATCCAGGTGAATCCAATGCCCAAAGCAGGGTGTCATAAAACCCTGCAAGCGAAATTAGGGCAGCAAAGACAAGGACCAATATTGCCTGTCGATTGAACCTGCGCGATATGACGTAGAGGATCTTTTGCACGATGTCTTCTGCGAACATTAGATACGATGTATATGCTTGTAGCCTAGCGGCGATGAAAGTGAACGTTCTAAGAATGAAGAACTGGAGTAGGATCGTCGATGCACGAAAAAGGAT
The DNA here is from genome assembly GCA_018417955.1 of Laccaria trichodermophora. Lineage (NCBI taxonomy): Eukaryota > Fungi > Basidiomycota > Agaricomycetes > Agaricales > Hydnangiaceae > Laccaria > Laccaria trichodermophora. Next base: position 48,958 of record JACTVC010000040.1, read on the forward strand.
GTTCTTGATCGCATTCTCCCGGACCGAAAGGACAGAGGTGGTGAGGAACGAGTGCATTGCTGGAGAGATTGTGAGGACTATGCCAGGCGAGAGATTCGCTAGTCAAAGAAGAGTGTCGCAAGCGCTTAAAATCGTCAGCATTTGTAGTGGATGAAAGGGAGGAACATAAATAGTCGACGTGGGACTCGTTCCTGTCGAGGTTATGTTTAGCTCACTTGCCGTGTTGTAAACCAGGGAAAGCCAGTGTTAGTCTGAAAGGCCGTGCTGAGGTCGAGGATCGTTCGCAAAGTGGGAAACTTGTCTAGAGTTTCGACCTCAATTGAAAGGCAACCCAAGATTGTTTCCATGTGCCATGTCCTCGTCTGCAAGTTGATTCCGATTTTATTTCTCCAGGCAGTAGAAACAATCAAAAGTTTGGGACTTAACAGACGTCATGAAGGGACAAAAGCTGGACAAAAGCGTAGATTAGCAGCCGGTCGTTGCCAGCGTTTCCTTCATCGCGCACCAGCTTACAAGTCCTGCGATCAGCAACCACAGGCGCTGGACAGGGTCTTGTTGCGTATTTAGCCGTGTGTTCCCGACAAGCAGTTTGAGTGTTATTTTGAAGTATGGAAATGGTCGTATCGCGCGTCGTTGAAGGCCACATGAGGATGGCTTAGGGAGACGTCGGGCAAAGGTCGGTGAGAGTGATTATGTCAGCGTGATTCCGGAATAATTTTATGTTGATGATATCATACATACAGACAACATACAGATATACAAAAGATACAAATGTAGGAAGAGATTGCTAACCATTTACCGAGTATGATCCTCCTTGTACATCAGGGGCTCTGTTATTCCGTACGGTTGAACATTTTCATCCGCGCCAACGTTTGTGATGGTGCCTTCACCAGGTGTACCCAGCAGCACATGTGTTCCGCTTCTCCGCAGCGTAATTTCAGGAGGATCGTGTAGATAGGGCACTTTTTGACAGTCCCCCGGTGTCATATGCGTCGTCGTACACACGGCTGCGAGGAAAGAGCTCTGGTAGTAACTCATTGGTCCCGAGAACAAGCTAACGACCGCTCCAATCAGGACAAGGAGAGCTGGAAGGAGCGTGAGTAGTAGCTGGAGATAGGAGATCGCGGCTTCATTGTGCTGTACTATGACTTGTACAGCCGCGCGGTCACCACCAGCAATCAGTCCTCGCGAGGTAAGCAAGTCGTCTATGTGGTTGCTGTTATTCACGATCCAATTCCATCCTGTTTGGTTGAAAGCGATAGTGCTACTGTCTGATGTGCCGTCACCGAGCAGGCTATTGAGGATGACCACCGCGGACGCGTCGAGTTGGGAGACGAATGATGCTTTTGTCTGATTAAGCGACTTGTAGCAGGTGTTTCCACGAAGTTGACCGCCAGTTGCAAGATTCGTAGAAAATACGGTGTCATATCTACAATATAGCGGGGTGGGTGCCTGGGGTAGCGTCTCGGAACGAATGAGGGTAATGTTTGTCGAGGTGATGCGAAAGACGCTATACAGCGGTATCGCACTCGCAGCGTTGATGACATTCAGAAGTTCTATGGTAGAGGATATTGATGCATATGGCTCTTGAACGAAGATGCCGAAGCTGATAGTTGACTGATTCGCCTGGGCATCTATAACATAGTCCGCCAAGTTCTGAATGTCAGGTGTGATAGGTTGTGTGGGATCGGAGGACCATGTCCGATGGATGAGATCTGTAATTTCACTGTCGTTGAACTGTGCAGGGTACAAGGAGAGCATGGAAGCCTTGAAGGCAGTTTCAATGAAGGTATGACGACGACGATCTTTCGTAACCGTGAACACCTGCTTCATTACTGCAGAATCCCCGCCGCTCCCAAGGGATTGCCATGGGTTATCGATCCGATTTGGCAACAAGTACTCTGAGCGTTGGTCGTCCCAAAAAATTTCAGGGTTCCCTGTGCTTGTCTGAAGCAACAGCAAAGCGTCTGTGTTGTTAAAACTGCATTTCCACGCCTGTGTGGTATTAGTGAGGGTTTGAATGGGACAAGCTGCGTCTGTCGTGACCATCACAGATTGATCAACGCTCACGGAGAGGCCGTCTCCATCAAGCCATATGCGAGGGCCAGTGTTGTTGATCAACTCCGACGAAGAGACAATCTCTCTCACTCCCGGTTCATTCACGCCTGGAAGCGTAAAATTCAAACCGGACCTGAAGAGGTTGGCAGCTATGGACCCCTCCGTATCAATGTCGTTGACGTTGCCTGTTGGGTTTGATATGTAGGTAATGTAGGCTGGATTGATGACTATTTCTTGAGATAGCGATGTGGCATTGGTGGTCTTCGACCTGACGACATATCCGGGGGAGTCTAATGACCACAAAAGAGTGTCGTACAGCCCCGAGAGTGCTCCGAGAACAGCAAAGGCGAGAACCAGGAGTGCATGTCGATGGAAACCGCGAGAGGTGACATAGAAGAACTTTTGGAGGAAGTCCTCTGCGAACATCAGGTACGATGTGTATGCATTGGATCTGGCCGCGATGAGGGCGAACGTCCTCACGATAAAGAGTTGTAGGAGAAGGGTGGCTGCACGGAAAATGACATTCTTGACAGCGTTTTCGCGGACAGAGAGAACAGAGGTAGTGAAGAAACCTTGAAGTGTCGTAGGGATCATACTTGGCTGAGGGTTCTTCTTGAATCACCCTAATTCCAATTGTAGCACAGGGATGGGAGGAGGTTGGGAGGAGGGTGGCCGTACCCAGCCCGGGCCAGCCGTACCCCTGTGACGGAAATTAGATTCATGGGGATATTTGTCCGAACCTTGTGATGATCGTGCGCGTGATGGGTGAGTAACCCGACACGCCCAGAGAATCTGAGCAACAAATTTGATCAAAGTGTTGAAATTCGTCTTCAAGGTTTTCATCTACTTACGTTGTATGCTTTGCTTAACTTTCAGGAATCACGATATAAAGTGTATCATCTAGCCTCGTTTAGAAAGCTCAAAAGATAGGTGAAATACGAGGCCATAGCCCGTCCTTGGAGGAGACAACGCCATTGTCTATGTAAATCTACCACAGTTTTAACTGCGGTAGTCACCATTAATCCGGACGTATTCCTGAGGGCATTTCATCAAAGAAGTTCATAAGACAGGATGAAAGACTAACGTAGCTGAAATCGCAGGTCCAATACTTAGCCTCTCCTTCCGGGTCGTCGCTCATTCCCAAATTGACGGATATTTCAAAATCTTCAAGGGTCATGATCTCTTTTGCTCGTACTTCGTCCACTACCTCGGGCTCGCCATTGACAAGCACTAGAAGTGGAGAGGTGCCGTCGGACGGGATGAAAGTCACACTGACTTTTGTTGGGTCGATGGTCAGAGGCTCGCCTGTGGAAGACGATGGCAATAGTGGGACGGATCCTGAAGCAGCAAGGATGCGACCCCAGCTACGGACGAGTTTAGTAATGAACAGCCGTTCCAGATTAATTTCAGGCTTACTTCGCGTCTTCGCCGTAAAGCGCTGTCTTGACCAGAGCTGATGTAGATATGCGGGATGCAATGTTATGTGCGTCTCGGTATGATGGCGCACCCTTGACTGTCACAGTGACGAACTTGGTTGCGCCTTCGCCATCCCTCACAACCAACTGCGCCAGATCCGCTGCGAAATCAGTAAGCTCCTTCTTGAATACCTCAAAAGCATCCTTGTCGGTCTCCTCGTCAATTAGTGGCCCATTTGCAGCACCGTTGGCGAGGGCGTAGATGGAATCATTTGTTGACATATCCCCATCCACACTGATAGAGTTAAAACTTCTATCCACCGCGTACGTGAGGGCGTCCTGCAAACTCCTCGAGGACACCGCAGCATCCGTCAAAATACATCCCAAGAGAGTGGCATGAAGCTGCTTTGGTTGGAATGTTGTAGCTGGACCCATGTTAGGGTGGATCATCCCTGCACCCTTGTCCATTCCTGCCATACGGTACTCGAAGCCATTGATTTTGAAAAGCCGGGAGCGTAATTTAGGGAAGGTATCAGTCGTCATGAACGCTTGAGCGGCGCGTTCCCAAGCTGAGAAATCTGAGTTGAGTGTTTCCTTGGATTCGCGGATACCAGAGAGTATTTTCGAAATGGGGAGGTTTTGGCCGATAACCCCAGTTGACATTACGAGGGTTTGATGCTCGAATTTTGAAGAGGGCGGTAGGAGGGCGTCTGTCGCTTTCACCATTGCCCATGCATCGTCCATGCCCTGTTTGCCAGTGACAGCATTTGCACATCCGCTGTTTACGACAACCGCCTTGGCCCAACCTCCGTTTTTCTTGAGAACCTCGTCCGAAACTAACACTGGGGCTGCTTTGAACGCATTGCGGGTGAAACAGGCGGCGGCCGAGGTCGGGTGCTCTGAGGTCGACAAGATGACGCTAAGGTCGGGAACGCCTGCTTGCTTCTTTACACCTGCATGAATTCCAGTAAGGGCATATCCATTCGGAAAGGAGGAGGATGGAAGAGGAATGTGATGATGGGCTTTCGATGGGATGGGTTTCGCAGTGAATGTCGAGGAAAGCCGCTTGAGTACAAGCCTCGACATGATGGCGGTTGATTGACTGATGATTCGCCCTTGTAATGGCAAAAAAGGTCTTATCTCTTGGAGAACGTAATGCTATTGGTACAACCTTGCAGCCATAGGCGGAAGTTACTCAATGACAGAGCTGTGGTTGTGGTGAGAGCTGTCAGGCAGTAGTTAATGACAAGGCCCGGCCAAGGCGGCCGCCCATTTTCATACGACGGCGAACTTGACTGTGTCTCGGGGACAACATCAGCGCGTCAAGCCCCCAGCACATACTTATGACCACCACCACCTCGAGGAAAAGAGGCTGGGAGCCCTCGTTCCTCAGGCGTACAGCTGAAATGGGGTGCTTCAAATCTTTTGACCTGCTTTTGACTGTTGTTGTACTTATTGCTTACCAACCATTTTGCCCCGTCGCTGTCAAAGTATGAATTCTCCTCCTTAGTCTGAGCATTACTAAAATATACCCCCAAGCATCATCGATCGCAATGGCTAATCTCCTGGATGACTCAGACATCACTAGAAACCCCTCAGCCTTGGATGGCCAGGAAGTCGCTCTTGCCAACGAGTTGCCACCCGAACTCCTGGTGAACATTTTTGAAATTGCACAGAACCTCCTCCTTCCGTCAGAGCATCTATTTCGGCAATTTCCTCTTGTCCTTGGGGACGTCTCGCATTACTGGCGCCAAGTGGCGTTTGGAGCGCCCATTCTGTGGTCAAACGTGGATGTCTCGCATCCTCGGGATCTCACTGTTTTACGAGCCTACCTCGACAGGTCCAAGGGCTACCCTATTGATTTGCGTTTGACATATGATATCACCCTTGCCCAGTATGAGAAGGCAGATCCTCGCGATGTCGATCAGCTCATCGGTATCCTGCAACCCCATTATTTTCACTGTCGTTCCATCAGACTCAGCTCTGGGACATATTCCGAAGCCACTCCAGAGATGTTGAGCCTCCTTGGGTCGATGCGCGACGGTCATTGCCCCATGCTACAGAGTTTTCTCGTCGAGGGTGCTGAAATGTATGACGTGGTAACATCATGCGCGATTTTAAACGACGCTCCGAACCTTACCAATGTGCGCTTAGGAGGCTTGGGTTTAAGCTTCTGCCGACCTCCTCTCAATGCCGTCACTGAGCTTCATTTAGCAGTCACACATTGTGTCATTTCCTACACCAACTTCTCCAAAATGTTACGATCCTGCGAGTCATTGATCACATTGTGCATCTACGACGATTTGGTTGACCCATGGCCATCTGGTCAGCCATTAATCCATATACCCTCCCTCCGATACCTACGGATCTTCGGAAACATGATCAGTGTCTCTCAGTTTCTACTCTCCATTTTTGTTCCAGATCTGGAAGAACTCACCATTGCTCCCATCGCCAAGGCTGACCTCACCATCCTTCAAGAGGATGTCTCTCGCAACACCCCAAGATTTCCTGCACTAAAGTCTCTGACCCTTGCACCCTCTCGTGCTTATGCCATGGCAGGAACTTTACGCCTTGCGTCGATATGCTTTCCCGGGATAGAGTTACTTATTCTTCCCAAATATTATAGCGGGTGTTTTTCAATGTCTTTCGTGACAGACGAAGCTGCCCCTTTGTGGCCGGGGCTTCACACCCTCGCGGTGCGTGACATTGATGGCAGGTGCAACCAACATGTATTATATGAGTTCGTCGAGGCACGCCAACGTTTAGGTGTGCCCTTGCGCGCGTTATACTTGGACTCTTCATCGGTGCCCAGAATGACTCGAATGGATTGGCTCAAGGATCAGTTATCGGTGGTAGAGGCGGATCCTTGGTGGATACAATGCGGGGACGCTTTCTATAGTGGTGAACAAGATCGGTTTCTAGGATCAGGTGGGGATGGTCCTGATATTTCCTAATGACTCCACTTATGGATTTCTGTGCCTCAACATCATGCATCATCACCCTTTACAAAGTATCTTTGTTATCTTCTATGGATTTTTGAGCTTGCGCCTTTTTGGTTTTTGCAGGCCTGTACTGAATTATCGTAACCGAACTTTCATCTCTGAAGTATCATGGAAGAGAAATGCTTGGAGCTGTCAGTATCCCCTGCCACAAAATCCCAACTACCTTGATTTTACGGTCCATCGATATCCTACTGAGAGATCCACGCAGCCAGATGTAACATTTTAATATTGTAGGGCTTGATGCACCATGAAATAATAAGGAATACTGCATGGGCCTCTCTGGACTCACATGAAGATGGACGACTGGAAAACGCACAGATTAAGCAGGAAAATCTCATCTGCACCACGAATATTGATGGCCACACCCATGATCATATGAGAACCATATCTGTTGCAGATGAGACGGTCGAGGCTAGCTATTGACTCTTCCTGGACCACAATGAACTGTTGGTTGCTGACAGGGGGACTTGTCAGTGACTCCTCCATGGGGGTTTTAGTTGTGGGACCTGTCGCCATGTCCAGTGACCAGGGTTAGGCTTTGCTAGTCAGTCGGCTGATCGCAACGGTGAGAAACGCGACCGCACCAAAATTATCTAAACTCTTAGCTACAACGTGCAGTCCATGGCTCTAGTAAAAGTAAGTATCACGCATGGTCAGTCCCAAGAACCTATTAACTACACCACCCTTAAAACCCCTTCGTAACACCAAACTGGGAGTAATACTCTGCAACTGGAATTGGCCCAACAGAAAGCCTATCACCCTCCGTTTCAGCCCTGAATTTCTTGAACGTTTGATCTGTCCATGTCGAGGCAGGGTCAACGGGGCCATAGAGCGCATGGACGGTCGTTAGAGGATCGTTGAGCTGTAATGCAGCTAAACGCACGTAGGGTACGCGCGCCGCAGAGAGGAGGATCTGGACAACGACAAAGAGAACGAAAAGACTGCTCATACATCACTTTATTAGCGAAGAGCGAAAAACAGATGAGGAAGGCTCGGATCTCACCAGAACACAAGCATCCCACCAAGGAGTAACGCCAACGGTACCAAATCGAGGCTAGTCCCAATAATTTCAAGCTCCCTTTGAATAGCAGAGACACCCGTCGACTCGTACACGAAGGCGCCTCTTGCTATCGCCTGCTTTGACAACTCCAGCCCATAGGCTTCTTCGTATGTCATGTTGGTCTGCAGCCCTGCTCCGTCCACCTGTTGTGATACCCTCACTGAGCCGCCTTCAATGCCTAACGTCATGACATGGCGTGCAGAGTCCGCGGATAGTGGTGTCGATTGCCGAACAATAAATCGCGAGGAGGAATACACATATTGAACGTCCAGCGCCGTGACGTCGCAGAAAACGACGTTCCACGCTCCGTTACTTCCGTGGATAAACCAGCCGCTATTTGTGAGAATTAAAACTCTATACATTGAAGGAAACGATATGACAGAAACATGCCTATTAGGAACAACTAGATCGTTCAGTCAGAGCATGTTTGACTCAAGGAAGAGACACAATGCGCACATTGATCTTCAGCAGCCTGGTAGTACGCTTGTGAAATCACCACTTCCCCAGCATGAAATGGGCTATGCTTCCTCGTCATAATCCATACTGGCAGAAGCAAAGACAAACTTACTTAGACGGAACTTTATAACCCAAAATTGTATTCCCCCGGTCGTCCAAGGCATAGAGTGCTTGGGAGCCCGTCGCGTTGAAGACCGCGCTCCCAGTACACTTCAGCAGAAGAGCAGCGTTCGGACCGTAACCGAGGGAGGCGGACGGTGCCAAGCATTGCGATGTGATACTGGAAGACCGGTAAACACCTTTGTTTCGTGAAGAGACAGACACTTACGTTTGACATGTTGACTTGACGCCGATAGTTCGAGCAGTATACGACACGTTCGCGGGTATGGTCTGTGGGACGAGGATCGCAGTCTGGTCGTCCGTGAAGACTGCACGATGAAGTGCAGATGAATTGGAGACTGCCCTCAGTCCCTCCATACGTGTTCTCGCATTCCCTCCACTGCCACCAGAGATCAAACCACAAGTTAGCTGGCTGACCGTCCCACTATTGTATGTAGCTGGGTCACACATAGTTGCGTTGATCGCGCGACCAAAAGTCGCAGGAAAGAGATATGGTGAGGTCGAAGCGATGCTGATAGCCTTGCTGCTGGCGTGAAACCATGCATCGGATGCTGAGATTAGGTATGATAAAACAAGAAAACTGAATAGTAGAACCGTAGTGTGTCGGAGCATGGGGGGCGTTGGAAGCGAGGGACTTCCACCCTTATTAAGGTTTAACATGTGTCTCAAGGCAGCAGCTAGGGCGGGAAGGCCAGCACCCGTGCAAATCGATAATAGCAGGCCAAACCTATAATTGAATGAATAAAAGAATCCGGTCAAAATAGCGATCGCACTCACTGCATTGGGGAAGGCCGATCAACTCCGAGCGAGGCACTTGACTTCAACCACGTAGCACCAAGGTGTAGCGACCATAAGCCCATTACCAGAGGAATTGCGACAGGAGCTACATGTGAAGTGACTTGGGAAATGGTAAGCACTTTGCCTAGAGGTGCGGTACTGATGAGTGTTCTGCCTGAGCCCCTCGAACACTGGTGCGCGACACAAAGGTAAGAGAGGAGCACCAGAATCATCCCCACGACCGTCAGGATAATAAGTCCTCCAAAAAGAATGGCACGACCCGTGACGGTTTTGCGACGCGCTTCCATCTGCGCGTCGGCTACAGAATTCTGCGTTTTGCTGGTTTTGTCGCCAGTGAAGAGCTGAGGCGACTCCATCTGTGGCTGGGAATATCGAAGAGGTTGGAGGTCCATAGTTACACCAGGAAGGTGAACCTCTTTAGCCAAAGGAGGCTAGTGATTCATGGCAGTGATTGAAAGCGACCTGAACAAGGACCTGAATGAGCAATCACCGAGCCAAGACCATGCCAAGACCTTGTTTAATGCTCAGCGCTCACCACCCTTCTATCACGAGAGAAGGGTCGAATAAGTTCAGACTCACAACGAAGACATCACAACGAAGACACTCACGAATCATGGACGAATAAGACGGGGCTATGGTTTTCCGTCGTCAGAGGATTAGCTTCGATATCCCTTGCGGCCACTGGTACTTAGTCTCTCCTAGACAGACTTCGATATGTGAAGTCGTACCTTGGTTCACGATATATGAAGTCTGTTATTTACCGCGCCATCCGAACCGTGTCAGAAAATGCTTATGTAAAGTGCGGACTTTGAAACCACGTCGCGTCAATATTACCTCCTTGCCGTTTTGCTCTCGACGCGATAGCTCAAGCATTTCTTTCCTAATACACATGAAATTTGATATTCTACATCTTGACTGGTTTAGAATCCGTTATGACAACTTGATGATGGCTCGACAACCCCGCTGGCAGGACCCTGAAGGACTTGACACAATCAATACATTGTTAAGAAACCCTCGTTCCGTTAGAGCCTTGGCAGAAGCTTGTAAAATAGCAAGGCTCGAACCTGTCATAAAGTCGAGAGCCTTGCGTGCGGTTGTATCGCTAACGATATTTCTAAATCGGCTGTAAACGCGCTTGACATCGACATGGGACTTGGCTTCAAAATGCCAAATACCCAAAACCATTGCGAGATCTCCATTTGCATAGTCGTTTCGTGTTGAAATGAACGAGCTGATGGCGCCGACTTGGACCTAGGAGAATAGATAAGTACTCAGTACTTAGTGACGATCCAGATTGGTTAAATATCGGATGTGGGCGTTGCTTCTTTAGAATGACAATACCATTCTTGCCATGGGAGGCAGTCATTGACTTGGTGAGGTACCAAGAAACAGGTGCCCGAGCCTTGTATATCTTGCAGAGAACAGCAATACCAAATCTACCGAGAGCCTCACAGGTTAACACGATCCACATGATGCGACGGCTATTTGTCGAAGCTCGAAGCTGGGTGATGTCATCCTTGGCAGTAACTTGAAGTGCATAGATCTCGTGGTGAACATGATCAGAAACAAGACTTATTGCCCATGAGAACAAAAGACGGACGAGCATGGAAGATTTCCGCAGGAGAGAGAAGGCAAGAACAAGGCATGGTGCTCAGAATAAAGTGGTGAAGCGGGCGAAGGTGCGCTGTTTTTGTGCTTGTAGATGAGGGAAATGATAACGGACATCTTGACCTTACTATTTCTTCTCTGGAGAAAACGAGAAACAGCCTTCGCGTGACAAGAGCCTCGAGGGTTGGCAGAAAGTTCCCCAGAGAGGTGGCTGGGATTGTAGAACAAAATCTTTGAAAGTCGCCAACAGAACCGAATCCTTGCTATCCATTGAAGTTGAGGTTTTAATGAAATACGAATGGAGTTTGTGGTGGTAGACGGTGTTAAAAAGGTTTAAACGCGTCGAGAGGTATGAGGGCGTTCCTCAATATTGACGCGACGCGGTTTTAAAGTCCGCACTTTACATAAGCATTTTCTGACACGGTTCGGATGGCGTGGTAAAAACAGGACTAACTGGTACTATCATTGACGGGGTGTTGCAAATATTCCAATCAAACCACTATAGTGCCTCAAGAACTCAACCAATTTTTGTAATTCTTTGACCATTGGAAAGCCTTAGTTCTGGGCTTTCATAATATGCTTTTTTCGTATTTATCTGAGGTGGGTGAGGTAGGTGCTGAGGCAAAAGAGAAAATCACCTAGTGTTGCAAATTTTGTCACGGTGGAGTCACGTCAGATCACGCCAAATCAGAAACGATGAGGTGAGATTACAATCTCCGCCCTGTTCACATTTTGATGTCAGCACGCCCACCCTTCGTCGGAGTTCGAATGGGCAGCTTTGAATTGTCACGCTCGCCCACTCGAATGTCCTTTTCATAGAGCTACTCAACAGATAGGCTCAAATTTATCTGTAGTGTTTAGCATAAGTATGTATCTTTGTTAGGACAAAGTTTTACGACTCTTCGCCCAGTTTTGATTATTCTAGGTGGGCAACATGCTGTCAAACCACAGAATTTCACTATATCTACCCTCCTAAGCTTGTTTCCTGAGGGATTTCCCTCAAATAAAAAATAGAGTCATGTTAAGCATATTGGTTTACATTGTCTCAAATATTTTCAGAGGCTCAGTCCTGTTCGTTGAGGTGTGAGACGGTGATTTGCAACACTAGGTGAGTTTGCAACACTAGGGTCGTGATAGTAACTGCCAGTAGGCGTGCAATGGGAGTGTTGGCGACGTCACGTTTACTTTTCGTGAAAACGTCGTGGCGGTTTATGATCAGGTTTTGGAGTGACCATCAGTCCAATAGCCTCTCAAATCAACTGCATGTTCGCATACGAGTCTACACAACCCAAACAATTTTTATCGCTGTCTACCGGAATCTCCACAGTGAGGGGCTGCGCCAACGGACAAGCTTTGGGAACGGAGCTGCACATCACGTTTAAATAACTGCTATGGGCAAATAAATTGGTCCACTGTTGAGCTGCCCTACTTCGCCTCGTTCTCCTGTCGCGCCCGCACTCCGACTTGTTGTTAATATTGCGTGACGACGCCCGAGCTCCACCATTTATCTAGCTTCGGGATCACTCTACTGCTTTCCTCGGGCCAACGAAGATCTCCTCGGTATGGTAGGGACAGGACTACACATTAACGACACACGCGGGTACGAGAATCAAACATCCTGCTCCTCAATTTCGCGCCTATCACGGAAACACAGCTGTCGGCGTAGGCAGATCAAGACCTTTCCTTCCAAGCTTTGACGATAGAATCTAGTCCAATGTGGAAAGCCCACGTCTGTTTGTTCTCGGTCAAAGCCTCTGGTTTCCATACCCGGCGAAAGACTACCTTCCGATTGCCCTGTTCGTGGTGACTCAGACTCTAGAGAAATATGCTGGAGTGACTTCAGAAGTCGAGGTTACTACTTGGACCTATATTCAGGATTACTGTCGTTGAATGCCTCAGCGATTTTGCACCAATGTTCACCCAGAACGACAGCACGTTGGGAGGTCAATCTATGGAATGTTTTTCGTTGTGCACGGCGCGTCGAACTTCGTCCTCTTTTGGTTATGCCAATCATCTGCAACCATACTTACCTTGCAGTCTGCGACACGCTTTCTTGCGTTGCTATCTGCTTTGGTCCAATGGTCACAAGTTGCTCAAAGTATCTTCGTATGACGGTACACTTGAAAAGAACTACCCTCGTCCTCCTTCACGAAGGGTTCCATCAATCCTGACGGATTGATCATTTTGCACATTGCGATTGTCCACCGGACACTTCATTTTGGCAAACGGGCACCGCGCATCCCACGGCAGCGGCTGGCACTCAGTTCGATGCCATTAGAATCCGGAAGACCCTCCCCTCTCTGGCAAGTAATGGCGCACTGCAATATTGCTTTGTCTTAAATCATGTACTTTTCGCATCTACCTGGCGTGTGTATCTCAATCTCATTGCATCGATTTCTACCACTGATGCGCATAATGAAGAGGGTATGCATGCCGCTAACAATAACATGGCAAAGGAATAATAACAACGTAATGTTTCGGCCCAGTTGATTCTTATTTCCTTCTCAGTGATGCTTTACCTTCTTCGCAACGCCCTTTGCCGCAGCTTTAATACCAGCACCTGCACCAATCGGAACGTGCATAAGTTTCAATAAAGACGTACTCTTCCTCACTTACCGATGGGGTCCCCGATGATGTTCAGCGCTTTCATTCCTTTCTCGAGCTTACTCCCAAGGTTCGCGTGAATCGCGTTGGACGCTGCATCTGTGCCCTTTTGTATACCTTTGAAGGCCGCTGATAGTCCTGTCCCGATGCCAGGAATAAACCTAGCAACGGTACCCAGGACACCTGCAGCAGCGGATACGACTTTGAGCCCGAACTTGGCTATCTTGGCCCCGGTCGTTTTAATAAACTGGCCAACTTTTTGGAACCCTTTCTTTATCGCCTTGCCAGCTTTTTGGAAACCAGCTTTCGCTTTCTGACCAAATGTCTGGAATCCCTTCTTAATCGCAGCGCCAGCCTTTTGGAAACCAGCTTTCGCTTTCTGACCAAACTTCTGGAATCCCTTCTTGATTGCTGCGCCAGCTTTTTGGAATCCAGACTTCACTTTCTGACCGAACTTCTGGAATCCCTTCTTTATTGCCGCGCCGGCTTTTTGGAATCCTGCCTTGATTTTTTGTCCAAGCTTTTGGAAGCCTTGCTTGATTTTCTGGATGCCGTCGGTTTGCTCAAAATCTTATCAGAGCGTGACAAGCTTACCGTGAAGATGGAGGTGCGCCGATAAAGTTGTTCAGTGTGAGGTGCGGTATTGCGCTGCAGTGGGTTGTTAGAATTTGATTAGAATCATATCGCACACAGCCGCCCGTTGAAAAGGACGCACGACATAAAGTTCGTCGTCCAACAGGTCGAGTTCCCGCTCGTCAAACAGGTAATCTCGTCCTTCAAGCAATTCAAAATCGAGGAATCGTACATCTAAATCATGGTCGTAACGTGCGGCGAAACTAAACATCGATGGTCAGAATATATTCACATGGCGCGAAATCCACACGGGAATAACCTCCCGATGTTGCTCGATACACGTTCTGGTACTGGGGCGGATGATGCGAGGCCAGCGCATAGAAAGAAAAAAATAAGGCAAACGAGACCGGCTCGAGGCATTTTGTGCGGGACGACCAGCGTCTGGGCCAAGGAGGCGAGTGATGAAGACCAGCTTACAGAAAATCAGCTGTGTTGCCCTATTTAAAGCCGCCCTGATCCTTTCCATCAGCGAAGTTGCGTCATAAGTTATAACCCTTATGGCAGCAATCTATGGTCGGAAATTCATATGTCGGATCATCGATGCAGGTTGGATGTCCCAACGGAGCTAACCATAAAACTGGCGCTCTTTTACTCCAGAGCACGTCGCAAACTGCTCCCTCCCGCCAGTAAAAAATGACCAAAAAACGACTCAACGACAGGGTACAAAGTTATGAAGGCCTTGGTTTCTAGTCTACTACGGCTCTCTTTATGCAACCAAATGACAAGTAATTTGCAAGTACTACGTTCACTGTGTGCTGAGGGGGGCTCGAACTCTAAGCTCTTCTGGACAACCATTCGCGGCTGTATCAACACTCGCCATCTACACCAGTCCGAGTAAGCACTCACGTCGGAAGGTTCCATGTATACCTTCAGTTTAAATTTAGTTGTGCATAGCCTTGTTAATGGGTGACTTCCCGTAACATAAATTTATATAAACGAATAAATCTGACCCTTATCGGAGTTTGAAATGGGAACCCTGGCTTGCGATTTAATCAAGCAAATAAACTGTAACGCCAACTGATTAGATTTATTCACTTGACTTGAATAAACTTACTTCCCTCTCATCTGAATTATTTTGAGGACACACAGGTCAATGGATGGGTGTATTATAGTTGATCCTCAAGGATATCAGCCAGAAAGCAGGACACACAATGGATGAAGCCGAGAAAAAGTCAAGTTGAGCTGAATAATGCTGTGGTTCAGTGAGTTATGTACTGAGAAGATTGTTTGTTGAAGGAAAAACAGCTTCAGAGAGGAAATTTTGGAGCCATAGGATGTTGGCACTGCTAATTAACTCCGTAATGGCTTCAAATTATAACGAGAGAGCGGACTGCCCTCAGCCGTAGGAGAGTAGAGCGGGATGAGGTAGAGCTGACTAAGCTATGTGGGAAGAAAACGTACCCAGGAAGGAAAGGTGTCATGATGGCAGGGTTGATTCCAGCGTTTGAAATCTATTCGAGGGGTCTGTACCCTCTGAACAGATTAAGGTTTATAACTGGGTTCCAACCAGGGCCTCCATCAAAGTTGAACCCTTACAAGACTCGGCATCCCGGCAAAAGACCCTAGATCTCGTCGATTTATTTAAATCTAGCGAATTTGTGTTACGGGAAGTCACCCAATTGTCCCGTTGTCGCTGACGCGCTGACAGATCAGCCGCATTGATAGCACTGGCGTGCCGTAGGAAGTGCTCTTCAACTAACGTCCTCTTTTAGTGGATGTTCTATCTTGAACTTCCCAAGGCTACGAATGTTCCGACCATATCATAGAAGTCGGAGTTCCTTTCTGGCATGCACCAGAAACGTGAAGCATGCTACCAAAGTCGTTAAGGGAGACGAGTATGTTACATGGCCAGAACGTGCTATTTCTTGATTTACTTGTGCTTTGCCTTCTTTGCTGCAGCACTGATACCAGCACCTATACCGTGTACGGTTTAGAATTCAGTCATATAAATTTGCAGGTAGGTACTCACCGATAGGGTCCTTGATGATGTTCAGCGCTTTCATTCCCTTATCAAGCTTCTTCCCAAGGTTTGCATGGATCGCGTTGGAGCCTGCATCAGCAGCAGCTGATGCACCTTTGAAGGCCGCCGACAGTCCTGGGCCGATGGCAGGAATAAACCTGGAAACAGTACTAAGAACACCCGCCGCGGCAGAAACAACTTTCAGCCCGAATTTGGCGATCTTGGCCCCGGTGTTCTTGACGAATGTGCCCACTTTCTTGACAGCTTTCTGGACGCCTTGCTTAATCGCTGTACCAGCCTTTTGGAAGCCGTGCTTGATAACTGCACCAGCTTTATGGAATGCCGCGTTGATTTTTTGAGTAATTTTCTGAGCAGAAAAGTGTGCTGATTCAGCACATTGGAAATCAGGTCAAGGAAACGTCACTACCGAGCGGCGATAAAGCGGAGCAGTATCGGAGGGGACACATTCGCGCTATATTGAGGGTTATCAGTGTCAGCTAATTTCCAGAGCCCATGGAAAATAAGGCACCTTGTAGTAGGTGCCATCCCCTAAATCAAAGTCTCGCTCTCTGAGGAAAGAAAGTTCTCGGATTTCGAGGGAGTCGAAATCCAGGGATCGTGTAAGCACATCACGATCGTAATCTTCAGAGCGGGCAATGAAGCTTACAACAAATGGCGAGTCAATGTAATTTTCTGACCCGATGTTAATAGGGCGCACCTTTCAACGTCGCTTGAGGAATATTCTGGAAGAGGCGCCGATGCCGCGAGGGTGATACAAAGGAAGAAGAGAACGAGGGAAACGAGACCAGCTCGAGACATTGCAAGTGGTGGACGACCGGTGTCTAAAAAGGGTAGGTATGTTGGGGAAGACCAGCTTACTTATGACAGCATTCGAGTCCGTCATTTATAACGGTGATCCACGGTGATCTGACAGTGGCAATGCCAATGCAGGTTTGCTTTGGGCTGAATCAGTAAGTGGTTTTAGCCAGTTTTAGTGTCGTTTTCATGCCAAATTGTCGGAAATCAAGCCGTAAAATGTTTGTGGGTGTGCTCCCGGGTACGCGGTTGCGATTCAAGCTGAAGTACTTGAACTGTGAACATATGGAAATGAGTTAGTTGGGCCATCCATGGGTTGGATTGACGCTTTTCGCTGTAACCGGCAGACTGGTCATACTTAGCGGTTCAAACGGTAATAAGGAAATGTCGCCCCAATGCTAGCTCTACTCCAACTTAAAGCTTGAAGTCCCCGCCGACATCAAAAACTTGAATGGATGTTGAAATGAAGTTGACAGATCGCCTGCCGGTCTCTCATACTGATTAAGGCCTTGTTTTTATTTCTCGCGCACAGAGCATGCGTAAAACCAAGTGGCCCAGCGAAGGAGGTATGTACGTAGAGTGTACGAGGTAAATGCCGGCGTCTGTTCGGAGTCAATTTCTATTTTGGTCCTTAGACCGATCGACGCTCCCGAATAGTCAAGTGCCGCCCGCTTCTGAGTTCGTGCAGTCGCCAGCTCATTGGCCTAACGCCATGTTCGGGAGATCCAACGCTGAAGACGCCAGCGACGAGGTGCTCAATCCGTATGAAACCGCACAGCATGCAGAGAGAGAGGCTTTGCTACCGACTTCGAGAGAAACAGAGCCATCATCATTGCCACTGGAGAAGAAGCGGCCACGTCTGGCGGATGTCTGTTCGAAATCGCAGTTTAGTATACTGCACATCTCGGCAGCTTTCCTGACAGGCGTCATCGCCTGTGTCCTTTTTGAAGCGGTCATCTACCCCAGCTGCTTCACAGGTCGTCAAAACGCTCCTACCCATCGAATACAGCAGTCCAACCACGATGTGATTGCGACCGCCCTTGCTCCACCATATGTTGGTTCGACCGAAGTGCACCACTTCCCACCTACCAAGCCCACAAACGCTTTTCCGTCGCAGTTTCCAACCAACGTGGGCTATGCCGGGGGAACACCAACCGGAGCGGAACCAGCAGTAATCGCAACTGCGCCTTCGTATCCCATACAGAAAGGTCAATGCAGCAATAAACTCATTGCCCCCGAATCTTTTCAACCCGCATTAAGTGGAGCGAAGAAACCGGAAGCTGGAGTGAAAGGGAAGAAGTCCAAGGCTTTCAATCTTTTCCGTTCTTGGGGGAACTTGTCCCCATGGTATAGTGTCGATAGGGGAACGTTTGGTCTTGACTCGGGTCCAGAGATTCCTGAAACGTGTCGGATTACTGGTCTACATTTCTTGCACAGACATGGTGCTAGATATCCAACGGCATGGGGTGAGTTCTGTGAAATTTGTACTTTTGAACATACCTTGACGTGTTACAGCGAGCTACGGCGGACCGGCCAAGTTCGCGACAAAACTTCACAAGAACCCAGAGAAATGGAATGCTTCTGGTGATTTGGATTTTCTCAACGACTGGTGCGTATCTCTCCTTTGCTTCTCCTAATATACTCACCCATCTTAGGACTTATAAGCTTGGTGAAGAACGTAAGTTACAAATCAGCTGGTTGAACGTGCAATTTGCTCATTCGCGTAGTCCTCACGCCCTTCGGGAGACAACAGTTATGTAAGTCCTTCTCGGCTCAGAATACCGTTATCTCACATTTCAAATAGTCGATCTGGGAGTATCCTTGCGCATGAAATATGGATTCTTGCTGCAGGTACTTAACGAGCCCAACTTACACACTGCATTGTTGACCGTTCACTGACAGAATTTCACGGAATCGGACACAATTCCTGTTTTCAGGACTGAATCTCAGTGCGTTACTCCTGCTGCCAATACTAAGGCGACGTAAAGTTGGTGTTCAATGTTCGACCTCCAGGGACCGAATGCTTGCGTCAGCAATGAATTTTGCCATTGGTTTCTTTGGATATCCGTACGAGGGACAATATCAGCAGAGTATAACCATAGAAGCCGATGGGGTGCGTTCAATCAAATCACCGTCCGTCTTTCAACTGACTTAAAATTATAGTTCAACAACACCCTGGCACCCTATAAAACGTAAGTGATATCTATACGTGGCTTTCTTCTCAAACACGGTCCAACCTGCATCACTAGATGCCCCAATGCTAATGATGGGTCAAAGAGTGACCGAGGACGATGGTACCTTGAGCGTTGGGCAACTCTTTACCTCAGAGATGCGCGGAGGAGGCTGGTTACCCAACTAGGAGGTTTTCACCTGACGATCGAAGATGTCTACACCATGCAGCAAATGTGTGCCTACGAGGTACGTTTTGTTGCTCCATTTTATGTGGCTTACATTGAATGAAACGTCGTTCTACACAAGACGGTCGCATTGGGATACTCCAAGTTCTGCGAGTTGTTCACAGAAGAGGAGTGGGAGGGATTCAACTATGGGTAAGTCTATCGTCACCTTCGTGAGATCTTTTCCTGATACACATGCGACTAGGCTTGATCTTGCTTTTTGGTATAATTCGGCCTTCGGGTCGCCGACAGCTCGTGTACAAGGCATTGGTTATATCCAAGAACTAGTCTCTCGTTTGACACACACGCCCATTGCAACTCACAACTCATCCACAAATGGAACGTTGAATGATAATCCTGTTACATTCCCCCTTGGGCAGAGCCTCTACGTTGATGCGACCCATGAGGTCGTCGTCATGAACAGTACGTATTGGCGTTACATCATGGCAGAAAACACGTTGATCAGCGAACTAGTATTAACCGCTCTCAACTTGACTTCACTTGCCAAGAATGGACCTTTACCATATACCCATATTCCAAAGCACCGCTCATTCCGGGTAGCGAATATAGCTCCTTTTGCAACGAACGTCCAGTTCCAGCGTATGTTTCGCCGCCTTCCATCCTGCCTTTCCGCTCACCTAGTTATCAGTTCTGGCGTGCACGTCTGTTCCAGACCCGCAAATCCGGATTATCGTCAACGACGGTATCGTTCCTCTGACTGGCATCCGCGGATGTCCTGACCAGGACGACGGGATGTGTCCCGTGGATGTGTTCGTTGCTGCTCAGAAGGAGATTATACAGAAGACGGATTGGGTTTATGATTGCCACGGGAATTGGACAATACCTGAGGGTACAAAGTGGGAGACAGTTACTGGTGATTCGCCCAAGGCACATTGAGTACCTTGCGGTTTGAATGCTTTATTTATATACAACTATTTGCGCTGGAAAAGATTTTGAGGTTGAGAGCTTTGTGGATTTTTTCCAAATTTTCTCCATCGACGTTCTCTGTTAAATATTTGCTATGCACACGCCGCTATCTTTTCAAGTCCAAGCCACTCAACACATTCACTTGATCTTGACGTAAACATTCAACTGCTCCTCATCCGAGGCTTTGCGAATGCTACCAATCCCCAGTTGCCTCGGAAAGCGTAATCGCACCGGCCAGTGGTCACGGAGCTCACAAAAGCACTTCAGCCAGCACTGCCTCGGAACGACTTCGTCATGTGGTGATCAGGATATCGGTTCACAAGGTCTGACTAGGATCCATCTACTACAAAAGGATGCCGAAGCTGGCCCAAGCCAGCAGTACAACCTCACAGCTACCAGTGGTATACGAGGTCGACTTGGCGTCGAGCAATACGACTTCAATCTAGCTATCCAACTTCCAGAATGGGCCGAACTTGCTTGCTCGTCGTCTCTGCAACTACGACGTTGGGCGTATATGGACTTTACAAAATTGCGAGAATCGTTTATAGGGAATGGACGTCGCCGCTGCGCGTTCTTCCCGAAACCAAGAGCCCGAGCTTTATATATGGGGATCTGAAAGAGCTTTGGGAAGAGGTGTGTTCTTCTTCTTTCCTTGCACGTCATCTACTAACCAGTTTTCTCGACATTCTAGGAAGATACAGGGACGAGTGGCATATTAGTTGAGAAGTATGGAACGACCTTCAGATATAAGAGTTTACTTGGGGTGTGTCTTTTTTTTCGTCGTCTGATGCGGGGTTAGGCTCAATGACGAGGTTTGATTTATAGATCAGCCGACTGTATACTGCAGATACGAAAGCGTTAAATCACATCTTGATGAACTCTTACGATTACGAGAAACTGCCTGAGAGTAGGGCGGCGCTCACTAACATTCTTGGTGCTGGTACGTGTGCGAACGTGGGGGAGATACGGATGATACTGACCTTTTTCCTAGGTCTTTTGGTCGTCGAGGGAGATAAACATAAGCAGCAGGTATGTGTGATGTTATAAAGCTTGGGACCATTGAATCCTGAAGGTCTGCCAATGAACAGCGCAAAATAATGGCGAGCATTCACCTATCTTCTGTACGAATTATCTCATCAAAGTAAATCATCAGAACCCTGCCTTTGGACCAGCTCAGATCCGGGAGCTGACCGATATTTTCGTTCGAAAGTCGATTCAGGTGCGCAAAAAGCTACTCTTTGTGTTGACCGATATCGCTCTGACGTATCAACTCAGCTGCGTGATCTTTGGGTTGAAGAGTGTACTAAACAAGGAGGCCAAGGCCGCATAGAAATATTATCCTGGCTAAGCTGGACGACTCTTGATGTCATCGGTTTAGCAGGTACGAGTGCTTGTCTGCATTCATGCATCACCCTTTATTAATTAATCTCCAGGTTTCAATTACACATTCAATGCGTTGATGCGTGATTCAAAGGCAAACGAACTAAGCGAAGCTTTCAACATCATATTCCAGGCCGGAACTTCCGTGAACATGATGTTGATTCTTAGAGCCTTCATTCCAGCTCTAAGTTGGATCCTGGTGAGTCATCCACTTCAAAATTCAAGCAATTCTCCTCACCTGGGTCTACGTAGCCAGAAGCGGGGGATGTGGAAGCAAAGAAAGCCTCTTCGACCATGTCACGCATCGGGAAGGAGCTTTTATCCAATAGCAAGGCTGCCGTTTCGCAGCAGGAGTCGCTCGAAAAAGATACTTGGACAACGAGGGACTTGTTGTCCCTCCTTGTGAGGGCGAATGTAGCCACTGATTTGACCGAGAGTCAGCGAATGCTAGATGAGGATGTTTTGGCTCGTGCGTACTACCATTCTGACATCCCGAGTCTGGGAATAACACTGGTTTGGGCAACAGAGATACCAACGTTTATAGTCGCGGGGCATGAGACGACAAGGTTTGTTTCTATCGCTTGTTTCACCGCTCAATATATTCAAGTCGTTCTCTTAGCAATGCTACGACGTGGGCATTGTTCGCGCTAAGCTCGCAGAATCCAGACGCGCAGACCAAACTTCGAATCGAGCTCCTCACCGTATCAACTGACAACCCAACTATGGATGAGCTCAACGCTCTTCCATACCTCGATGCTGTTGTTCGAGAGACACTTCGCCTTCATGCGCCCGTGTCGATGACAACCCGAGTAGCGATGAAGGATGACGTTCTTCCATTGGCGATTCCGTTCACTGACAGCAAAGGGGTGATTCATCATGAAATAAGGTCCGTTGGCTCTCATTTGGTGTTTATGCGCATTTATTGAGGGCGGTTTATGTAGAATAAGGAAAGGGGAACCCCTGCTCATCCCGATTTTGGCCCTTAACCGAGATAAGTCGATTTGGGGTGAGGATGCCCACGAGTTCAGGTGAGTTCGTAGTTTTTACACTTTGACGTGCTCTCTGACATCAGAACAGACCTGAACGATGGGAGTACATTCCCGATGCAGCTTCGTCCATCCCAGGGGTCTGGGGCCACATGCTCACTTTCCTTGGTGGTCCACACTCCTGCATTGGGTACCGCTTCGCACTTGTCGAGTATGGTTTTCCTCACCCTACACTTAATCAAAATGACTCAGATATCATAGGATGAAAGCACTCCTGTTCACGTTAATCCGTTCGTTCGAGTTTGACTTGGCCGTTCCTGCGAGTGATATTGGCAAGAAAGCCGGGATCGTTCACAGACCTATTCTCTTGTCGGACCCAGAAGCTGGCAGCCAAATGCCATTGTTTGTGAAGGCGTATCAGCCTCCACTTGAAGAAACTTGATTATCTCCTGCTCGCTTGGGTTTCCTGGTCAGTCTGTATTTCTCGGCACCTTTGTACTTAAAATATTATTTATTCCCCCCCCTCCTCATACATTACACCCCCCCCCCCCCATTACTGTACTGTTACATTCATTCAATTCCTTCGCCCGAATTTTTGGTTTCAAACACCTTCGAAAAAATGGATCATTTCATCCCTCCAAAATGGAACTTCAATTCCCATAGTTAGCATAGGCTTCTGCCAGTGCTTCTGGACAAGGGTCACAATACCTGTGACAGTTTGGACACGGTTTGACAAAAGTCTACGAACGGGTTTGGTTCACGCTTCGAAACATATCCAAGACAGCTCGTTCTAGCTGGTACAAAACTCGAGCACCCCCAGACTTAGGACCGCATGCACCTATTGACAATCCCCTCCCACCACCACCACGCGATCTGTACGAGATGACTCCATACAAGGCGCTCCTCACCCTCCCACAGTCGACCGCTCTGCTGACAGCCACGTATGGAGCTCAGGCTCCAACCCTCACATCGCCTCCCACAACTACTATGCCGACCGAAGTCACCTTCCCTGTTACCCTGGCCAAATTCCCGTACCCTCGGCGTATCAATCCCTTCTATGAAGAAGTTGGGCCCGAAACAGACGTATAGGTTCAAAGCTTCAAGCCCTTCGACAAACCAGAAGTCATGCAGGCCTTTCTTCGCTGTGACTTTCGTGCGTTATTCACGCATACGACGGCCTCTATTTGACTCACACCGGTTGAAGCCTTGTTCACAGCTTTCAGCTACCCAAGCATGGACAGAAGTACTTACGTTCAATGCACTGCATGTCCCCGTCCCAACGCTAATGCATATGGGCGACAGATACATTTCGCTTGGCCAGCGATATGTTAGACATCTTCTTTGTCTTCGACGAACACACCGATGTGGCCGACGACACGACGGCTCAGAAGCTTGCTGACATTCTCGTCGATGCTCTGCGCAACCCCGATAAGCCTCGTCCTGATGGAGAAAATGCCGTCGGAGAGATAGCGCGCAAGTAAGTTTACCCTCCAACTACTTTATTCACACTTTGACTTGCTTTAAGTTTTTGGGGACGCATTCGTAGTGTTGCCTCCAACACCTACTTGAGGCGCGCTCTGCCTCTCTGGGAGAAGTATGCGCAAAGTGTCGTCCAGGAGGCTAAAGACCGTAATGCCGGCTACATTCGCGACCTTGAGAGCTTCCATGAGCTACGCCGCAACACCGTCGGCGTATTCCCTTGCGCCGCGATGAACTATCTCCTCACTGAGATTCCCGACGAAGTTCTCGACCATCCTACGATGCAGCGTCTCACTCTTCTCACTGTCGAATTGTTAATGTTTGAGAATGTACGTCATATCCCTAAAAGATGACAGTAAGACAAGGGAGCTAAACCTACAAAGGACATGTTTTCTTTCCAGAAGGAGGATGCTGCCGATGAACCGCATAACATGCTCACTGTATATATGCACGCTCGCAAAGCCTCATTGCAAGAGGCCATTAACTGGTCGGCGGAGGAGATCAAGAAACGCGCTCATGAGTTCATAGAGCTTGAGAAACAGCGCTTTTGGAAGGACCCGGCGCTTGACCAAGCCGTGCGGGAATACATCCAAGGCCTCGGCGCGCTGGTCAGAGGGCACACCTGCTGGGGTTTGGAAGGATATCGTTATTTCGGCAAGGACGACAATGTCAAGAAAAGCCGCACTCTCGTGTTGTCTGATATTAAGCAGAAATTCATTTGCTGGGAGTCCGCTGAGGAACGCGTTTGAGATCTACTTGTTGGGTTGGCTTCGACCGCTTACCGGAAATCGTTACAAATGGTTTTTATGCACAACTGTATCGTTTTTTTTTTGACAAGAGATTTTATTTGCGAGCAACTAACACAGTTGAGCCTTAGTACACGGAAAGTACCTACTGCACTCAATACGCTAGTTATGAACAGCAACTGTCCAACGCCTGAGTCCGTTTCATTTTTTTTATTGGAATTGGTGGATGGGTCCAAGAAGGGTCACACTGCGCCTCTGGACTTCATCACAGCCTACTACTGTGTCATCATAAAATAATAGACTGACGCGTCGCGACATAATATTACATGATAGTACGACATCGCCCAGCACCGCTCAAAGTAAAAAACTCATTTTCATTTCTCTTCGCGACCATTTGTAGACCTATTTACGATCATGTGGCTGCTTAATTGCTGTCTAGACGACAAACGACCCCATTAATGTAAAATTCATTCCGACCAGAGTCTTCAAGAGAGAACTGTCTTTACAAAAATCATATACCGAGGCTTGTTCACGAGACTACCGCTACTTCAATGTAATACTTTGTTTGTCTGCGCGATAACGTAGTATCAGCCTTTTGAGCCCAACTGTCATCCTTAACCTCGACGATAAGTACGGGTTTGTCGTCGCTGTTGGACACGACAAGGGAAATAACGGAGTCGACGGTGTCACGACTATCGCTTGCCTGAGGGCCTTGAGGAGCGACGTAAAAGGTGAACCCGCTTAATTCAAAAGTTTGTCGTACGGCCCATAGTATCGATTTTCAAACGTCGAGTGCTTTGCACGGCCATGGTCGAAGATAGTGAGCAGTCCAGCAGGCCAAGCGTTGTTTTGAATGGTATGACATTTAGCAGAACCATGAGTATGATGCAGGAAAAGAGGGTAGATGTGGGTTTACCTCCCGTTTTGCTGGGCTGTTAGTATCTGCCCGGCAAACACCGAAAAGACATTTTTCTACTTTAACGAGTGCTGTTCGTGTTACACACTTGTCATGTTTTGTATACATAGCCTTATGTACCAGTAACATACAGCGTTTAGAAAAAATAAATTCTGAGGGACAGCACGAGTTGAGAAAAGGCAAGTTGCAATGTTATCTGCCAACCGCCATAGTTATCTGCCATAACACAGCCACCACTCATTGTGCCTTTAGATCTTGTCGCGTTCTCGCCACAACCGCGCAGACTCTGAGTATTTTTGCTGAAAACTCTCTTACAACCCTCTACTCTCATCTAGGTAAGTTTTTCGAGCCTAACAGAACCCTCATTTCTCACACTCGACAACCCAAAATCCAACAGGCATGACACCTCATTTGCTCGCGATATGGCGCCAATCCGCCGCCCGAAGGGTTCCAAAGACAAGCCTCCCTCCAGGAGCGCCCAAGCGTGGACGTCCCCAGGGTAGCACGAAGCGCGCAAAAGCCGAAAGGCTTTGCATCCGTCTCAGGAGGATCACACGTTGATCCTCCCAAGGGTTATGAAGTCCTTCCTGTCGTGCGACATAATGCCCCTAGTTTTTCAACAGCACAGAAGTTTTTTCTGGCCTGGCCGTGCAAACTCCTTCATCTGCACCCGTTCTCAGATCGGAGAAGAATGCAGAAAAGTGGCAAGTGAAAACAAACTTAGCTGTTGTTCTGTGCATGACAATGGTAACTTGCCGCCTCAAGATCGGATCCCAGCGTGCTATGCAGATGAGTTTTTTCTGTCTCTGCCGTATTCACCCACGCTCAGGTCGAAGAATAATGAACAGCGAAGTGTGACGAGATCAGAGATAGCCGAAATCTAGCGCTCAAAAATTTAAGATCACGAGGCCTTGAAAGAAGTCCCATGCTTTGCAGACAAGTCGTTTCAGGCAAGTACATCCATTTGCGCCTGTTTTGGGTTCGGAGAAGAAGGAGCGATAGTGTGTTCAGACGAAGATGCCCAGTGTTCTGTGTTCTGTGCCTGAGGGAGATAATCGACATAGCCTGAGCGGCTTGAGCGAAGATGCTCAAGCTTGCGGCCTATTTTAAGCTTGTTTCTGGCCGTCTTCACAAGCGCCAGTTCCGGAGAAGAACACGGGAATGACGACAATACGTCCTGAGAATTGTCCTGCGCTTGACAAAGAACATGAATACGACTATTCCAGGTCACCATGAAGCTGTGCGTGGGAGCTGCGGTCTGCCATTTTTGTTCCAAGTCAACGTTTTTTGTTTCTGTAAATTTTGTGTTTTCGGTCGGAACTGTTCCTGTTTACGGTTTACATGTATCCAAGGAGCGAAAGCCGGGCATGCTCAGTCAGAGGCAAAACACGCATGTCATTGATTAGCCCTCTTAGAAAAACGAGCAATTTGGGGTTTTGAACCACAGGATTGCTGAGCCTTCTGAAAAAGCTGTTCTGCAGAGCCTGATGCTCGCATACGATTATTCCCACGTGACAGATTGGATGGAGATTGTGATTCCAAGTACTACCACAAGTCGACACAAGCAAGCATGGGTAACCTCTTTTCAAGCCACCGAACCCTTCAGCTCTCCATCGTAGGCATAGTTACTGTGGTGGGGTGGGCTGCCCGCGCAAAGATATGGCGAAAAAAAGCTGTTCTATCTCAGGCAACCGACTTGCCACCAGAATGGCAAAATCTCGTCCATCGAAACTATTACGGGCGTCGTCGATTCCAAATCGACCCCAATAGCGACCGACAGAACATGTTGAGGGATTTCGCTTTGATCTCGATGAAAGACTCCGCAAACTACATGGAAAGGGTGCGTCGACTTCTCCGGTACAGTCCAAGTTTCGAGAGTAACAGACCGAAGATGCGCAACTTCTTGGCAAGACGCGAGATGCCTGAGCACCTATACATCGCACCAGAAACCGTCATCGACATGGGGACCTATCTGGCACTCAAAACACCGCACTACAGAAATGGCAACATTTTGGAGTTCGTTCGCGGGCGAGCGCTTAGTGATGGAAGGAAGTTGGAGCTTGTGAGCAATCTCCATCTTCTGGTAACACGAGCTCATTGGAAACTGTTTAGTTCCTGCAAATCGCGGAAGGGCTTGCATTCCTCCACAGCCTCGGAATCGTCCATGGAAATCTGTATCCGGTATGTAGGAGTGTCAGGATGTTGTTGCAACTAACTCGGCCCCCAGGCCAACGTCCTTGTAACAGACGACGAGGACATTGTCTTGACGGATGCAGGAGTCTATACCAAAGTTGTGAAATTGATGCTTTTGCCCTCTGGTCGCATCCCCATTCCCCTATCAATCGTATACAAGTCTCGTCAAGAGCTCGATGGGGAAGAAATGCCAACAAAGAGCGCTGATGTTTACGCTTTTGCCAGTACCTCCTATGCTGTGAGTAAACGGCTTTAAATGTTGAATATTGCCGTAACCGGGATTGACAGATCATGACTGGTCGGGCACCATTTTCTGAAGTTGCCAACCCATATCAGCGCATTTTGAAGATCGCCCAGGATGGGCACACGACGCTCCCCAGACCATCATCGACCAGCACAATGTTGTGGAATCTTCTGATGGAGTGCTGGTCATATGAACCAACACAGCGACCAACAATGGGCGACGTTGTTTATCGGATCGTAAGGGTCAAGTCCGTCCCAAACCGTCGAAGCCTTCTCACTGAATGAGGGATGTAATGGTTGTAGGGGAAGATCTGATAGTCGAGGTAAGAGCTGGCGGATATGGAAGAGACGGCAATGTGGGAGGAGTGTCCAAAGGCAATTCCAGAAATCCAAAGAACCATTATGTAGATGTTCCGATGAGTGATTAATCTTGACATCATCATATTTATAACCTTTTCAAAACAGTTGTTATGTTTCACGGGGAAACCCGCTGAGCTATCCCATGCAAATCAAAAGCAGCTCACATTTTAGAGGAGGTTCACAAGCCAAGATGGGGGTTCCCAATATCGATGGAACGTAGAACAACAGACTTGAATGGTGAAGAGTGACGCAGACGAGCGTCTGGTCACAGTCTTGATAAAAAAAACGAAGAATATGTTAGAAAACTTGTTGATGAATATCAATCGCCGACGAACCTGTCGATTAGGGGAAGATTGGAGTGCTGTAATGCATAAGTGTTCCAATCAAGTTTGTGGGTATACCCTCTAAACTCCATCACAGCGATCTCATCAACAATTCGCGGTGTGGATCTGAAGGCCAGTGTGCGGTTTTCAATCTGATGAATTCCGGTTGCTCTGTTTTGTGCAAGTGTGTTTGGGGTAATTGCGTCCAAGGCTACACCGTGCAAGTGTAACAGCCGGTGTCGATACTCGCGGTCCTAGCGGCTTGGCACTCAGTCACATGGGATCAAGATTGAAGAACCGGTATCACCAACCTGACGACATGAACACCCACCACTTTCATGGCCTACAACAGCAACGCTCTTCCTCGCCCGGAAGGTAGGTCTTGTCTGGCTTGATTGCCAAGAGTTTGAGATGCTTCACCCTAACCAGGGACGACGACACAATCGCAGGTGAGAATGCCTCTATGTGCGAAAGATAAAACTCCAGAATATTACTGATTGCCATACGAACGTCCTTCCTAGGTAAGTTCCAAGGCGCAAACCCTGAGTTGAATTTCGGCGTGAAAAGCGTCGGGGGGAGCATGGGCAACAGCCGAACAAGATGTTCAGAATGCGCATCCAGGTAATGACGACTCCATTCACAACGTCCCGGACCTCAGTCGTCCTCAATCCGCAGGTCCCTGGCATACGTGCTGGTGTGGGGCGTTTGGAATATCAGAGAGGTGAAGAGATTGAAGTTCTTTTTCTGTGGGGGTACGGCGGTCCAGGACAACGCGGCAGGAGATTTGTGAATGTGATGGGCAGCGGAAGGAGATACACGTCATGGAGCATGCTTGGAGCGTTTTGACATCAGATAAGCGGCCCAGTCCGTCAAGAACGTAAAAAATCTTGCGGGAGTACCATCGAAGCTCCAACCAGTGAAAGACGATGGGTGGGAGATAAGGACGAGCAATACTGGCAGAGCTCATTTACGTGTGCCTTGCCTCAGGTCGTAGGAGAACGGTGTCCGAATTTGACGAAGACAACTAGGCCTACCAAAGGTTTTCAAGCTTGCGGCTTTGAAAATAAATTCCAACATGCTTTGTAGACGAGCCTTTTCGGAGACGCCCTTCTACGGCTCTTGCCCACATCGTCGAAATTTGACTGATGTTCTTGACAATGATGACAACCGATAGAACATGGGCCGTTCGTCATAGACCATGGCAAGCTTCTCGCCGACTGAGCGAGTAAGTCGCCCGTTTGCTTCATCAATTCGCGTTTTCGGCCATAGTTTGTTATTCCAAGTTCTCTGCATTTAAATGCGTCGAAGCCGTCGATAGTCGTATGGCCCAAGAGCACTCTCAGCAGGGCGGCCACAAATTAGGTTTGTGGATAACCCGAGAATGTAAAACTGGGGAATTCGAACCATAGGATAGAAGGCTGTTGAGGCTGAATCGTTGAAACCACTGTTATTCCCACGGAATTAATGATCAGCTAAAGATTCAAAATTGTACTACGTGTGTATATATATGAGTCAGGATATGCGGAGTGCACTTTTCATGTCGTTCCTGCACCTCATACATCCCATAAAACGATGCAAGCAATACTTCATATACTAAGTAAGCATGTGTCAACTTTCCCGAAAGAACAGAAGCAAGGGAACGGCATGGAAAGTGATTGGAAAGTGACCTCCGCGTATCCGCATCATGATTTTGCCATTTACATCGTTCTGTCAATGCGGAGTTACAGACTCAGTACTCCGAGACTCCAATCGGATTTCTCCGCTTGGATCAAGTAAATCAAACAAATGACACCGCCACTAGGGTCGTCATTGTTCCAGGAAGCGCTCAAGAGGAACAATGGTAGAGAAGTTTACCAAGGTAACACGGCCCTACAAGGCTGCGGCTCTATTTCTGGCCAGACCAGCATTCTTTGCCACCGGACTCCTTGCTTTTGCACCTCCACCTTGACCTTCATTCACTCTTTTTTCGTTCGTTGATCGAGCTTGACCATGTTTTCAAGCCTTTTTCTTATTCTCAACATTTTTGTTTCGTCTGCTGGTGAGTTTCTTGCTTTTTGGCGATGCTCATGGTGCTCATTGCGTGGCAGTTGCACAATCTTCAGTTTCTGTTGTTTGCGTTGCAGGGCAATGCTTGCAAGGTTTTTCTAATGTCACAAGTACGTTCATGAGGTTCATCCATATGCTGAGTACTAACGGACATCGATAGTCGGTGCAAAGGTGTCTGCTCCTGGTGTACCTGTGACCGTACAACTCCTTCCCGGACAATACACATCTACAACGAACCCACAACTCTTGCATAACCTCCTCACCTCTTCTTCCACGACATTGACACCGTCAGCCGGGTTTTCAAACTCCACCACCATCTCCTCCCTCCCACTCAACCTCGCCCTCAACGCTGGTCTTGCCATCTACTCGCAGCCACTCTATGCTGGCCAAGCCGGCTTCTCTCCGCTGGCAGCGTCACCAGCCGCCAACACATCCACCCCACTCACTGCGAGCTCTTTAGCTCTTTCCAACAATGTTTGGGCAGCTGTGAGTTCAACAGGATCCTCATCAACCAGCCGCGTTGTTCTCTGGGACTCCGTACCCGACGTATCACAGCTCCCCGCAGGCACATCTGCATCCCTCTCCTTACTTGACATCCAATCCTCTGCTTGCTCACCCCCATGTGCAGGCTCAGGTGTCTGCACCTCCTCAGGAACGTGCAGCTGCCCCACCGGCTTTACTGGCTCCTCCTGCGAAACTTGCGCTCAGGGATTTTTTGGTCCACAATGTCAAGCATGCCCCGCAGGATGCCCATCGTGCGACCAGGGCATCACGGGTTCCGGCCGGTGTCTCGTCCCCATCCTCCCTTCCAACGCACCCTCCACATGTAACTGCCTCAACGGTCAGTGTGGGTCCACAGGACAATGTGCGTGTAACCCTGGATGGACCACTTCTCCCAACGGCACTGCGTGCGCGCAGTGCTCGCCAGGGTTCTTCCTCACGTCTACGGGTGACTGCCAAGTTTGTGCGGTGGGCTGCACACAATGCGCCGATGGTACGGGAGTGTGCATCGCTTGCAAAAACGGGTTCACTCAGGACGCGAATGACAAGACGAAGTGTGACGCTGTGCCAAGTGTAACGACCTCCAACACTCTTTGTCCAGATGGTAGCTTTGGGAATGGCGCGACTTGCACGGCGTGCTCGTCGACGTGCTTGACGTGCTCAGGGCCAACGTCCAATGATTGCATTATTTGCGCGACTGGACAGTATTTGTTCAATGGGAACTGTGTTAGTGCGAACAGTAATGGGGTGTGTCAAGGAACGAACGGGATGATTGCTGATAATAATAAACATGAGTGCGATAGTCAGTATCTTTTTTCTTTTCAAGGCCGTTCATTTGCTGACATCTTCTCATAGCCTGTGGGGCTAAATGCACATCATGCGCCATCCCAAATTTCAGTGTCGCCTCTACAGTCAACCAACTACAATGCACAGGATGTCTGCCTGGCTTCGTTCTCTCCCAAGGCCGTTGCGTGCAAAGCTGTCCATCGGGCACATTCGTTTCTCCACAAGACAATCTCACCTGTACCGGTCAGTGGTTGCTTCCTCCCTAATAATCTCACGCTAAACCTATTTGCCAATATAGCATGCTCATCTTCATGTGGAACCTGCGCAGGCTCCGCTGACTTCTGCCTAACCTGCACCTCAAGCCTCCTCGCCTCCAACGGAAAATGCGTATCCACCTGTCCCTCTGGCACATTCTCCTCCTCCAACTCCTGCCTCTCCTGTCACGCAGACTGCGCCACCTGTTCCGGGTCCTCATTCACCCAATGCTCAACTTGCCCGCCAAACCGCCCCGTACTAGCCAACGGGAGATGCCTGCCCACATGCAGCAAATCACAATACTTTGACAAAACGTCCTCGTCGTGTCTGACATGCGACTCGTCGTGCTCGAGCTGCTCTGGACCTGGACCCGCGAATTGTCTAGGGTGTGCAAGCTCTAGTCAGGTGTTGCGTGCTGGGACCTGTGTAGCTGCGAATTGTAGCGCGCAATCTAGCGTCATACCCGGCCTGGGTGTGTGTCTATCTGACCTCGTCCGCGTTCCCTCCTCGTCCGGCTCGCCAGCCGCCATGCCCAGTATCACGGGCCTGTCCAATCCTACAACCCAACTGAGTGGAAGGCGGGCACTTGCGTGGTGGGAGATCTTGCTCATGGCGCTTGGGTGTGCGTTCATCTTTTTACTTGTGCTCATGTTGTGGAGGAGGAAGGCGAGGAAGCAAAGGGCGAAAGCGACGCTGATGTTTGCGCATACCAAGCGGTTGGATGGGATGCATCAGGGGTGGAGGTGGAGGGTTAAGAGGTTCTTTGGTGGTGCGCGTGGGGGTAGGGGGAGGGGGGAGGAAGCAGAGGTGTTGCCTGTTGCTTATAATCACCATGAACTACAGCAGCAGCGTACACCGCGTCCTGTGAGTCTCGTTTCGGCTGCGGATGTGAGGACTGGGAAGAAGGAGATGGAGGACGCGAAGAGACGGCTTCTTTCGATGGACAGAAAGAAGATGGACGCGCTGCGTGCTGGGTTGAAGGCTAAGAAGATGAAGTCCCAGAAGAGGGAGACGCTGGACGACGTTATTGATGCTTATGCTTATTATCATGGATCTTCTCGGGCACCCTCCACTCTGGCACCTTCCAGGTTGAGCCAAGCTCCATCTGCGCTTCCTGGGTTGGACGATAACCATCGAGGAGGACGTCGGATAGAGCGCGATTCGCTGTTTTCTGAGCTCATGGGCGTGCCGAGGCGGACTGCTGAACCACGCCAGCCTGTCAAGGATTGGGATACTACCCGATACTCGGCCAGTACGCTTGGTCAGCGTGAGGAGGTTTTGGTCGATCTGGAGAAGGATGATGATGAGTTGCCGCCTCAGATTCCTCCGTTGCAGATGATGAGCACTCCTTTTGGTGCCCCTACTTCGACCAGGTCGCCTACGGAGGCCCAGAAAATTGTTATTGCTGTTCGACCTGGGTTGCTGGCTTCTCCACCTATACCTGGACCCTTCTCGACGCCTGCACACGAGATGCCGGTGCCTCTTCACCAGGGAGGCTTTTGGCCCCCGCAGCAGCCGGAAATCAACAGCGTGGTGATTCAGCCGACGCATACGGGTAGCCCACGCAACCCGTTCCGGCAGGGGACCTTTTAGATCGGGTCCCCAACGGCTTTGATTTACGGATTGGATGGTGGATGGATCTATACCGAGATGCGTTGACGACATGGACTAGTACGCTTACATAGATAAATTGCGAACGTTCCTTTACATACACAGACTAATTCTGTGGCACATATATTACCCCTTCATTGTATTTACTACATGCATTCAAGCAAAACAGTTACGCGTACACTGGCAGCTCCTGAAAAAACACGGTTTACACATGCCCACCGGATCCCCCAACTGCTTGCGGTTGACCACATGATATTTTTTATGACCGACTAGCGAGGTTTAGGCTGTTGTATTGTTGAGAGTAGCGCTCTTGTCCTCTTGAATATGGATATAATATATGTTTCTTTGTAGTTCTGGCACTTTGGCAGGTTCCTGGATAATAAACGGTTAGTGATGTCTGTCATGATGATCTTGATTGTCCCGCTCGGAAGGTCCGGTGCGCGTTTCGTTGCTGACTACGCCTCTAGTCCGCTTTTATAAGTAAAACCCCCTGGTTTCCCCAATCCCAACCTTAATTTTCTGTTCTCATTTCACTCACTTACTCACTCATCCACCCACTTCCAAATTTCTCGACCCAATCTATAACACCGCCCACCACGACCGTCCTAGCCCCCCTTCGTCGCCTCTGGCACTTTGTGGCTATGATGATCGTTGAACGCGCCTCGTACAACTGGGCATACGCGGAGGATATCCCCGGTTCGCGATGTGGGCCTGAGGATGGGCCCTGGCCGCGCTCCTACCAGGTCCTCAACGAGGACGAGCTCTGGCGCGAACTCAGGATACTCGCGAAACCCCAGAGCATGTCCCTGCCCTCGACGACCAAGGAGAGATGGAAAGCTGACGCGCTTAATTTCCAACCCTCACCGTCGACAAAGACGCAGGATCGATACGTCGTCACACAGCTGGATGTCCACGGCCGACTGTGGACTTTTACAGGTGTCTTTGATGGTGCGTTCTTACTAGTGTCAGTGGCGCAGTTCTGACCCTTATTTACACCTTTTGGTTTAGGCCATCTGGGTGATGTCACTGTCGAGCACGTTGCACATCATTTGCCCATCATTGTCCGCGAGTTCTTACAAAAAGCACTAGAGAACGGCGCCGCGTACACTCCGCAATCCATCTCAGACCTCTTTGTCCACGCTATTGAGGCCTTTGACGACGCCATTGCACATGATGTCTTGGATTTGTTCGGCGGCTCTGTGGATCAGCTGGACAACTACACAGACGCGCAGATCCGCGAGACGATTAACGACCAACACAAAGGCGGCGCTAACTGGAGGAAAACAAGACTGTGCATGTACGGCACGACCGCGCTTGTAGCCCTTGTTGACCCCGATCACCACAATCTCTGGCTCGCCAACCTTGGGGATTGCCAAGCGTGTAAGTAATTACATTGGAAAAAATTCGATCACCGCTCGCCCGGCTGACGCGCGTCCTGTTACTCAGTTTTTGTTTCACAAGATCCCACTGCGCAGGACTGGAAAGTGGAAACGCTAACGACGAGTCATAACGGGGATAACGATGCCGAGGTTGAACGGGTGCGCAAAGCACACCCAGGCGAACCGGAATGTGTCATCGAACGCCGAGTGCTCGGAGCCCTCGCCCCAACGAGATGTACGTCAATTTCTCCATACTTCTTAATATGCTACCGACACCAGCTGACCTCCCACCTTTTTCTATTATTTTTCTGTTGACAGGTCTAGGAGATATCCCCTTTAAGCAACCCCCGTCATTCACGCGCAGGATCCTGTACAACCTCTTCCCCGGATTCCACAACACCTCTCCTTGGGAAGAATTCCTTGTCCGGAATCGCACACCCCCATATATCACTGCCTCCCCTGAGGTTGTTCATCGGCGATTGGATAGGAACAGCTCGGATACTTCGCAACGGTACCTTATTCTCGCATCGGATGGTTTCACAGACCTGTGTAGCGGGGAAGGCCAGAAACGGGTTGTGGAGAGTTGGGCTAGGGGGATGGCAGCGCATGATCCATCCGAAGGCATCACAGACGCTGAACCTGGGTCGAGAAGCGATAATATGGCGCTCAGGCTACTCCGGCGCGCCTTGGGCGGTGAAGATCGCTTCGGCGTTTCACGAGTGCTCACCCTGGACATGGACGTCGCTTGGATTGATGACACATCAATCGTGGTTCAGTCGCTTTGAAGAACCCAGGTTTATCTACCACTCTCTGGGGCAGTCGCACTTGCTTTCTACCACTCGTCTAGGGAATTTTTTTTTTTTTCAAGTGGGTCACTGGGATATTTCAAGTTGCCTACCTCGGCCCCACCTCATTTCATGCCTTCCCCGAGTCCCACGTAATTCCCAACTCTGTTGCTTTGTATGTTATTCGCTCTCTTCGTCGTAGTTTTGATTATTTCTTCTTCCCCCCCTTCGCAACTTGTCTCGCCGCTTATTTATTCGGCTTTCGGTTATCTCTCTTTGGGTCTTCTCCGGTTGTATTAGTAGTTAGTTGGTCAAATTCCGTCGTCAGCGTGCATGTATAACCCAACCCATCATCCTCACTGATATCAATTACTCTTCTAATCTACGTACTTCACATGTACATACTGTACATAATTCTATCGCTAATATGGTAATACGAGTACTTTTACATATTCGGAAATCAAGCTTTCCGGTGCGGGGTAATTAAACTCTACCCTTACGCCACCTTTCCCCACACCACGGAACAGTTGAGCCCCGGAACGGACGCTACTCGTGCTGACAGCATGACTCAGGGTATTAGAGTATAATTAGGTGTCTGGCTGTGTCCAGACGTGCTTGACGTTCATTAACACCCATAAATATGGCTCACAGGTCATGCGGCCAAGCTTGGGAATATGGGTCAAGCTTTCATTCGGATGAGTTCAATATTCGACAGCTCTGAACTTGCTCTGAATAATCAAGAGCAGTTAGCTTCAATCCAGGACATGATTTATTAAAATGGCAGCACTCAAATGGCGAGAAGAATGATTAAGAGCGAGTACGCGCGCGACAGTCTCCATCTGGCAAAGCCTGGAGGTGGCGTATGAGGCTTGTTCTCCGCGGCCGTATGTACACATGTGACATCAGAATATTAAGACAAAGGATTGGCGGCATGATGAGCTCAGTTCAACAATGTCACCATACCAGCAAGGGAATTTTCAGGGATGTTGAACTTTCAAAAAAACCTTTGTGAGGGATTTGAATTAAATAAGGCCCTCACCTTGTCCGCCACCGCCGGTGCGACAGTCGTTGTGTGGGCAACGCAAAATCGGAATTTGGAGCCGAGAGACTGTTGGTGCTCCGGTCCGTTTGGTTTATCAACGCCAAGAGTGACGAAAACGAACGTGGATGGCTACTAGCGTCTTGGTGGCGGGAGAGCTCTTAGCAGCGGATAACGATAGCGTCGTTGGTGGGACAGAAGGAACCCAGAGAGGTACCTTGCGCCAAGGCTCGGATAAGCCATCCGAAATTGATCTCTTGAAATCCTGGCGAAATAAGTCGTTTCCTTTGTGGCAGTGAGATTATTCAAGAATTCTAAATCCGCAACTTTGGGGAGAATGTCATTGAGAAAAATGCCCTGTGCCACGGCCTTGCAGTGAATTGCCTAATCCTATTCGTCGAAAATCCACTCCGTGAAAATCGAGGCTAGACGGAAGATGAATGCCATGTAAAGCTTTACTGTGTTGCGTGCTCCGAAAAAGCGGAGGTCTTCTCTCATGTGCCTCTTTCTCCTCTGGACGGCACCTGTACGTCCCGCGTTGCAATGCCCAGCGTTTTTTATGTGTTGGGTTGCAATCAGAGAAATTAGCTGGATTCTCCCCAATGTCATGAGTCTTGGTAACTAGATGCCAGTACTCCAAGGAGGTTTCAGTCGTGCTACCTGTGGGAATTCGTGGTACCCTGGTTGGCCATTGATCGAGCATTCAATTGTTTCTGAAGTGGGCACAGGATACGAGGTAAGCCCGACGTGACTTTGCAAAAATGATTCTTGCCCAAGTATTGCTTTGCGTGCGATTGTGCGTCAAAGCGTGGCTTTCCATTCACATGTGATCTGAGACTTGAGGCAGTTTACCAGCTCAGCTGGTATCATTCAATTTGAAAAAAATGAAAGCACCAACAGAGCTCCTGATGTACGCCCAAATACGTCCGCAGAGGTACCGATCGAACTTGGAGGGACAAAGCACCCGACGCAATCATATGGCCTTGATAGGAAAGCTTAAACGGTCCCCATTGACGATCGAGCGAGTTGGGCGGTTCCTTAATGTATTTCGTCAGGGCATCTTGAGAAGAATAACGATGAAATCGCAAGCCCATATGCAGAACGAGAAATGGAGACAATAGTAGAGCCGGATTGAGGAGTAAGTCGCCATTTATTTAGATCCGATCCATGTGTATGTCAATGGTCAACCAGGTAAACCCAAGGAAATCGAAGTGGTGCAATTTAGGGTGCCAGTGGTTTGTAAGGTGAAAGTGCAATAGGAATCTGGTGCTCAATTTACACATAATTTCCGTGGCAGAGATATCCTGAGACGTGAAGGATAGAAAAAAGCACTAGCATCGTCAGCTGAGGCTGGAAGAGGCACTTACTTGGAAGGAAATGCTTTAGTGCGTTTCGCAGCATACAGGAAGCTTTTTCCCGTCTGGCCAATCGGCGGTGGCTTTTACAATGAACAGAGGGTGATGAGTCTTGGAAGAGAGAGGGAAACAGCTGGGGACTCAAGCTTCAAGACCAATTATGCCGCCGCCCGCGGAAGCAGTTGGCCGGCGGGGAGTCCGAGTCTCCTTGCTTTCTACCACGACAAGCGGCACCCTCACAACGCATCAACGCTTCACCAGTTAAAAGAAAAAAAAAGTATCGATTGCGCTGAGAAAGAGAGACGATTGAAATCTATACACTCCAGAGGCCGCGTTGTCTCCTACATATACCCTCAAGAATGCTTCGAAATACAAGGCTACAGTCATTCACCGGTCACTGAGTCACACTAGTCAATGAGTCAAAACACTTTTCCGGGGTCAGTTCTCAAGCTATTTCTTTAATTCTTTCTCCGTTGTGTGCGCATATATAGTCTGTATAGTAATCCCAGGTTTCTAAGGTGTAGCATGTTTTGATCTCTTGATATCTGCAGATAAGTGCTCATTCGCCATGAAACTGAATATTATCTGAGTGATCTTGGCCTTAGATTTCAGAAAAGAGCCATTTTTGTTTGATAATATCTCAAGGCATTCCATAAATATTCAATTACAAGAGTTTTGAGCTGAGCTGATGCTCCAGTGAACCAAAAACCACTGAATGGACCAAATCACACTTGAAAGGGAGAAGGTCACATTCTGTCACACTTGCCACAGATTGAGATTCGCTAGCGAAGCGAGGAACAAGTGTAGCGTTAGAATAGGGTCTTTGAGCGAACGAGTGGTGCGGCACGTGCCGTTTTCTCTTCTTACCACCACCTCGTTCGCCACACAGAAGGAGTTCATTAGCTCCTTCTCATTTTTCATTGCCTACTACACTCCTTAGAACTACACACAGTAACATTCCCTACTACACATCCCCATGCCGCGAATTCTTCAGGACCCGACCAATGTCCCATGCCCGGATTTCGCAGGAGCAGGATACGCCGCTGTCAGGCAAGTCCTGTCCAACAACGGCCAGGTAACCAACGACCAGGCTATACAACAACTAACCACTGCTTGGAACCAAACACACAAGCTTGAAGTCGAAGCTTGGAACCAGCAAGTGCAGACAGAGCTAGAAGAGCACCAGGAGCAGGCCAGGCTGGTGGCAGAAGAAGAGATGAGACGCCAAGAGGAAGACTGACGCCTAAAGGACGAGGAAAGGAAAGAGCAAGAGAAGAAACAGCCCAAAATCAACAACTTCGATGAGGGCAAGATAATTGCCGACCATGTCATGGCTCGTCCATCACAGTTTGCCATCGGAAAGTTGAAGTCATTCAGCTATGTCGAGTTATGGTACTTTACTGACGAAGGATGTGCTGAGGCACAGGACGCCAGCAAGGCCCAATCAGATGACGCATATGGCATCACCAAGGTCGACGACCTAGTCGCGTTCAAGCCTGTTGGATCCTTCAAAGCATCCCGGAATGTTGTCCCAGATGCTAACCTCACCTGGACGCAGATGAACATCGCAAAGAACATGCTAATTCAGTACATGGGCTTCTGCGACTGGCCCCAGAAGCATATCCAGTCGTTCGCGCATTTCTACTTCAACCTCGAGTTTGAACCGATACACTTAGTGTTTGAAAGTCCGGTTCGGTCCGGTTTTTTGATGCCCAGGGGCATGGACCGTAACCGTAACTGGTCTGCCTTTTCCCCAGAAGTCAAAAGACCAGACCGGACCGCAAAAAGACCGCAGACCGCGGTTTTTTGCAGTCTATAGACCGGTTTCGGTCTGCATCGGTTTTAACCGGTTTATGACCGGTCTTTAGGCCAATATTTTAAAATTATGAATTGGTAAATTTATTAACATCTCTATTAGCTTTAAAACGAGCCCAAGAACGCTAAATTCCGTTAGGAATTGGTGCTTCTATAAAATAAGTCTGGTACATCTATTATTCCCAAAAGTAATTTACATTTTAATCCATATCTCTCTTGTTTTTTGACCAAATCGTACGTTCTTGGGTGCGTTTTAAAGGGTATTTAAGGGGCTACAAAAGACCAGTCCAAACCGGTCTTGACCGGTTCATGTTAACCGGTTTTTTTGCGGTCTTTACATCTCAAAAATAAAAAGACCGAACCGCAGGTCCGGTCTGGTTACGGTCTTTTTCCAGTCACGAGACCAGACTTCCAAACACTAGATACGCTCACGGCCCCACGGTGAAAAGGTGCTCATTGTATACCAAGCCAAGGCCAGGAGACTGTGGCACGACGAGCTGTCAAGAGGCACAGGCTTTAACATCACGCCTATAAATAAGACACTCCTCAGCACCATGGCTGAGGAGGTGTGGGACATGGTCAGGATGGATTCCGTCAAAAAGGTCAGTTATTCCCCTCCTTCTCCCCAAATTTCCAACATACGCTGACTGCTTCTACCCACCATCCCCCCCCCCCCCCACCCTTTTTTCCTCCACATCTGCCATACCATGCCATCCTGCCACCTTATTGCCATCTGCTATGCCTTGCCATCACGCCAAATGCCCACAAAACAACACTATAACACCTGAATCCGACGCCTCGCGATGCCACTATCGACAACAACCATGCCTCGTCACTCCACACCACTGACAACCATGCCACGCCATGCCACT
This sequence comes from Laccaria trichodermophora, assembly GCA_018417955.1. Classification (NCBI taxonomy): domain Eukaryota; kingdom Fungi; phylum Basidiomycota; class Agaricomycetes; order Agaricales; family Hydnangiaceae; genus Laccaria; species Laccaria trichodermophora. Next base: position 89,881 of record JACTVC010000040.1, read on the forward strand.
AACAACATTGCCATTGCAGCATGATGCCATAGCCATGTCCCCAGCACGGGACTGGGACAGGAGAAGCTCCAGGATAGGCTCATCCTCGTCTCCATCCAAACGAGGTCGTGCGCAATCCCCCTCATGCTCACACTCTCACTCACATTCACATTCCCCTCCCCGCCAGCACCGTCGTCGTTACGCCTCGCCAGAGCGCTCCTCCAGAGATGCTGGTTCACAGGGCAGGCACAACCGTCAGGCCACAAACGGCAGAGGCAGAAACAGAAGCGGCAATGCTTCATTTTTTCAAGGGGGCACAGCGGGACATGGCTCCTCCACCTGTGTCGTATGCCTGGGATGCCACGAGCATTATACCACAGCCTTACGCATGGCTTTGATCTCAGGATTCCTAATATATCTCAATCATATGTTCCAGCTAATAACCCGTCTATTAATAAGTTTCTTGAAGAATATGAGGAAATTGTGGAGAAAGAATCCTGGAAGGGCAGATACATTGGCCCCTTCTCCAGGGCAAAACTGGAATCTGTCATTGGACCCTTCCAGTCATCCCCCCTCTCCCTTGTTCCCAAACCTGGAAAACCCGGAAAATATCGCGGGGTGCATGACTTCTCCCACCCGCGTCAGCCATCAACAAATCCAATCTCATCTATCAATTCTGCCATCAACACACATGATTTCCCCTGCACATGGGGGACCTTTTCCACGATATGCCTCATCATTTTTCGACTACCACCCAGCTCCCAGGCCTCCATTCGAGATGTCGCTGAGGCTTACAGGACCATACCTGTACATCACAGTCAGTGGCCAGGTTTGGTCGTGCGACTACAAGGTGCAGACACCTTCGCCGCCAACACATGCAACAACTTTGGCCTCACCTCTGCAGGTGGGACCCATGGACTTCTTGCAGACGCAGGAACGGACATCTTCTGTGCAAATGGAATTGGTCCCTTATCAAAATGGGTCGATGACCACATTTTCTTTCGAATTCCCCACTCCTGCCTCAGCATGTACAATGCCCAGCACCAATCCTGGCATCAACTGGTCAAAACCAATGGAGGACGCCTACACGAAGGTAGTCGTATTTGGTACAGAGGCGACACCATGCCTGATGGGCACCCAGAGGAGTTTGACGAGGACATGGCCAGCCCCATACACAATCTCTCGAGCGTATCTGCACGTTCTGCCAATGATGCTCTTTTTACATATGCTGACGAAGATATTGATCTTCTTTCAGATGAATTGGGCATTCTGTGGGAGAGCTCCAAGACCATCCCCTTTGGCTCAGTGGTCCCATACCTCGGTTTTGTATGGGACCTTGAGGCGTGCACTGTGGCCATCCCAGTGGAGAAGAGGCGCAAATACCTCAACGCGATTGAGGAATGGGGGGAAAAGCCAACACATGCACTGGCAGAAGTACAAAAGCTATATGGTAAGTTGTTGCACACTTCCCTCGTTATTACTGCAGGGCACGTGTACCTTACGAATTTGGAAGCCATGCTCTCAGGTTTCAATAACAGTCCTTTCGTGCCACACACCCCACCCCACAATATAGCTGACAACCTTCAATGGTGGACAACACACCTCCAATCTCCCACCCTCTCAAGGGACATTCCTGGCCCAGTACCACTCAAGGACCTCGACGCCTTCTCTGACGCTAGCTCAGGTTTTGGCATCAGCATCATGATTGGGAAGAGGTGGCGCGCCTGGCGTTTACTCCCTGGCTGGAAAGCTGATGGATGAGACATTGGTTGGGCAGAGGCAGTCAGATTCGAGCTCCTCAGCCTTGCCATACTGTCATCCGGCGACAGAAGTTCTCACTTCAAGGTTTATGGAGATAACAAAGGAGTCGTCGAAGGATGGTGGAAGGGATGTAGCTGAAACAAGCAGACCAACATCGTCTTTAGACGCATTCACGCCATTCTGGAGACCCGGCAGTGCACCATCCACACAAGATATGTCCCAAGCAAAGATAATCCCGCTGATGAACCATCCAGAGGAATATACCCACGTCTTACACATCTCCTGCCCCATATTCCCATCCCCCCAGAACTGCACCACCTCATCATCAACTTCGACTCTGAACTTGCCATGGCACACTCTGGTGAGCACCTCCTACCAAATGCCCAACACAAGCCCCAACATGAGCTCTCAGAAAACAAACGAGCCTCAATCAATGCCGAGCTTGATTGCCGGGGGGAGGAATTCCTCTCCTGTTCCTCATACGATTAACCAGGAACGTCGAGCCTGGAATGCTCAGCTCCCAGCCCCAGCCTCTGATAAGCATCCATGACCTGCACCATACCGCAAGAACCTTACTCCTCTCCCCTCCCCCCTTCGACTGCATTGCCCAGCCAACCAAAGACTACGCCTATCGCACCCACTAGTGCCTCGTGCCCAGAGGTCTGCTCAAATGTCGGATGAAGACATCAAGTGTTAGGATAAGACAGTAAGCAGTAGCTCAGGCGGTTACACGTAGAGGTAAACGACTGTATAGTCAATCTCTACCTGTTAGGATAAGACAGTAAGCAGTAGCTAAGGTAGAGATAAGTAAGTAAAGTATTGGAAGATATATGAGTAAAAGAATACACACCTCAGGCGGTTACACGTAGAGGTAAACGACTGAGGTGCGAGGTACGGAAAGGAGCGAGAAAATTGTAAGTACGGAAGTAAACGAAGGAGTTGGTAAATAGGAATAAAGAGAGTACGTAGCGTAGGGTTCTAATCCTCAACACTCCCCCTGAAACCGTAGCTCCTAAATATCGATGTATTCCATTCCCATGAGTTTGATGAGGTGCTCCAGTGTTGGTCGAGAAAGTGATTTCGTAAAGATATCAGCGACGTTTTGAGTTGTATCGATAGGGACGATGATGATGTCTTCGAGGTTAACGGCCTCACGGATCCAGTGGGTCTTGACGTCGACGTGTTTGATTTTTGTATGACCTCCAAAGTTTTTGGTGAGAGCGACGGCGGCGTCATTGTCGCAGTAGATGGTGATGGGGAGGTCGAAGAATTGATCAACTTCAAAGAACCATGCACTTACCCATTTTGCCTGTTTTCCAGCCTCGAAAACGCCAACATATTCAGCTTCTCCAGTCGAAGTGCTGACTCGCCTTTGAGTTTTTGCTTTCCAGCTGACAGGTCCTCCAGAGGATATGAAAACGAAGCCAGCGGACGATTTTCGGTTGTCGGATTCATCGGCGTAAGAGGAGTCGGAATATCCAAAGGGTTTGATGACCCCGTCCTTTCTGTATGTGATAACGAGGTTGCTGGTTGTTTTCAGGTATGCGAGGAGGTGTTGAACAAGCTTCCAATGCATGGGTCGAGGATCGGATGCGTAGCGCATCAGTACCATGACCGAGAACGCAATATCAGGCCGGGTACCATTCGCAATATGGTTAAGCATCCCCAATGCGCTTCTATAATCCTTATCGCGCATGAATTCGGAGTCGTGAATGGGGATGGGTATAGGCTGTGATTCGACAAGCATTACGCCTGGAGGGAGAGGAGTATACTTCGGATTAGCGTTCTCCATTCCGAATGTAACCAAAGCCTTTGTGATAAGCGGTTTTTGATGGATAGATATGTCGCCGGAGTCGTGATTTACGATCGACATGCCAAGTACTTTGTTAGGTGTGCCTAGATCAGTGATTTCGAATTTTGCCGCAAGTTCTCGTTTTGCCCTTTCCATTGCGGCAACTGAGGAAGATCCTGCAGAAACGTCATCGGTGTAGGTTGACGAAACAGTGTATCCTTCATCGGTATGTTGAATATGCACGCATGGGTCTGCTCAAGACTGGCGGTGACCGAGTTCGGTGAATGTTTTGTTAAGTAGGCGGAACCAATTATTGGCGCCATCCATGGTGCCGTATATTGTAAAGTTCATGAGTAGGACAGTGTCGATGTTAGGGATTTTGTAGTGATTTTCGAAACCTTGTGGAATTTCGAGGTAGTTGACTCCCTGGGGTTTTGAGTTGAGGTATGCTCCAACGAAGTCGATTAGCCAGAAATGGAGCTTCAAACTCGCAATGAGTGCAAACAGCATTTGGACTGACTCGTACCTGGCGACCGCGGCGAAGGACTCATAATAATTTTCCCCAAGCTTCTGAGAAAAACCTTTTACTACTCCGCGGGCGCGTCGTCTGATGAGGCTTCCTTTTCCATCGACCTTTAGATCATAGACCCACTTCCCTTTAATGGTTTTTACACCAGGGGGTCGAGGAACAGCAGTAACAACGTTACGCTCGTCCCATCAGGCAATCTCCCTTTCCATCGCCGGGAACCATAGGTGACGCCGACATAGGTCAAACGCCTCTTCAAAAGTCACCGGGACAAGTCGATTTAATGGTTCCGGAGGGAAATCAGCATTGAGTGCAGTGTGCGCGGAGTCGTCTTCATCGGCGTCTTCCAAAATAGGAAACGTAGCGTCATCGTTGGATTCTTCTGGTAAAGTTCCGTTCTTAGCAGCAATTCTTGCTGATTGACGTGATGCTGGGGGATAGACGATTCTGGGACGTGGGACATGTGTTTGAGGCTGGTGAGGAGTATCTGGAGCAACTGGATTGGCAGGAATGGCGGGAGCTAAAATGGTGTTGTCTATGTCTGAGGTTGAATTGACGAGAAAATCATAGTCATTATCACCGTCGTCCTGGTGAAAGTACTCCCCCTCAGTCGTGAGGGTGCGATGTCCAGGGCCTTCCTCAAACTTGACATTCCGGGATCACATGATCTGGCCAGTCTCCGGGATCAAGATCCGGTAAACACCTCGGCCCTCGATTCCAATCATTCTCCCCTTTTGCCCCCGTGCGGCTAATTTGCTTCCGCCTTTCTCAAAGGGGATGTGCACATAAGCGATACACCCCCAGACCCTGATATGTCCCACATCTTGTCTCTTCGCCGTCCACGCCTCTTCAGGGATCGTACCTGGATGTCGACTTGATGGCAGTCGATTTTCCACGTAGTCAGCGAAAGCCCATGCCTCAGCCCACCATTTTGCTGATAAACCAGCGTCGATGAGCATTACGCGGACAGCTCCAGTGGTGATCCCGATAGAGCGTTCAGCAGTTCCATTCGACGAGGATGAGTATGGAGCCGTTGGGAGCATGATCAGGCCTGTCTCACGAAAATATTCTGCCCACAAGTTGCCTTTGAATTCTGGCGCGTTGTCAACTCTGACAAAGACCATCCGCATATCGGTAACTTTTTCACTTTCACTCCGATAGGTCTTCAATGCAGTCAGAGTCGTTTCGGATAAGCGGTTGGCGAGGAAGTAGGTTTTACGGTGGGCCGATCCGCTATCATGGAATTTCATTCCGTATAGCGATCCACCATGGGATTTGACTCGAGACGGTCCCCATATGTCGATATTGGTGAGTCTGAGTATCTTGTTCTCGACTTGAACATCATCGTCATATGGTCGTCGTTTCTGATTCCCCAAAATACAGTCTTCACACTGTCCAGCCACGTCCTCGGATGTAATTTCAAGGCCGTCAACAAGTTTCAAGGCTTGCTTTACCCGAGTAACTCCAAAATGGGCAAATCGGCGATGCCATGTAGCAAGATTGGCAGGGCTTCGAAGGGATTGTGCAGTGAGGGCAGTCGGGATAGCCATTGAGAAGGATCCGTTGACAAGGTATAGCCCATTCTTGAGAATCCCGCTAAAAATCTCTGATTTTCCCTTATAGAAGCGAACTTTTTGGTCTCCAAATATGGCATGCCATCCTGCGACGTCCATTTTGCTGATGGATAGAAGGTTGGCGGTGATGTCTGGTGCATGGAGAGCATCGCGAAACGTCAAGGTATGTTCCACGTTATTAAACACCACTTTAATTTCAACGTCGCCCACCCCCAGGATAGAAAAGCTGGCGCCTTCCTTAGATGATTGTCCAGCCATCTTCTCCAATGTTTTATATGTTGTGAAAACATCTCGGCTTTTGAAGAAATGCGTAGTACACCCGGAATCCGCAAATGAGCATGAAGAGATGGAGGGTAAGACTTGGCTAGCAGCTAAGGCGACCTTCTGGAGAACTGACTTGTTCTCCTCCAACAGTTTATTGACCTCGTCGTTGAGTGTAGCTGATAAAGCGAAATGTCCACCGGCATTTATCGTGCCGTCGACAGTCGATGATGATGAAGCGAAGTTCGCCATGGGAGAAGCGGTACGTTTTCCTTTCCACCAAGCGGGGTATTGTCCTTGCTTCCCGCCTCCCATTTGGAAGCAATCATTGATCAAGTGGCCAGTCTTTCCACATGTAGGGTTGGCGCACACGAGGTGAGATTTATTTGGGTTGGATGAGCCTCCAGGCCTTGTTTGAAGGGTTTTAACTTCAGCCTGGAGGGCGTGGACCATTGCTTCTAGTGCTTTAACAGAGTCGAAAGCGGGGGTAGTAGCTGTTTTGGTTGTTTCGGCAGCTCGGTTGGCAAGACGCTCCCCGTGGGAGGTGAGTTTCATGATAACTTCACTCAAATCCTCCTTATCGTATAGGTTGGATATTATGGGATCCCAAGACTCGGGGAAAGAGTCGAGGAGCTTCGTGATGAAGCGTACGTCGGTGATTCCAGCGCCGGCGTCGTTTGCAGCCTTACGAAGGGCACGCATTTTCTCGATATGGCCGTTCTCTCCCACTACTTTCATTCCCTCTTCGAATTTGCAGTTCGCTAATGCCCTCTCTCTCATATTCCTAGCCCTATCGCTTGCGCCGCCATACTGCTTGGCTAGCAGGGTCCATGCCTCATGCGATTTCCCATTTGGGTCAACTCCAGATCCAGCAATATCCATCAAATTGATCAAGATCGACGACATGGCAGCGCTCTCGCGGAGTTCGTACTCGAGTTCCGATGGAGTTGTGGAGTGGGCAGGGGTAGGACCTGATGGTTTTTCGGTGATAGGTGCGGGGGGTGATATTTTTGGTTCAGTGGATGAATTTTCTGCATTTTCTGCGTCCAGTATTTCTTGGGGAACGACAATCTTGTTCTCCCAGTATTTTAGGTATCCTCGGGGTTTCCCATGAGCAATCATAAGAGTTTTCCAGCTCGCGAAGTTTTCATATCCGCGGCAACGTTGATCCTCGGGCAAGGAGAAAGGGATTGATATATTGTGACTTCCAGACATGGTAATAAGTCTCTTGTATTGAGTCGATAGGGGATATGTGTAACCGGTATTCTTCTGATAATTTAGGAGCGAGCGGGGCCCATAACCTGTTAGGATAAGACAGTAAGCAGTAGCTCAGGCGGTTACACATAGAGGTAAACGACTGTATAGTCAATCTCTACCTGTTAGGATAAGACAGTAAGCAGTAGCTAAGGTAGAGATAAGTAAGTAAAGTATTGGAAGATATATGAGTAAAAGAATACACACCTCAGGCGGTTACACGTAGAGGTAAACGACTGAGGTGCGAGGTACGGAAAGGAGCGAGAAAATTGTAAGTACGGAAGTAAACGAAGGAGTTGGTAAATAGGAATAAAGAGAGTACGTAGCGTAGGGTTCTAATCCTCAACATCAAGCGCATTGAAGATGTCCTAGCCTATGCATGGGAGTTGGATACACATGCAACATATGCCTCTGGCCTCCTCAACTTCATGGTTTTTTGCGACCAGAAGAACATCCCTGAAAAAGACAGGGCCCCAGCCAGCCAAGTACTAATCATGTCCTTTGTGTCTACTCTAGCCGCTGCATACTCTGGCTCAGCAATCAGCAACTACGTCTACGGTGTACATGCATGGCATTTACTACATGGTGTTCCATGGAAGATTGACAAACCCGAACTGGAGGCCCTTTTGAAAGCAGCTGAAAAGTTAACCCCCTCTTCCTCCAGGAGAAAGAAGCAGCAACCCTATACAATTGATTTCATGCTGGCCATCCAGAACAACCTAGCCTTGGACACCCCCCTTGGAGCCGCCGTCTTTGCCTGCCTAACGACCTGTTTCTTTGCAACTGGTTGCGTTGGAGAATTCACAGTCCAAAAGCTCGACATCTTTGACCCCAGCATACATGTCTCCAAGGCCCGTGTCAGCTACGACCAGAACAGAGAAGGGCAACAAGTCACGGTTTTACACCTGCTGCACACCAAGTCAGTGCCACAAGGGGAAGACGTATGCTGGGCAAAACAGGCAGGGCCCATAGACCCAAATGCGGCGTTAGCCCATCATCTCGAGGTCAACAACCCTCCCCAGGAAGGCCACCTCTTCACATACCGCCACAAGAACAGCCACCGGCTGCTCACAAAGTCCAAGTTCCTAGTGGAACTGGCGAAGGCCACACGTGCAGCTGGCCTGGAGCCCCTGCAAGGGCATGGCATCAGAATTGGCTCTACGCTTGAATATTTGCTCAGAGGCGTGCCTTTCAATGTCATGAAGGTAAAGGGTCGTTGGTCCAGTGATGCCTTCACCCTGTATCTACGAAAACACGCACAAATTCTCACCCCATACATACAAGCAGCGCCAGCCATACACGACACATTCGTCCGTTTGACCATGCCAGCAGTGTGCTAACAAGGTAAGCATCCGAGCTTCTCCTAATGGGTTGGGTCTGAGACTCACTCACCGCATCAAAGACTCCAGATGCCATGGGTGTCGCAGATCGCCTCAGACCCTCTGGGAGACTCTTTGCCAGATCGGAAAGCGCTTCGCGCTTTCGCCCACTTGCTTGCCTTATCTACATATTTATTCATTCACTATTATCGCTCATTACAAATACTACCTCTAATCAATCGATTTTAAGTGTCATTCCTGCATCTCCATTTAGGCTCAATCTCTGTGCAAACACACAGTGATACTCAAAGACATCTGATGAAGTGATGGGAAAGTGAAGTGACTAAGCAAAATGCCCAAATTGGGACAGCGTGACATCTGCCTCATTGACTGGTTTCGCACTGATCTTCGTTTGCAGCACTGATAGCATGCAATATATTATTCAACAATGTGAATTTGAGTTTGTAACTAGATATTACATAGGGTACGATGTATGCACACACTTCTCTCAGTTTATAATGTCCATATCCCTTGTATTTAAAATTTCTGACACCATTCTTTATTTGGGTGCCTCATTGACTGGTGAATGACTGTATGTGGTGTTCTTGCCAACAAGACTCAACTTCACGGTCCTGCACGATTAGAGTGGTATCGTTCAGAGGGTGCTCGCCGTCGGAAAGGGGTACGGGCGAATGTCTCAAGACTCTATGGTTACTCCTTCATACATCCGGAGAATGCCGGAAGAAAACGCTGGGAAACGTGCAGCTAGGGATAGTGCATGCATGTAGCCTTGATTCGTATCTCGTGTATGTAAAAAAAAATTATGCAAGACGACGATGGGAAGTTCAGAATCATCAAAATGTTTACAAGCCTAGATAGAAACAAGATATTACAGGTAGATTAACGTACAGGATTCTACAGTGGATAGCGTTAGGATAGCGAGCGTGTACCATACTTACAGAGCCTCAATGAATTTTGTGCCACCATGAAAAGTCCGCATAGAATTCCCTGAATGAGTGACAAAGTGTTGCCCACTTCCGTCTAGATGAGGGTCATTCGCCACATTACCGTCATCGTCTGGTGGAGTGGCTTCTCCCAGCAACAGTGTAGAATTTCTGGCAGCAGTGAACTGTTGTCCACTGCCGTTGGGATGGGACACGGTAGTGGCATTACCGATATCGTTTTGTGAGGTAGTATCTCCCGGCGAAGCTGATCGAAAATTGATGCGACGAGGGCTGGGCGATTCTGGAGGGGTTGAATAGGGAGATAAGCGCTGAACATTGAACATGCTCGTTTGTGGTGATGGCGAATATGGGTCATGGTAAGGAGGGCCACCCACACCGTGGAGATCAAGCCGACTACTTGATTCCATATCTTCTGACATAAGACTGTCCAAACGCGAAGGTTGACCAACAAAGGATGAACTGGAAGCTCCTGGTGATCCATATTCTGCCATTCGAACAGATTGCAAAACACCAGCTTTGATCCGCGCGCGTTCATCCACCGAGTCACCGTCCCAATCGTTCCCTACAGCTTGAACCCATCCTTGACCTGCGCCCCGTCCTTTTAACGATGGGGGCCCATCCGTCGTCGTATCAGCCTCACGTCTACTGGAGCTAAACATTCCAAAAAGCCACGTCTTTGATGACGATGAGTCCAGTTGGTATGCTGGAGAGGCTGATGAACCAGCGTGCTGGTACCGACGACGTCGATCCTCGGCATCGGACTTATCCTCTCGCAAGAGAATTACCATCGCCGTTCCAACACTGACAATAATTATGACGAGAATAACGATGACAGCTATGAAGGCTGGGAAAAAAGGTATTTCAGCACAAATTTGATCCCGCAATCGGTAACATCTCACCAGCCGATGAACCTCCAATCTTTGGTATCTCTCGCTTCGCATGAATTCCAGGATTTCCATGTGGTACCAGAGCCATTGACGGTGTTAGAATGTCGCACGATCTTTTTGCTCCAATTGCTCTTGATGACGTCTAGAGAACGTCCAGTGACTGCGGAGAGGTTCCGCAAAGCGATTGATAACAACGATGAGGTCGAGCTGCTACCGCATGTACTTGTCCGTTGAAGGAACAGAGACAAGGGGTGTAAGTCGCAGAAGAAGGAAAGGAGAACTTGCCGTTAACGCTCATGACGGACGTCCGACGTGTAAGAAGTTTGAACTTTGCCACAAAAGGAAGCGTCTCATCAAGGGCCAATACGATCACATGACCAGGCGACCTTGGACGTTGTCATTGTCAAAGATTTAGTAACTTACCGTCTGTCCACAGTATTCAAAAAAAGAATTGTAAAAAAGAAGTCTATGTTCGTGCGTGCAGCCAAAATTTTTGTTCTTTTTTGGTAGACCAACTGAGGTCAAGTAAGTCACTTCTTTGTCTCTTCAGATTGACAGCTCTATGCAGCACCAAGTAAAAGCATGTGTTTCTCTGCGATTCCAATGCGCTTCGAAAGAAAAAAAGCGAAAAGAAAAGTTTCAATTTGTGGTAGTACCTCCCGTGTCAACAGCCAGGTTTAACATTTGGTCATTCTGGCTTGATTCTGGCCTTCAGGCCCCCACTGCCCGTATCTTGAACTCGGATAAATATTTCCCCAAGCCATTCTCACGTTGTACCTTTTCAGGCCGTTGTCTGTTGTTGCCTTGCGCATGCAGGTTTAAGCTATCGGCGCACATTTATGATTCCGTTACATTCCCAGAAAAGGGAATTACTTCTTGTCTTAAGATGCTTGGAGGTACAAGTTCGTGTACCTACCCGGCTGTCATCTTACCGAGGTCATGTTTTTCGATTCGATAGGTACCAATGATATTTTGTATGACTTCACGTCAACCCCGTCTCAGTGCGTCGTGATTTATTTATTACCGCAGTCGCTAGCAAAGTCACCCCAAATATTCGTTCCCAACCGGGATCGCTAGCCTCATGGCGAAGTCCAAGTCAACCTTTTAAGGCGCCTAACCCCTCCATTTCTCGGCGACCATGCTTCGGACCTTACTTTGCGGTCGGACATCCCGCATCGAGGTGGCTCCGGCAATATAGCGTGGTTAACTACTCACATCAATGGTTTGGTATTTTCTGGGACTGCTTTGAATCTAGATCACAGTAGTATTTAAAAGATAAGCGAGGAATGAGGCTCTGAGTCCATTTTGGTTTCATACACGCGAAACTACAAGGGTTTTCGTAAACATCGAAGAAATGCCGAGCGACTGACTTACCGAGCGAGTTTCTTCTGCCCAAGCACATTGGGTGCAATGCGAAGAGAGCTGAACAAAATTGTTTATATGACGGGTGCACCTAACGTGGCTCATCGATGACGTTCGGGTCACTTGTCAAATTCAAATACTGTTTGGTGTGAAGAAAATGGCAGTGTTCCCCTGGCTTTTTTTCGAGGCCCCATGATGATCGGTCAACAGGAGAGGCTTTCAGTTTATATATCCTCCCCTTCAGATAGCTCTTGCTTTTCTGTCTTTGGAGAGTGGTGGAAACCACAATTACCAGTATCATCGTCGAACATTACTCCGAGTCTTGCTTCCAGGGCAGGTTGCGAACCTCGAGGCTGGCTTGGCATTCGGCGATCACGATCGCGATTCGGACTGTTCATAAATAGACCTCCAATCTGAGATCCCATAGCTTATCGTAGATTCATCCATTTTACCCCGTCCAAAAACGATGCATACTGCTGACCTTAGAGGCAGCCATGATTGAAAAGGAACAGGGCAGAGAAAGCGGCGTCCTTTTCTCACCTTTTCCCTCTTCCCATGTCTACGCTTGCGCGAATCTTCGGATGGGCGCCACCCGAAAACGAGGATTATGTCCAGGTCACCGTCCACCTACCCGACTCGCTCCAAAACCCACCATTCCACATCTCCGATGCCAACAATACCGCGACGCGGACCCTGCGTTCGAGATATTCTAGGTCATTCTCCTCAAAAATGGATGTGATGTCACCGACATCGAGCACTTCTGCACTTTCCAGTCGAGGGGAATCCCCCGACAAACGCCAAGAGAAGGGAAAGAACGGCGATCCGACATGGGTAGCTCGCCCTCGAAATGAATTTATTCTCTTCCGCTGCGAGTACGTCAAGACGCATTCAAGAGAGGGAAAGCGTGTCAGACGGCCTCCTGGCGCAGAGGCGGAAAAGACACTCTCGAAGCAAGCGGCCGAGGCATGGCACCAGTTATCTCATGAAGAGAGGATGTACTGGAGGGATCGGGCGAGCGGAGAGCGCACCGAGCATGCGAGGCGTTACCCCGACTATCGCTACCGTCCGAAGAAAAGCGCAGCAGGACGAAAGCGCAACACGCGTTCCTCCCCAGCAAAAGTACCATCCGGAAAATCAGCATCGACGACAGCGATGGCGGTGGTCGCAGTGACGGTCAACATGGGCGCAGGGGGAATGCAACAAACCCACAGCGAAACGAGTCAAGATTCATCCAGACCGGGTTCAGGGCTGCAGACTGCATGTCCCAGGCCTAGTTCTGTGCCACTACTTTTGGAGCATCAAACAAGCGTGGAGTCGAACGAGCAGATAAACGCTACCACTCACGGGCGGATGAATGGGATCGCGCCATCCTACAGTACGACGAGCATATCTGAGGTGAGTGTGATGTTGTTCGCCAAAACCAAGACTAAGAATTCCCAGTCACTATCATCCCGTCTATACCATTCCGCGTCCATCGACAGCTTCACCACGTCAGATTACTCTTCGGCCCTACCGTCCATCACCAATTCGGTTTCCGCCAGCAGTTCATCACTTTTGAACTGGAACGGCGGAGAAAGAACAGTCGACTCGCCAGCGCCGCGTCCATTCTTGATGTCTCCGTCACCCTTGTCGTTATCGCTATCCCCTCTAGCCATCTTCGAAGACAACACGTTTCTTTGTGAACAGGCGAAATACCGAAACTCGGTACTCCAGCCACAGCCCCTGGGTCTCATTCCGCATTACGACCGAAACGGCGCTTGGATGTCCAATGTGCCACTGCATTTCACAGATTCTGGACTTTTGCAAAATGCGACGAGAAGTCGGGAAATGCTGGGAGGCCCATCATCAGTCGTATACGACGAGAGAAGTCACGCACACCTCATGTATGGATACGGCGTGGGCCTGGGCGCACAAGAACCTACTCCCACGGAGCTTCGACTGGGACAAGACAGCCATGCAGACGTGTTGTTCGCGATGGACACCGAAGAGTATTTTCCCAGATTCTGAATCGAACATTTTGCGTTCTTCAACGTTGGTGTTGTTTTCTTTTGTCCTCAGAGTGCGTATTCATGCACCTCCACTTTCTCGCATAGTTCTCTTCTTCCGTCGCTTGATGGTTTCTCCCCTTTCTTCTATAGCCAGATCATTCGTCGGACATTTTATGGGGTAACTTATTCACTTGGTCGAGTTCAGTATTTTATGAAGTAAATTATTTACTTGTGTCGCACCTTACTTTTTCTTGTGTATATATCATGTTTGCACCGAACCCAAGGCATTTCATCCTATAATCATCAAATCAAAAGTACGGATGTTATTCTCAATGCGGAACCAGCATGCAAGGCTCAAGGGTTGCGACTGGAAGGCGGGGCGGATCATAAAAGAATTGATCCCGAGAGTTCTGCATTCAAGTGGTAGTATTCCCATGGGAGCGTCGGGTGGCGGTTCATGGATGAGGCCGATCCGAAATACTTTACATGTTGCGTGGGTATGAGAGCGGATTCCAGATTCTACGTGAATATCCAATCGTGAGATAAATAGTTACAAACCGAAACATCGCGCTACATGATCACAGGCCGTAGAATTCATTCCATTATAGAGGAGGAATGGAGGCCGCCGCCTCCTTAATCGCTTTATCGAGCGAGAGCGGCACATCCGTAATCCACCTCGTGATCAGGTCCTGGGAAGTAAAGCAATGGTCAATACATGATTAATCTTTTGGCCAAAATCAAAACACACCAAAGCAGCTTCTGGTTGATCGAACGGTACCATATGTCTGCAGAACAAGGAGTGCGAGTGAGACCAAGAGGTTTGTTAGGTAAACAATACTTACCCAGCTTCGTGAACGTTGACGTATGTGATATTACCAGCAGTGAAACCGCCGCCACCCGCGCTGCGAACTTCTCCAGCTATGCGACCGGAGTCTAGAGTTGACCAATGAACGGATTTGGTCTCAGAAAATTCCTTGTGGAATTTGGTTTCCAAAAGTTCAACCCAGCGTTCGTTGCCCTGTCGGATGAATCAGAGACATGGATTGTGAGAGGAGTTGAGTTCAACTTGCAATATAGTTACACATCAAGTCTGTAATGACAAAGTTAACAGAAATCTGGAGAGATATCAGATGGGCTTACCAGCATTGCCGGCATAGACCAACAAGCGAATCCCATCGTTGATGAGATCAGGGAGGAGGAGAGCGCTGTTATGCATACCGTCGCCGTTCATGGTGAAGGCCTGGTTGACTTCCATGTTGCAAGACGCAAATGTTTTGTCTGGGCTGACACCTAGCGCAACCTTGTTCTTGGGCTCGTTCATCCAGGTCTCGATCCAGCCCATTTGCTTGTAACAAAGGTCGCCATCCTTGGCTCGGTCACAACTGCGTCTCACGTCGTATGGGTTGCGGCCGGTCTCTATAGGACGCTTAATCAACCGAACTACAACTAAATGAGGATATACATACGCATCAGGGGCCCAAAGAGCTGAGAATTGCAGTACAGGACTGCTGGCACGCAGGTAAACTTGGAGTTAAATTGATAACACGACTTTATAAGACGCTGGCAAGTAGGGATCTTGGACCTCAAGGCATAGCACTGGGGCCCCTCCGGATCGTCGTAAACTGGGTAAGGGCCATCGCAAGCATAGTCCGCGACTGAACCCATTTGAGTGTACGCGTCTGTGAGTCCGTTTGCTAAAATGACAGATGCAAGGTTGATATGCTTCAAGTTAGCATTGGGTGTTAACTGGAGCTCCTTGTTTGCTTTATAGATGGTGTTGGCGAAGTTGGGGGCATATGTTCCTCCGTAGCTCTCCGCAGCCAGGTGGAATGGTTGAGTGGAATATTTAGGGAATCTGTTGAGGAAGAGCTCTAGGAAGGCATAGACATCCTTGCCAGCAACGGGACTGGAACTGACGGTTGTGCCGTCATCAGCGTAGGAAAACCCAACGTTCACCGGCTGGTCGAGAAAGATGATATTTGCGTGGGAGTTCCAGCTGTAGGGGTTGTGAGTGACGCTCTTGCCGTTGTTAGCGATATTACAAGGTCCGAGCTCGAAGAGAAGACCAGTTGATGAACTGCATCCCGGTCCTCCGTTGAGCCAGAGGATAAGAGGTGCATCCGCCGGAGAATTGCGGGACTCGAAGAACCAGAAGAACAGGTGTTTATCTTCAGCGATGTCCAGATACCCCGAGTACTGCTTGACAGAGGAGTCGCACAAGTCAGGTTCTGTAACCCTCAACTGGTGTTCTGAGAATGACGGGTGGGAGACGAGCTCATCTATCATATGTACGATTATGACCAGAGCTATGACTGATTTGGAGCATACGCACAGAGGAGGTCATTCTGCTTGATAAACTCCTTTCCATCGTGGTACCATTTCTCCATGTTCTTCTTGCCCTTAAGAATAACCTTCTCCGCGTCGCTCAAGTACTCTGAGGCGTCCTTGAACACATTCTTGGAGATGCTTGGGGGTGATCGTAAAGGGACTTGGATTCCGTTGTCGGGCAACTGCGGTAAGGCATATGTGGGGATAAGAGAACTTGCAACGAGCAGCGAGAACGAAATGAAGGCTTTCATCGTCGTTCAGAGACCCTCGTGGTTCAAGGTAAGAGTCGGGCGGTCATTACGTTGTATTGATGTGCGAACACGTGATCAGCGAAGAAAACCAGCACTTGTGTGAAACGCCGTTGCAAGACCGCCGCTAGGCGGACCGAAGGAGATGGCATGGTGAATATATTGCAAGTATGGTACAGGTAGACACGAGGGAAGATGCGGGTGGTACAAATGAGGTCGTAATCGTATCAAGTACAGAGTCCAGTGTCCATTATCACAATATGCAACTAGAATCCCTAAACAGAAAAAGGCGGTCATGAGCATCGGTGCAAGTTCAAAACAAAGGGTGGCAGAAGAAAGTGCTCCATCAAGGAAATCAGCATTATTAGGCAATATTCGGTTGTCTCCACAAGGTTCAGAACAGGTCTGAATTATATTCATCTTCTGATGATGGGCGAGAAGGCAGAGAAATGAGAGGAAACTCACAAATAAAAAAGAGAAGCTAAGATGTGCATGGGCAATTCGTGAGGGAAGCTAAAGAGGAGGATAATCAGCATAAGTCCAGAGTGAAGGTCGAGAAAGGAAGGGGATAGGATCAGAAGTATTATAGGCAATATCGGTTGTCCTCCGTGCCCCTTGGGGGCTCAGAACAGGTCTGATTAGTTATCATCCGCAAGAAAAAGAATAGGAACCAGAGGAACAGCAAAGATGCTCACCAGATCCAACGCGAGAACGAACAAAACTAAACAGTGAGCACGGGCGGCATCGCCGTTGCGAATTGTCTCCATTTCTCTCTTGCAGGTGCAGACTCGCCATACACCCAATCATCCTCATCGACCTCAATGCTCGGGCATCCCGCATCAAAATCTTCGACATACACGCCGACGCCCGCACCGTCCATAGGATCCAGAAGAAGCTCTAAACCCGGCTCTTGCTCTTCGTAAGTCTTGAGTTTCTTCAAGGCAGCCATCAGGTCATCAGCAAGCGGGCAAGAATTAGGCGGGTCTTCCTTGATAGGCTCCCAGCCTACAGGAGGCGACCCAGGCGGTGAGATAAGGAAATTCTTTTCCACTGGTGGTGGTTGCAGGTAGCTCGTCTCTGGTATCCATGACGTGGATGCTCCTTGTGGGATGAGCGGATTAGGGTCAGCGCGATATACGCGCAGGATCACCTGTGAACTATTTTCCCTCCGATTTAGGATAAGCATTGCGAGAAGAATCGAAAAAAACCCACCGATCATGCGCCGCACTTAAAACGATTGGATCACATTGCTGTTTTGCCGACTCTGCGTGGTGCTCGACTTCGTAAACGACTATTATGCGACCGAAACCTTGTAGGGGCACCCATTGGTTGAGAGGACCGTAAGACGAAAAATGATTGCGCAGCACATCTAGAATCAAGGGGTCGAAGAACAACTTGGGAAGACTGGTCACCGTGAGTGTGTTGGTGGGATGAGACCGAGGTGGTGAGGATGGCGGAGATGGAGTGGCTGGAATGGATACGAAATATCCTGTCATGGTCGTGTGCTTTGTCCTACAAGGAGGAAGGCCTAGGAAGGGCTTGTGGTCATCAAAAGCAAGTTGAACAGAATTTATAGCGAAAATTTTCTGAGCTATTGGTCACCGTTACGTAATCAAGACGCTGTGCTATGCCGTCTGTGTCTGTGGGGCTCTCATTTCACTGGCTGTTCTGCACCGCACTGGCTAGTACGGCTAAATGTTTCCAAAGACTGGAATTTGGCCGCAGCACATCTTAGTTCTCAACAACCTGTGCACCTGACTGACTCGGGACAATACAACGATCGAGGCTCTTGAACTCGCTATTCCCTACCCCCCGCTATCAAGCAGTGCTCAAGGCGTACATCCACGATTTACACGGAAATATGGCACATATATTTCGAGCAGCGATGTCACCCTGTTGGACAAAAATTGCATAAACTGCTGTATCCTAGAATCGGCGAGTTGGTACTGGCTAGGTCCAAAATCGTTTAGCAAGGTAATACATTCCACAAGCGAGTACGCTCATCCATAATCCAAAGCAAGAAGGCTTGCTTCAACACGACGAATCCGCAGGAGAACTGCCACGCGGGACCCGAGTTTGAATTCAACTCTTATCGCGCAGTCGGTCCGTGACTTCGGCTTTCTTGGCCTCGAGTGCTTTGACTTTCTCTTCCTTCGAAGCGTCATATGCCACGGTGGTCTGATTAAACCTGGTACACACGTAATCAAGACGCTCTGCTATGTGAAACATAATCGAACCGGTACGAAGAACACATTAAACGATTAGGAGGCGCGGCGTTTATACTCTTTAGCGGAAAGAAAATGTTTCCCACCGCAAACCCAGTCGCCATCTTTATTCTTCTTGTAGAGTTTGCCGGTAGGACACTTGAGCCGCTTTGCCGCAATGGTGGCCCGAGCGTTATTCGTTCTGTCGAGCCTATTCTGAAGCCTCTTCAGCTCTTTCGCATCTTCAGTTCTCATTTTGCGGGTGCTGTTGATCAGTTTCTCGAGGCGAGCGAGCTGGTCGGTACTGCCGGATGAGGCATTCGTCTGGCTCGCCATCAGCTCCCTCCTTTCTCTCTCGTGTCTATCCTGCAGATCGCTTGCCCTCTTGTCAGCATCCCTCTGCATCTGGCGCCTCTCTTCATCCGATTTGTCCTGCATATCTTTGAGCTTCTTCGCGTCGGCTTCACGCTGATCCCTCGCCTCCTGCGCCATCTTTTCCATCTTCTCATCCAAGTCTTTTTCGAGCTTTTCCTGCCTCTCCTTCGCCTCTTTTTTGGTCTTCTCCATTTCCTCCGACAACGCCTTCTCTTTCTGTTGGAATTTGGCAAGATTATCCTTCATCTCCTTCTCCGCCGCTTCAAGTTTCTCTTTCATGATGAGCAGTTCGCCTTGTAGCTGTTTTCCGGCTGCTGTCTCCGCGAATGACTTCCCCTCGTCGACCATATCTTTCGCAACAGGAGGGGTGAACGGCTTTTCGTTCATGAGATCCTCCATAAACGACCTAAGGTCAGTACAATGGTCAACGTGGGTAAGATATGATAGTCTGGGACTTACTCCATTTTCGGAGAGCTCTTTCTGAAAGGAGCCATATTGCTTCAAAGAGATGACTGGAATATTGCTTGGAATAGAGGAGAATGAACACGATGCAAGGACACTGCAGTAATCACGGCAGGGGGTGGGGATTTTATAGGCATCGCGGCGGGTTACCATGTCAGACCCGAAAATCAGGATTGCGTTCGACGAAATCGTAGATTAGCGGTTTGGAAATCCGGAGACAGACATTCCTAGATTTTACAGATAACAAAAAAGGGTTAAATTGTCGTGGCACGCCTTTCCCGCATGTAGCTGTGAGGGGTAGTGGGTTTTCAAACGATTGTATTGCGCCAAAGTATTCAAGATGTCCCAATTATCCAGAAATGGTAAAGAATATCTCATACGGGCAATGCGCAGTTGGATATCGGAAACGGAATATACAGAAGTAGCAAATAGTAGTATGTCGTTTAATCGTACAGATTGAAGCGGGCAGTGGTGGAGCCCCTCGCGGCCATATCCCTCCAGAACTTCTGCATTAACATCCCCTCGCGCTTTTCGCAGTCCAGTGTTCCCTCAATATCAGAGGAGGGAGGCCAGAAGCTTGTCATGAGGCGAACGTTTTTGAAATTCTCTTCTCCGATCAATTTTTCGAACATGGTGCGGTTTGCGATATCGGTTCCAGTCATTCTGACCTTCCTGATATCGCGCATGTAGATGATCCCGTTGATCACTGCGCCACCTTGAGCTGAATACCTAATGAGTATTGAACGAAATTAATCGTCTGAAATTGCAGTATGAACGAGTTCAATCTGGTACCTTTCTGCAAGCCAATCAGCGATAGTGGCGGCAATCGTCATTTCGGGTCTGAAAGTATCGTCGAATCCGGGAGTGTCGACCAGCATGACTTTGCGACCTCCAATGACGGCTTCGGCGCTAGCGATATCCTGCGTCACTGATTCGAGATCGTCCCCGGTTCTAAGCTGCTTATGTTCCTCAAGGAACGTGTTTATAAACTATGAATCATGGGATTAAAATAAGCAATAATCGCGGTATTGACAACGACGAAACTCGGACGTACGGTAGTCTTTCCGCTGCCCGTGCAGCCCATGAGACTAGTGAGCCATGGATATGATGAGCCAAATGCACCAGGTTGCAGAACTGGACGAAATACTTACAGAATGACAGGCACTGGAGTGGTCGTAGTGGGCATTGTGAAAGTCAGCTACAGTATTCGTTGGGTTGGCAGAAATATCACGCTCTCAACAGAGCTTTTATTCAATTTGGGGGATTCTCCGGTTTCGCTTTTTTGGATTTATGGAAAACGGAATTCGTCGCAAAGTCATCGTCGCATCGATCTCCAAACTTTCACTGCAAATTGCTTCTGTCAAAACACAACAGTTATCCCAGCATGAAGCCGAAACAGGATAGGTTGATTGGCATCTTCTTGAGGCCCTTTGAAGGGTGCTGCGGCTTTTGCAGCGTGAATTCTGATTGTTATCCATCACCAAACGATGACAGCGAGGCTAAAATGCAGTCATGAGTCGATTGGTATATCTCGATAACAGCCTACAATGCAGTCATGAGTCGATTGGCGTATCTCGATCTGAATCGCCGACCTTCTGCCTTCTCTCTGAACTGCGGTAGCTGGAGTTGCAAGTCGCAGAAGCTATTTATACATTATTATTATTATTTTGCCATTGTTTGTTAAACCAAACACGTTCACACCCGAGTCCCCGACGATTCGAGTTGTTCAGCCAAGCAGAGGTCTGTGAACACTCGGCAAGGATACATTGGTACGGCGCGACCCTCTCCAATTGAAGTCTTATCGTCACGGCCACGGGAGTTTTCGCGCGATGTATTGTGTGCGTCTATCATTTTCAAATCATTTTCATTTCTATCTAAGTATTCGTGTGCCAACGACATGTCCTTCCAGTACTCCTATGCTAAAATAAGTACCTGCAAGGATATTGTCAACTGTTAGCTACCTATTATGACAACGACTCGCTCAGAGCATCCTTCAGTGCGCGAAACGAGGATTGATGAGAATCTTTGGATTTTAGAGAGTGAAAGAGGCTTATGTGTTGCTTATGTGTCTCCGGCAAAGGTATATTGGATGAGGTTTTATGCGCTAATACTGATTGTGGTCGAATGTAGGATTCATAAACGAGAGTGGGCAAGATCACGAGCCCGACTGTGCAAGCCGGTGTCAAGTTGTGCTCATAACGAGAATGACATGTTCGAATTTCCCTTGGATCTCCCAGATATTCAAAACGCATGCGAAAATAGATAGGAAATTTTCTGTCTACTCAGAAATCGCGCCTGTGGGAATTGGTTGATAACCTCGTAGAATTGACCTGGCTAGAAGAAAAAACTCGGGATGAAAGGAGGGCTAATGTTATTTAACACCTACGCGGTCGACAACCGGGCTGATAGTACTGGGGGGGTGCAGCATTTGCTTGTCGCCATGCTTGGACTTGAGGATAAGCCAAATACTCGTTCATGGACATTGGGGGCTGTGCAGGAGGAATAAATGGCGGGGGTGCAGGAGGAATAAATGGCGGTGCAGGAGGAATAAATGGCGGGGGCAGAATAAATGGCGGGGGTGCTGGAGGAATAAATGGAGGGGGCTGTGCAGGAGGAATAAATGGCGGGGGCGGGGGCGGGGGCGGCGGTGGTGGTGGAGGCGGCGGCGGGGGCGGCGGGGGCGGCGGGGGCGGCGGGGGCGGCGGGGGCGGCGGGGGCGGCGGGGGCGGCGGGGGCGGCGGGGGCGGCGGCGGTGGTGGTGGTGGTGGAGGCCCTGGTCCAATTATCTCCTGAAACGGATCTCCGGGCGGTGGAGGCCCTGGTTTAATCCCCTCCTGAATTGGATCTTTACCACGGTCCACTGCTGCTTTCGCAGCAGATGCTCGGCGCTTCCTCTCCCTTTCGGCGCGTTTCATCTCCAGCTCCCTGCGTTTCTGCTCAGCCCGCTCCATGCGTCTCTTGATATTCTTGATTTCCGCGCGATTTATATTCGATCTCATTGCCTCTTGCTTCATCTGTTGCTCGAGGACATCAACGGCCTGGTCAGAGAGCTTCGCGATTCTTTCATCTTCTGCTGCCTTCGCTAGTAAATCTGCCTTCAATCGATCCTCCCTGTCCGCAATGTCCTGAAGCTTTTGGTCGAGCGCTCTCTGAAGATCTCTTTTTGCGGCGTCCGACTTGCGCTCCACATCAGAGAGAAATTGCCGGCTCTGTTCCTTATCCTTTCTCAATGCTTCTGTCTGCTTTTTCAACTTGTCCCGGCTTTTTTTCTCAAGCTTCTCAAGGCGCTCTTTCGCGTCGGCTTTCTCCTTAGCAATTAGCAGTTCCATCTCCTTCTCCTTCAGCTGGAAATTCTTCGTCTCCTCCTCGAGATCGGCTTTGGACTGCTTTAATTTGGTGTATAGTTCGTGAAGCTCTCCAAGAACGAATTTCCCCGCAGCGGTGTCGGCGAAAATCTTTTGGTGATCGACCATCTCCTTCGTGACGCGCGGATTAAAACCAGGCATATGCATAAGCTCCCATATTACGCGACTACAGAAACAGGAATTTGCTTTATTGTTAGACAATTTGATATTCAGAATGACACGTACGTGATCTCCTCAAGGCCACCTCTGGGGTATGACGGTCCCTGTGTCATTTTCGCAAGGTGTGGAGGATATTCGAGATTCGAGATTTTTGAGAGGATAGCTAGAGTCGGGATGTACGTGTTGCCAGTGAACAGAGCAATATATCGATAACAAGACGTAATCTTAGAGGTCAACAACCTCCGAAGTTGTTGGAACGAATCGATGTCAGCAGGGACTCTTTTTATCAAAGATTTCGCTCTGTATGCTCACCCGAAATGCAGTGCGTGTTCAAATTTATCCAGCCATAGACCCGAAGATTCGAAGACCGCGAATGGTTTCCCAACACGAGGGGGGCGCAAAGATTCCACCTGTCAGATGCACAGGCTTATATATCGAAAGGCACCGATTCACAGCCCCAAAATCTGGAAACCGGAAGGTAAAAATGAGGCGATGGGTAGATAACATACACGATGCTTTGACACCAACATGCGGCCGACGCAGCCTATGTTTCAAAATAGAATACGAAGATATCTCAACCTACCTTGGAAGGAGAGCCCCCAACATTCGGATTGTCGGATTCACAAGAAACCAGACTAGAGCGTAAATACGCTGGCCATCAATATAAGCCCCGTTTTCTGCTCGGTGTAAAGCATCCCGTTTTCTCATTAACCATATTCCGCTGCTCCGTAATGGCACCTGGATCAAATGCAAGACACAGAGCGTTAGTCATTATCTTGTTTCGTGGAGAACATCAATCTGAGTTGATTGTTAGCGACGTTGTAGACGACTTATCTCACCAAACACCATTCATTCCCAGAGCCACGAGGGAAATGGCGGAGAACAACATATCTTTCAAAGAAACGGAGGCTGGGAAGGCACTAGAAAGCGACGTCGAGCGCCTTAATAAGAAGCTCGAAGATATGGAGAAAGACATGCAGGATAAAACTAAGGCGCTTGACGATCAGAAGAAGGAGATGCGCGAGGTGGCCGCGAAACACCAGGAGAACATGAAGGAGTTGCAGGATAATTTCGATGCGGAGATGGCAAAGGAGAAGCAGAGGTCGAAAGATGAGCAAGCGAGAATGGCGAAGATGCTCGAAGAGGGGCAAGCAAAGGCGGCTTCGCAGCTGAAGACGCAATACGAGACCTCGGAAGCTAAAATGAGGGCGATCATGGATCGAGCGAGCGCTGAGCGTATTGATATGCAAAGGCAGCACGATTACGCTCGAAATTCTTGGCAGCAGAGTATTGATAGATTGGGGAATCTGGTCAGTGAGGAGACGTCAGCCAGGAGGACGGCTGAGCAGAGGGTGAGCACTCTGCAGCAGAAGGTTAGAGAGCTGGAGAGAGCCTGGGCTAAGATTGACAAGGAGAATGATAAATTGCTTGACCAGTTGATCGAGGCAGCTGACACGGAGGAGAGGCTGAGGAACAGAATCAGGAAGTTGCAACGCTGAGATTAGACTTAGGTAGTTTCTCACTGTCGCCGCCTTACTATAGCCTATCCCATTCAAGTTGTGCCGGCTCTCATTTCACTGGCTGTTTCGGAATCTGCACCGCACCTGGTACTTACGGCTGAATGTCTCCAAAGACTGGAATGTGGCCGCAGCACATTTTCTCAACAACCTGCCAGCGTGCAGCTGACTCGGGACAAAACAACAATCGAGGCTCTTGAAGTCGCTATTCCGTACCCCTCCACGATTTACATGGAGATATGATGGCACATATATTTCGAGCAGTGATGTCACCCTCAGGCTGTGGACAAAAACTGCATCAACTGATGTATCCTAGAATCGGCGAGTTGATAGCTAGATCATCTAAAATGGTTTAGCAAGATAATACATTCCACGAGCGAGTACGCTCATCCATAATCCAAAGCAAGAGTGCTAGCTTGAACACGACGAATCCGCATGAGAACTGCCACGCGGGACCCGAGTCTGCATTCTAACTCTTATCGCGCAGTCGTTCCGTGACTTCGGCTTTCTTGGCCTCGAGTGCTTTGACTTTCTCTTCCTTCGAAGCGTCATATGACACGGTGGTCTGGTTGAACCTGGTACACAGATCTACTGTCAGGATCAAGAAGGTTAGAAAGATCCCCGAAAAGCTCACGGATTCTCTGGAGACTTTTGGAATTGCTTGTAAAGCAGGTCCTACAGCGTAACATGGACAGCGTCAGAAAATGTAGAAAGGATATAAGTAAATATATCTGTCACCTTATATTGCTGGAGACGCAATCCGGGGTGCTGGAGTAAACGTGAGTGAGATGCGAAGTAAATATCGAAATGGAGAGGAGCACCTCCTGCCTGACGATCGGGAGTTCACGTTCCGTGTACGCTTCATACGCAGCCTGAAGTGAACAGCGTGAGAAGACGATCGGAAGGCGGTGAACGTCAGTCGATCCCATCTTACCTTGAAACGACGCTGGACAGTTCGAGAAATCAGATCGTCTAAAACTGAAGGAACACGAATAGGTAAATACCTCGGGATGCCTCTCGATGCCTGCAGCCTGCTGGCCTACACTGGCCTTATCCATCTTCGCCGTCACAACCTCAAGCAGATCCAAAGCATTGTCAATACCCGTCGCAGCAAAGCTTTCCACTTCAGCTGCAGGCTCGCTCCCCGTCGGCGGCCTCTCCCCATCGCCACCGGCAATCCCACCACCAGCAGCAATCGCCCCCGGGCCAGCAGGTTTGACGTCAGCCTTTTTCTTCCCGCCAGCCTTCGGCGCAGCCTTAACTTTGGGTGCAGCCGCAGCCTCCTCTTCAGCAAGCAATCGCGCGGTCTCCGCTTTTCGTGCAAGCTCTGCCTTGCGTTTTTCTTCCTTCTCCTCCGCCTTTGCCTTCCCACCTTTCACGTCCTTATCCTTCCATGCATCGGCCTCTTTTCTTTCCTATGGTAGAATGGGAGATTTGGTTGATCAGAGTCCATCCATGACTTCACATCGCATTAAAGAATTAACCAACTCACTTTCTCAGCAGCAGCTTGCTCCTGCTTCTTGGCTTCGTTCTCGGCCTTCTTCGATCTTCCACTCTCCTTCTTTGCATTGCCACCCTTCGGAGGCATGGTGATTGAAACTGAAGACTTTACAAAGATCGCTCGAGGAGTTGACCTTGTATCGAAGTAATCTAGAGAGGAGATGAGTGTGTTGTGCAAGTTAGGTGCCGAAATGCTTGCCAGATGGCCAAAAGAGATTTGTACTGACTCAAAACTTGCATTTAGTGCTATCTAATCTAGCTGATCCTTACGTCATTGAAATTCCATGACATTTACATAAGAGTACAAAATGGTACTGTGTAGATCGCACATACGTTGTCCAGATTATTAACCAAGATTATTAAAATAAATACCAGAACTCCCAAAGACCAATTAAAAGCTTATACAGAACGATTGTAAGGCTTCACGAGCAAAGGCATCTGATTTCCTGCATTTGGCTCTGACACAACCAACGGTCGCTGGACGATACCCGCCTTTTTGGCGATATCCTGGGGCGGGACAGCAAGTTCGAACTCAAATGCTCGGATTAATGTGAATAGTAACGCCTTCATTCTATAAAGAAATTGGGTGGTTAGATGCACCCAGATTTATGAAAACGCCAACGTACTCGACGAGGGAGAATCGGTAGCCGATACAAGCTCGAGGTCCACCAAGGAATGTAAGCATGTTACCCCACACTCCAGGAATATGAGTTGCGGCTTCAGGAGTGGATTGCCATCGTTCGGGCCTGACAAGTAGATGTATGTTAGCTGACATCCCAAAGAAAGACACAAACACGTACTTAAACTCGAACGAATCTTCTCCCCAAATGCTTTTAGACCTATTCAACAGCAAAATTGGAATGAGTACAGTTTGACCTTTCCGAACGCTATAAGCAACAAGTCAACCACCGCCCTGACTAAAGAGAACGATACTTACTGAAGGGTGTCGTGTTCGACGCCGTATTTATCTGTAAAGGGGGTTGAGAGAGGAAGTATATCGTCCTTCATCGCAATCCGCATGGTGGATGGCACTGGAGCGTGCACACGGAGGGTTTCACGGACAACGGCGTCAAGATATGGAAGCGCGTTGAGATCATCCATCGTTGGGTTGTCCGTAGAAACAGTTAAAAGTTCCTCCCGAAGCTTTGACTGGGCTTCTGGGGCTTGAGTCAAGGCGTAAAGAGCCCATGTAGTCGCAGTGCTGTGATCCGCTGTCAGAATGGCTAGGCCTTACAGCCAACTTGAACCGTAATCTACCTTGTTGTTTCGTGTCCAGCTACCAAAAATGTTGGAACCTCTGCCCAATCAGGTCAAAAGTGGTAAATTGAAGATGACCGTCACACGCACGAGCCAATACATCCTCGTCCGTCATGCGTTGGCTCTCCGGCAAATCAGTGGCCATATTCGCCCTCAGTAAAAGGCTGAGCAGGTCGCGAGACTTCCATGAAGTCTTCTCCATTTTCTCGCCGTGGGCAAGAGCAGTCTTGCTCTCTGAGAGGAGCTCTTTTCCAATGCGATCCATGGTACGCGAGGCACGACTCGCGTCCGCATCACCCTCCGCTCGCTAAAGCCACGAGCTCAGTTTGACTTTGACGTCAACGCTCAATGAAGGGGAGCTTACGAGAAAGCGGAGAGGCGGGAATAAGCCCCTGAGCATGAATATCATGTTCATGCGAGTTCTCGAACGAAAGACGGTGGAGAAAGCCTCGTTGAGCTCGTTCCTGCTGGCGTCACTTTTAAGCGCGTCAAACTTGTAATTGAACCCTAGAGAAATTTGTAAAAGTAAACAAATAGGGAGAGGAACAACATTACCTGCCAGGCCAATGACGTCCAGAGTCATTTTACTAAGCCAGGAAAGGACGTCAATACGTCCTGTGCCACCCTGCTTGGTGCTTTCCGCATCCCAGATATCTCGGAGCTAAGACATCTCAGTGAGTAAACATCAAAAACCGTTGGCGACGTGCTGCCTACCTCCGTGGACTTCTCAATGAAGATCTCCGTCAGCTCCCGAACTTGAGCTGCTCCGAAAGCAGGGTTCTGATGATTCATAAGTCAGCGAGGTTGAATATCTGGCTGCATTTACAGAATAGCCACCATGATTTTACGCTGCCAGGTTAATCTTGATCAATCTTCCTTCGTAGTCCATTTCAAATGAAACGTACCTGTTGCTTGTGTTTGTCCTCTTCAACCACCAAAACGCCTAGGAGTGTATTGAAAAAATACAACTAGACGCGATACCCGAGCGGACTTACCAGCACCCAAAATCTGAGAGAGCGTGTATCGGGTAGCCTCCGGTTTTTGGTAGGTGTAGCTGTTCATCAAAATGTGGTTCAAAGCCTTAAGATCAGCCGTAAACAGCCGGCCCATCTACTCTCGTTGAAACAACGGTTTTCAAACTGGAAATCGCTAGGCTCACCCCGACAAAACTCGTGTACTTCATCGTCGGGCCGTATTCCTCGATCCACTTTTCATGAAGAACCGAATTTTCCTTGATCATTAAGGTGAGTTTGTTAGATCTACAAACGATTGAGTGAGGCGCACAGCCGTCCATATCTCTTTCATGTTTCCATAGATGAAGCTCGGGCTCGGAGGACCAGGAAGCAGCTGCAACGGTGACGTCCATTGATCGTAGTAGAAAGCTACAAGTTTGTATATTCCATACGCGCCAAGAGTCGCCGATAGTGATGCCAGAAGTTGAAGGATGGTGCTCATCGTGAACGGTCGCAACAGAGCCTGGCTGAGACTTTGACTGTTTCAATCGTTCCTCTGGCTTTTAAGACCAAAAGATGTGTGCAAATTCGTAAATCCTTGACGTTGTGCCGTGGACGATGGGAGACATACGTGTGCGCCGATTGTTCAGGAACAACTGCGGGGACAGCAACAACCGCGTAACCGGCACGTGATGACGATTATTGTCACCAGTAAAGATACCGAGAACGCTAAACTTAGGTTATAGCCTATGGGTATCAAGTCCTAGGGCCTGCCTGAGTCTCCGATTGTAAGTAGTAATCCGCAATGCTTCATCCATGGGACCATGTTCATCCGAGAGAAGGCAATGGCTCCGTTCCCGCTGTTTACAGTCGGCATGACGCACCATAGTGGCTGGAATCGTCATTCAAGAGTATGTCAACTCAAGATTGTAATTGACAGGGACTCATAAATTCAACAAGGCTTATAGGAGCTTACTCGAGGCAATTAACAGGACATCTGGTCGAGCGCCCCATTTTTTTCAACGTCGCCTTAAACGGCATTTGGAGGGAAATCCTTGAAACAAAACATTGAACCACGAGGACAGGGTATACATAGTATCACATTATACATACATGTAACGTTGCTTTGTCCAGCACATAGAACTAGAGTCGTTGAAAAGACCTCACGATCAGTGGCATCTGGTTTCCACCATCCGGGTCCGTCAAGAGCACGGGTCTTTGAACAAGCCCCGACGATCTTTTCACAATATCCTTCACCGGCACCGCAAGCTCAAACTCGAACGCCCGCACCAAGGTAAAAAGCAGCGCCTTCAACCTATCAAAATCCGGGATTAGTATCATAATCCGAGAACAGGCGACAAAAAAACATTACTCTACGAGAGCGAAGCGGTACCCAATACAAGAACGCGGCCCACCAAGAAATGTGAGCATATTTCCCCAGACCCCCGGTATGGAAGACGCTGCTTCAGGCGGCGATTCCCATCGTTCCGGTCTGGAGTTTAGCAAATACACCAGTCATGATTTCGACAAAACGAATAGCTAGGACGTTACTCACTTGAATTCAAACGCGTCCTCACCCCAAATCGACCTCGACCTGTTGATTTGTATAATCGGAATGCGGAGCGACTGACCCTTATCGATTCTGCGGTTTGATCAACAAAATAATTACGAATAAGTAAAATAAAAGACCTGATTTCGTGGTGGAGTACACCCTCCTTATCAGTAAATGGGGTGGCTAGGGGAATGATGTCATCCTTCATCGCCTGACGAACCGTGGACGATGCAGGCGCGTGAAGGCGGAGTGTCTCTCGCACAACAGCGTCGAGATACGGGAGAGCGTTGAGCTCTTCCATCGTTGGACTGTCAGTCGTAACACTGAGCAGTTCATTCCGGAGTTTGACCTGCACATAGGGAGATTGTGTGAGGGCGAAAAGCGCCCACGTCGTCGCGATGCTGAAATTGAATTGTTATATATAAAAGCGAAGGGTAAATTATGACGATTTACCTTGTGGTTTCGTGGCCCGCGACCAGAAATGTGGGGACCTCTATTGTTAAAGAAAAAAGCGTTAATGGTTTTATTGGGATGTTTAGATATGAACGCACGAGCCAAAACGTCCTCGTCCGACATACGCTGATTGTCTTCTAACTCGGTGGAAGTATTCGCTCTTACTAACAGCGAAAGCAAGTCCCTCGGTTTGCCAGAGCCCCTGTCCATGTTCCTATTTTGTTCAATAGCCGCCTTGCTATCTGCGAGGAGATTGCTTCCAATTTGGAACATCGTACGGCGGGCTTTCTCCGTAGCTGCATCTCCTGGTGCAGGCTGGTATTATATATTCGGGGTATCAGAACCAATTGCTCGAATATGAGGTAATTTACGTACAATGCTCCGGAAAATGGGGAAGGCAAATCGAAGAACCGCGAACACGCTGACGTTTGTTGCAGCATGCAAGATGTGAGAGAATGCGTCATTGAGCTCGTCCTGACCAGGACCGCGTGATAACGAGTCAAATTCGTAATTAAAGCCTAGGCATTGGTTTGCAAGGCAGTGACAGTGGGACAAAGGAAATAAACAGACCGGCTAAACCGATGACGTCGAGAGTCGTTTTGCTGAGCCATGACAAGACATCGATCTGTCCTTGCCCTTTTGAAATCTCTTCTGCCCAGATATCGCGAAGCTGATACATATTTTTTCGTATCAAGAATGAAAAAATGAAATAAGAATCCATAAAAGTCACCTGGATTGATTTTTTAACAAATATCTCGGTGAGCTCGCGGACGTGAGCTGGTCCAAATGCAGGGTTCTGACGACATTTTAGGAGGAATCAGCTTTGCAGGGAGAATGCTCACCATAATTTTGCGCTAATTGCGTCGAACATTGTTCGAATAAACCTGCAAATCCCGAATGACAGCCACCTACCTGTTGCCTGTGTTTATCCCCTTCAACAACCAAGACGCCTGAAAAGTCTCAGCATCTTGAAGTAGTTTGCTATTCGCCCATACCTGCACCCATGATTGATGTCAAGCCATATCTTGACGCTTCTGGTTTCTGATAGTCATTGGGGTTCATCAAGATATGATTCAAAGCCTTCGGATCTATGGTGTACAATCTTTTCCTCTGTTCACCATGGCCACATCTTCAGCGCTTATATTGTTTAAAACAGCAAACACGCACCCCAAGGACACCTCTGAATCTGAACGTCGTCCCATACTTCGCTATCAGCTCACCAGGTTCCATCGAATCATCCTAAGCCGATTTAGTCAACCTGGGTTTTTTTTTAAAAAAAACAAGGCTAACTAACCTCAGCCCAAATCTCTCTCAAGTTTCCAAGGAGCAGCTGTGAAAATGGGAGTCCTGGTAAAATATTCAGCGGCGAAGTCCACTGTCCGTAAGCGACTTTGGCGAGCTTGTACACCCCGTATACACCAAATGCCGCCGTTGAGGCTCCCAAGAGTTGGACGATTCCACCTGGCATTCTTGGAAATTGGTTGTCGGTTAAGTCAAGGTTAAGTTGCCAGCGCTCAAACGTCCTGCGCGTCCTGAAGGAGAGATCAACGGATCAGGTGAGTTGGACTTGTATCCCAAAGAACTTCTAGATAGTTGCCATTAGGTCAGATTCTTATCACGTATCTGCCACAATGCACTGCGGCCTTTGACAGTGCAAACAACCATCGGGACGTCCACAGGTATCGACGCAGTCTATAGACACATCCAAGACATATCTATTCCCCAGGCTACGTTAAACGCCGTGTAAGTTTGAGATACAATTGTAGGACTCACAGGTTGCTCACGAGATACAAATGAAGGAGCTCCCAGCCTCCCGATCTGTTGTGTGACGTTGTGAACGCTTTTCATTCTTGCCTATCAACTGAAGACACCTCAGGGATTTAAGGAGCAAGATATTTGCTCAGTGAGAGGGATGATGAGCGAGCTTCAAGTCGTTGAACTGGGTGATCATGATGGTGTGGTTCGACTGAGAGCACAGTCACTAACTTTTTTATTACCAGCCTACGCGAACGCTAACGACATTGTATTGATATCCCCGAGGAGATCTGTCCTCCTCATGTCATCGAGACCCGCATTCTGCTATAATTCTGGCACTCGCTTCTGGCCTGCCCCCAATTCGACCCTGTGGGGCAATGGAGTCGAATTGGCCCCAACCAACACTCTAAGTCTGTCGCCAACTGGGATTTCGAGAACACCCTCGGCTCTGGTGGCCCCACACTCGCTTTTTGGAGTGATCTCTGACGGCAAGGTTGTACCGTGACGCAAGTACCCTCACACCAGGCAGGAGCTTGGGGCCTCTCCATCACCTTCCTTTCGATCGTCAGCACGCCCTGTAGTGGTTGATCTCCAATTGAGTTCATCCAGACCCTATTTCAGTAAGTACATAGTTCGTGTCCATCCAAGAAAGTTTCAAAAATGAGATTAGTTTGCGCCAGTCGTCCTTCTCAAGTCATGAAATTTTTGAAAGTGTTGAAATAAGTACGGCGTCCTTGACATCGCTAAGGAGAGGAGTACAACAAACAGGTTGAGCGAAGTCCGGCACCCGCGCGCACTGGGATACTTGGCCGCCTTCAACGTGTATTTGTAACGTCGAGATTGTGATTCGGGGTGAACGTTGCATTCAGGATTTCACTACCCCCAGACTCTCCGGTCAGCGTTGTCAGTCAGACATAGAAAATTACAGTAAGTAATATACAAAGCTTACTATAACGTAGTAAAGAATGCTCCGTCATCATGGTCATAAAAAGCGCGCCTGGTGCCGAGGTGGTCGTAGCTACCTTACGCCGGCGTAAGTAGGCATACAAATCCTAAGTAAGTAATATGGTTGGTTGCCGCGAAAACACGACGACATAGAAAATGAAATCGAAAATAGAGGGCGAGGCATATGGTGTGGACCCTCGCATGGAGCTCAAGTCCCGCAGGCGGGTGGAAGAGCAGGCCTGGTTGCCGCGTATGTTGAACCAGCACGCCTAGGCTGATGATTATGTTGACGACGCAGCAGTTGGCGTAGCAATTTTGGAAGGTTTGAAGTGCGAGCTCTGCAAAAGCGACTCTGCAAACTCCTTGAAGTCCTGCTTCGAGCATGACCTTCCAGGCTAAAAAAAAGTTGCGTGAGGGTGACGCTCTCGGGTTAAGGTGGACAATATGTACCTTGAGTGCATATATTACAACCTCCTGGGTAGGTTCCTTGCCCCCCGACTGAGCCTCTGGCCCAGCTTCTTGGGAACCAACGGACTCCTTCAAGACGAGCCTGACTACACCTTCTTCTGCGTCAAACGTGCACCGCACGGTAGGCTTCACACGGATGTTCATGGATATCTTCCAGAGCGGCTCCCGTCGGAAGACTTGCGGATAGATATGGACTCAGCAGGGGTGGAGGTGGCAAAAACCGACGAGAACTTACGCAGACGTTCCTCGAGTGTCTCCTTGTCCGATAGTAGTTTGATATGGCCGACCATACCGTCAGAGAAGGGCCTGTTCCCGCGTTTCACATAACACTTGACACCTTTCAGCTCAAGCTCGACGTCTTCGTTTTCTTCGCCGGTGATATCTGGTAGAGGTATGTCAGGACAGGATTGACATATTCTGAGATTGTTGGTGGATAGCGCAGGAGGGTGATAAGGGGCGGGTGGGAACTTGTATACTGACGTGTAAAAGTCGCCGGCTTAGAGGCGGGCTCGACCGCAGCGATAGCATGCTTCTTGAGGGCAACATGCAGCGTGCTGGGCTTGCTAATATCTGGTAATCTCGATGGCGAAGCATCGGAAGGCTCTTCTTCGAAGTTTGCACTCCAGATAGATCGCGAGTTCTTCAGAGGAGATTGCGACTTGTTGAAGGAAGCGAAAGGCGAGGTGGATCCTGCAAACGCGGCGAAACCGCGGGATGGATTGGGCTGCGCAAAGTGTGAATGGAGTTCAATTTGAATAATTGGGGGAAAACATACCGATCCGAAAGATGCAGATGGTTGAGGTGTTGTGGGCCTTGTTGCAGGAAGGGGCTTGGACGGTAGCGCGGGGGAAGCTGGTGCTGGGAGCTGAGGCGGGGGCGCTTTTGGGGCAGACTCTTCTAGTGATGGTGAGGGCGTTCGGGGAGGCTCCGCAGCGGGAGTCGCCACAATCGGTTCCGGATCCTCGGAAACGAAAGGCTGCAGTTCTTGGTTGAGTTGGGGATATAAAAGAGTATAAAACACGGGCGTACAATGATAACATCCTCATCCAGAATCATTGCGGCCAGTGATATAGCGGAATGCTCCGCCTTCGGAGCTTCGGTTGGGGCCTAAGGGTTGAATTAGTTGTATGTGCAGAGCGGGCAAACGGGTGACTGACATCATCTTTATCCGAGTCAGTTGAAGGAGTCCTGCTTCGTTTGTTGGGATAGATGTTAGCGAGGTTCTGTAGGCACAGATATCAGCAGAAAAAGGACTCGGTATGTCGTTAGTCTCACGTGCGGATACCCGAGATCCTGCTAGATAACGTTGAGCAGGAGAGAGTAATTGCAACGGAAGAAACTAACAGGACTCGGTTCGTCGAAGCCATCGTGAGGCACTTTGCGCTTGAGGGAGTTCCGCCTGCTTTGGCTCAATGCATTCAAAGAGTCCTGAACTACCTCCGTTGCTGAATCACGTTCTTGATCTTGTACCCTGACCTCCAATTTCGCTTCTTTTGAAGCAAGATTCGTTGGAGCTGAAGGCACCGACGAATCTGGGATATCCAAACTGATCCAAACGCCATCAGAAAAGTGCGTAAAACACAGTAAAGAAACGACACTAACAAGTTGATGTTCAGTCTGCGAGAGCAGGCGTATCCAACAGTAGCCGCAAAGGTAGCAATCCCAGCAACTACAAAGTTGAAATCGCTAACAGGGAACATGGGTTCTGGTCGTATATTTGATGAATAAACGGATCAGACGTGTGAGCGAACGTCGCTGTTAAGTAGGTGGTTACTCTGTGCTTTCTGTCGAGAAGCCTGTATGTCAGATGACTTGAAAAGCTTGCCAGTCTTGTAAACGACTCACATCGTAGAATAAAATGGGTGTGGTATGACGATCCCTGGATCGGTCAACGGAGCTCTTGGCTGGGGGGTTAAAGAATGGGGAGGGTTTGACGGAAAAGAGTATTTAAGGCTCCGAGCTGCCTGCTTGCCCTGCCTCGAGGTGAACACGAGTTGTGAAATGCTATACCGATCACAGATATGCCAAGTGTGTCGTACCAAGAGCGACATAGACTCCGCGTGGCAGTAATGCAACTTTTCGAAGAAGTTCCTGGCCATACAGGGTATAGCGAGCAAGATGTGCGCATAATGGAGGGCGCAACGGCGACCGAGCTGCACACAGCAACTAAGTTGGAATGTGGACGGATTTAAGAGTTATCAGTTGGCCGAAACGGCCTGTCACGGACTTATCTTTTATCGAAGAACTGCACGACTCGGGATGATGAGGAAGACGGTCGTAAGTATTATACATTGATTGTCACCGGCTAGCATTATTGTCACTACAATCTTGAACCCAGCTTGCAATGTCACTTGTTCGCTTCCCGGCCGCTGTCCACGCACACCAGCCCAGAACTCGAAGACACGCTGATGGTGTGCAGGTCAGCCGACGCCGTACACGGGCCTTGCCAGCACGGATCGCCTCTCTGCTGTTACTCCGATCCTGTGAGAGCGCGTCGGTTGTTCCTTGCAATTTTTCCATTCCGTAATAGCATCGCTGGAAAGCTCTAGAAGTGTGTTTTCAGGCTAGTCCTCAAGGGAAATAGAGACAAAGTGGGGTAAGTACTACGGCTGGGTTCATACGCCCCCCAATTTCCTTCCCCATCTTTCACAAACTACGATTTATCCCAACGAAATTGCACAGGACTCCGTCGGTCGAATTGAATGCCACACCGGCGTAATGACGTACTGGAGTTGCCTCAGACGGGGTAAACCTAGTGATCCTCTTGCCGCCCTATGGCCTCCTTGGACTTTCGAAGACTTTCTCGGACCCACGTACAGATTAGTATTGTTCAGGTTCGGGTTCATCTTAGTCCGACAACTATCCTTGTTGCCCTAGCTCCAGAGACCTATCTTGCAGCTGTTTTTTCTTCGGATAACGCCACTGCCTCCGGACAAGTAGCGAGCATAGGACCATGCACGCGAGGAACAAGGGAAGATGCTTGAAAATCACATTACGACGCCATATGGCGGGATCACAGATGACATCTATATTCTGAATGTCATTTGTGACTGTTGCTTCGTCGATGACATCTAGCTCCTTCAGAAGGGTGTGGGCACTGTTATATGCCTGCCTTGCCTTGTCTGGCTGGCAAAGCTTAGCGTATAGTTCAGCTTGCCCTTGTTGAAATATTCAGGTCGTCGTGAACACTCGGGTTGAATAGGGACCCTCGCAAACGCGCGAGGTCTTCAAACTACAGCTGACTACCTAAATACATACTACAATTTGAAATAAACGTGGTCACCTGAAGGGCAAAATGATGTATGGAATGATGAAGGGGAAACTATGGAACAACGCAATCATTGCTCCCATCAGCGTGATGCGCTTGAAATTCCAACACACCCCCGCAAGCGCAACACGCTGTCAAAACAGAGTAGAGTAGAGTAGAGTATATTCCGGAGCGGTCCCAATAAGGAACAACCGGGTCCCGATACACAACTGTAGCGTCTAAATACAACTGTGCTACGGAGCATACCACACCGTCACCGTTGCGATCAGCCGACTGACCAGCCAAGAACTACCCCCGACCAGACATGGTAGGGCGCACGACTAAAACCTCCCTGGAGGGGTCACTGGCAGGTTCTCCAACCAGCAACCACAGCAAAACTCATCGCGACCCAGGGTGAGCTTGACCAACCTCGACCGTCTCATCTGCAACAGACGTGGTACACCTCAGAAACAGGGTGTGGAGAAAAACGACTGCAACACAACACAAACACGCTATCGAGAGAAGGCGTTGGGGCGCAGTAACGTGGGATGAAGGTATGGCTCAGCCACCTCAAAGATACTGAGCACGTCAAATGCGTACTTTGCCAGCACTTTAACAATCCGCTCATCCGAGCCCACCAAAACATTGCCAAAACACGCAAGAAAAGAAAACTCCCCTCCTAACCGTAAGAGCGGCGCTTCCAACGCAGTAAAGCATTGCATGACACACGTCTTCAGTCTCACCGTGATAGAAACGACACAACCTCAGAACCCGCGGAACCTCCTTTCGCCGAAGAGGATCCCACTGAAGGTAATTCACTGCTAGACCATGGCATGAAATAATGAGCTGTGTCAACGCCTTGCGGTGTGCAGGAACAACAACATCCAAGGTAGTGCCGAAACTTCAGCATATCAGACAGTTTGACAGGAGCGGAATCAACGATGTGCTTCTTCAACAGGACTGTTCTCTCTGACTCATCTATGTTCCTCTGGAGGGCATATGCACACAACACCTCTACCTCAGTCATAAGACCCGGAATCAAATCGGGGTCGGTGAGGCGCACAGGCCCAAGCATGACAGGGAACGGAAGGTGGCAGAGGAGTGCAAAGGCAATGTCCCCAACCCAGGAAGGCTTCTTCTCTACGTGTAGGAGGCAAGCATCATCAAAGGCGGCACAGGCATAGTGACGTGTAGGCAGTTTCAGTAAGTATTGTAGACACCGCAACGCAAGGATTATGCGGCGATGTCTAATGGGCATGACCCCTGTTTCTGTGAACAGAACAGCGTGCATGGACCTTTTGTGGAGTCCCAGCAGTCGACGCAGAAAAATCATCGACATCGATTGCCCCCTCACAAGTGAAGGTGAGACGAGGGTCGACCCTTGACTTGTATAGCTGGATACCCTGACGAGGAGGGATAGTACCACTGTAGACTCTGTTGCAAAAATTGCAAAGACCATGTTACGAGCTTTTGACGCTTTGTAGAGATAATGATGAGCGAACACAAACCGGTGGGTTGACTTAAACGTCACCCCGACGTATCTGAACTCATCAACAAACTTCAGGTGATTGTCTCCAACAACCAGTCTGGGCAATACACTCGAGATGGGGCCAGATATCATACCCTTGCTTTTAGGGGGGCCGATCGCGAGAAATTTCAAGTTTGTGCACACCAGTCTAAGTGCATATATGCTAGCCTCGACCGTCTCATCTGCAACAGATATGGCACACCTCGGAATCAGATCAGGGAGTGTGCCATCTAACATGCTAAACGAAGACAACCACAACACCAGCAGTACTCTATGGGATGGAGGACACTTCTACTCTCCCAATAGTATTGTTGAAAAGGAGCCCCCTTCTTCCATGTAAGAAGGCAGAGCACTGCATTCAGCATCACAGAACCAACAGGCTTATTGCCCATGAGGGTTGTGAATAGCATCCCACTGGGAATAATTCACTGCGGCATGACGAAAGGAGACTCACATCTTGAAGGCTTGATCAAGGCCTTACCTTGTGCAACAACAACGTCAAGACAGTGCCAGCACTTCAAAACCTGACTCGGAGTGAGCATGGTTTGCAATTTGTCCTCCATGAAGGCTTTTTCTACACAGAAGGCAGGCACCGCCTAACTGCAAGTTTCACAGCGGCTTGTATGTGGTTTAAACACGTGTTCAAGTTGTAGGTACCACAACACTCAGAGAGCAATACAGCAGTACCTGGAAGGTGAAATCCCTGTTTCTGATAACAGGATAGCTTGCATGAGCCTTGAATGAAGGCCCAGCAGCCTATGCACCGGAGAAAACATACAAATTCTGCAACCTGATGGCCAGAAAGGAACAGCCAACATCTCGCTACAAAAGATACACAGACCATGTTATGAGGTTATGACGATTCTCTCCAGCGTTAAGGCTCGAGAGGGTACACCGAAACCCACAAGCCTCATTCCTCAGGGACAGAGAAAACACACTGTGCACTCGAGCCCCTCATGACTACATTCTTTCGTCAGCCCTTGGTGAGACACAAGGCGGCATGAAACCCTGAGTCAGCGCGCCTTGTGCTGGGTGCATGAGACATGTGCACGGACCACTTAGCTGAGAGGAGAGGTAACACGACGTGAGTCGCATCGTCAAGATGACGACAGTGAGGCATGGCGTTCTCACTGACATGTAATTGTAAAGAGGGCAGTCCCAATGGTGCACCTGACATGCAGAGTGTCTTGGAGTGATTATGGTCACTGTGCATCATGTAGAGCGTCTTAAAGGCGTTCTCAACGTAATGCGCCTGACTTGCAGAGCGTCTTGTGGTGCGCCTGACTTGCAGAGCGTCTTGTGGTGCGCCTGACTTGCAGAGCGTCTTGGAGGTGCTGCCAGTAGCCAAAGTTGTTATACTTCAGAAAGGTCGCGAATCCCATTGGCTGCGCCCCAGCAGACGCACGCGATGGCAATATGACGTGTGCCACCTGTGACGCGATTGCCTTGGAATTGCGCTCGACGTGCTGGAGGTCATTGCCAGTCATTCGCCTTGGGGAATGGGGGTGGAGGTCGAGTCTAGACAGAAGAAGAAAGAAACGCACCCCCGGAAACTAAACAAAACAACACTCCCGCAACGCTCCACATGCATTCAAAACGCGACATCGTCTTCAAAATCCGAATCACAACAAACTGCTGCTGCCGCCTCGCCCTTCGACTTCTTCGACTTCTCCCAAGCTCGCTTCTCTGGGCAATCGGACTTGAAGTGCCCCTTTTCACCACAGAAAAAGCACGTGACATCGGCTCCTGCATTGTTCCGCGCTCCACGACCACCCTTGCTGCCGCCTGTGACCGCCATCGCTTCGTCCTCTGGGTCCTTCGCAACGTTGGAGTCACCGGATTGTCGCACTTCCTCATTCAGCAGGCGCGCGATAACGTTGTTCAGCGTGAGCAACTCGGAAGGGGTTGCGTCGAAGTTGATGATGACAGGGTCGTATGAGGGGGGAAGTCCCATGGTGAGTGCGAGGATCTTGTCTTGGTCGCTAACGTCGACTCCAGACTGTTCCATGCGAAACACGAGGCCCTGGATATGACCGATCCAGGCCTGCATCGACTGTCCAGCCGCCTTCTTCGCAGTCAAGAAGCGGCGTCGAAGAGCCAAACTCGTCGCAAAGCCAGCTGCTCGGTGGACGCGCTCCAGGGTCTCCCAGATCTCGAGTGGGTCTCGGGAGCGCATGTGCGACAATTGACCATCGTCAACACGCAAAATCATCTCCGCACGAGCTTCATCCATCTTTCCAGCATCTCGTTTCTTCATCGCACTCTCCAGCTCGGCCGCAATCGTCGATACGGCTTTTACCTCCCCATCTGCATCTACCCCTGAAATGGGAATCTTGACCATAGACCACAGACCCCGCCGGACAAGGATGGCTTCCATCCGAATGGACCACTCGGCATAGTTGGAGTCATTGAGATTTGGGAAACGAACAGTTGTGTCGGTCATGGCGGGAAGTGGGGATTATCGTAGCAAGGGAAAAGGTGAGTTGATCTTCAAGTTCTTCAATATCTTCGGTTCTTCTGCAGTGATATCGGGCTGCGGCCGTCCTCTGCAGATATATAGGTTCTGCAACCTGTGGGGTGATAGCTCAGTCAACGGCACACGAACAAGCACGTCGAGGAGGAGATGGGATATTGGGATAAACGGTGAGGGTATAATGCGCGTTTGTGTTGAAATATTCAGGTCGTCGTGAACACTCGGGTTGAATAGGGACCCTCGCAAACGCGCGAGGTCTTCAAACTACAGCTGACTACCTAAATACATACTACAATTTGAAATAAACGTGGTCACCTGAAGGGCAAAATGATGTATGGAATGATGAAGGGGAAACTATGGAACAACGCAATCATTGCTCCCATCAGCGTGATGCGCTTGAAATTCCAACAGCCCTCTAAGGGAGCGGCCAACCATGAACTTGTTTCCTGGCATGTGTTCAAACATGGTTTTGGAATGGTGGAATAGTTCCAGTCCGTTGCGATAGTTTCCTCGCATATTATTCATTCTAGCAAGGTGGAAGACACAATAACCCATCTGCCCGTCATTCCTCAAGGTCTTGAATTCTTGAAATGCGTCATTGAGTCCAACCTCCGCCTCGTTGTAGTCTCCTTGCAAATATAGGGCGACTGACTTTTGATATAGAGCAATCGAGGCATACCTTTGAGGACCATGAATCAGGTAATAGTCCCTTGCCTTTGCAGATAACCTGATTGACTCCGTCTGGTTGTGAATTCTATGTGTCCTTCCCAGTTCGCGTTCACAGTCAGCGATGCAGGAAGAATCATCAGGCGAGCATGTCTTTTGCGCTGCCGAGTTTATTTCCACTGCCTCCGAGGGACGACCGACCTGGAAGTAAGTGACTGCTCTTCCGCGGAGGCAAGCAGCCATGTGACGAGCATCATCCACATCTTTAAAACGTTTGTATGCCTCAGAATACAATTGTAAAGCAAAGGAGTGTTCAC
Organism: Laccaria trichodermophora; assembly: GCA_018417955.1. NCBI lineage: Eukaryota > Fungi > Basidiomycota > Agaricomycetes > Agaricales > Hydnangiaceae > Laccaria > Laccaria trichodermophora. The sequence continues at coordinate 131,321 of JACTVC010000040.1, forward strand.
CCTGAAGGCGGGCAACCTCCCCAAGTCGAAGCTGAGCTTGGGCGGCCCAAGTCAAGTGATTGAGCTTTTCGTACAGATCCATAGCTTCCTGTAAAGCCTCGATTGCTTTGGGATAGTCATCTAGTATGAGATATATTGTGCCTAGGCGTAGCAAGGCAAGGGGCAACCATGAATCTGCACCTCTCAGTGGGTGATTTCTAATCAGTTCCAAAGTCTTCTTGGGTACATCTAGGCGCGGTACGTTCCATATAAGATAGTTGGAGTAATCCAGGGAGATCGAAACTGAGGTGCTAAAGTTGTGCTCCAAAGCATCTAGAAGAAGCATTTCGGCATTGGTCTCTTCATCAGAGAGACTGCGAACGTGATTTAAAAAACCTGGAGTTCCTGGATTGCTTCCCGCATTATGGATCAGCTGGAAGTAGAATGCCTGAACGGTCTCCTGGTATGAGGCATTGAGGGGATAATTACGAAGCATGTGTGAACGTATGGTAGAATGCATATGCAGAACATCATGTGAATTCATTAACAGGGAGGTTCGGATAAGAACTCCTTTCACTTGGTCAACATCATGAATCAGTGGAAACATTTTCTGGAGATTCTTGTGTCGAATTCCACCAGGCAAACCCGCAATGACGCGGAGGAGGTCAGGAGCTTTTGGATTGGATTTTATCAAAGGACCTTCAAGAGACATGGCGATGGAGCTATTAAGCGGGTTCATGGGATCATTGTTATGGGGCTGGCTCTCATTGTGTTTGAATAGGTGACAGTTCCAAAATTCCAGGATCATCGATGTCATGTAGTTTTCCTGTGCAGATGATGCCATCAGGACGACGGGTAGAGGGACGTAATCAACTGCATGTAGGAGGTCATCAAGGCGACTGTCAATAGATTTGCTGGGAGCTACGCTTTTGAACAGCATTCTTGATGCATCCAATGATAGCGGTTGGATGGGCTCAAGCTGGTGCCACATTACACCAAGATGGGTGGCAGGATCATGAGCATTGCGAGTTGTAATGATAACTGTGAGCCGAGGGAACCGGGCCAAGAACTTCAAGACACCCTCAGTCTCTTTCTGTGCGCTCTCCCACATGGTTTCAAAGTTGTCTAATACAATGATACGAGGGACGTCGTTGTTGTCCAGAAAATATCTGATATTCTTGCGGCAGTCACTTGACGCCGTCAGATCGAGGTCAAGGCTGTCAGAAATGAACTCGAGGAGCTTTTGGGCCTTCAAGCCATCTGCGATATCAGATGCTTCACGGCAATCAACCCAGTGACGTGCGTTCCCAATATGTTTAACGATACGAGGATGGTGCATGATTCCAGTGGCGGCTGCAGTTTTGCCCATTCCAGGGCCAGCTCTGATGGCTACGTGTTTCTTGACCTCGGATCTTTGAAGGATTTTGCCAACAGCATCCTGAATGAATTCATCGCGACCGTAGAGTAAGAGGGCAGGTGGTAGAGACGGGGGCGGATTGGAAAGGAGGATTTTGCGGTCGGTGGGAGTTACTATCAGCCTAATGACCACAGCTACGAATACACCGCCCACCGGCACCATGAGTGACCGATGACAAGTAATGAGGTGCTGGGGCGAGTTTGCTGCGACGGACGCCGTGAGCGCACTGTGTTCTGCTTGTTCCGCCTGAGCCACTCTGGCTGGCGGAGGTCCGCCCACTACGGCAAAGAGAATGAGGTTGAAGGTGTAGTTGTTAACCTGAACACAGCGCGGCGAGGGGCTGCCAGTCAGCGCTCAGATTCTAACAAAGAAACCGCGCTCTAATATTTGAAAGGCTAATATATACCTTGCTTGTTGTGAACCAGCCACCTTGAACGATAAAGTTATGAGCTCCTCTGAAGAAATGCGGCATGGCACGGAAAGAGCAGAGGGGATTAACGTGGGACCCATTGAATGTCAAACATGCCGCCTTGTTGAGCGCTTTGCGGACTGCAGATAGGCTGCTCTTCACATCACAGCCCTGTCTTACACAATGGGGTCGTCCAAATAGCCGATATGAAGCCAAAGCGCGAGGTCACTCACAGAAGGGAATAGCGGCCAGGTATCCATAATCTGGGATGGTTAAACTTTGAAAGAGTTTCTGTGCGTCTTAGTACTGGCTTGTTGCACGTTCATCTCGAGAATCAAACAGAAGTTAGAACAAATGAGAAAAAGGCAGCGGGCCGAGACGGCCCGTCACCAACTTTCTCGAGGGTACTCAATAAGTAGTACGCATCGACCGCCACCAGCCAGAGATACTTTAAGTAGATGACGCGAACGCTACTGAACGCCATCGTTAGTCAGGGGCAATATCCTCGCCATGTCGTTGAGCGCCCATCCCAAGCCCATCCCGCATGCAATGTCACTTGTTCGCTTCCGCATCCGAGTCCACCCACCATTCGCCCACCATGCCGGTGTCCACGTACACCAACCCAGAGCTCGAAGACACGCAGGGTGACGATGGTGCGCAAACCAGTCGACGTCGTACACCCTTGCCAGCGGGGCAGATCGCCACTCTGCTGCTACTTCGATTCTGTGAGAGCGCGTCGGTGTTCGTCGTTTTCCCATTTCTCAACGAGGTAAGTACGTTCTGTCGCTCTCGTCATTTCACAGTGACCAATTGGCTGGTTCCTTTTTTCAGCTCATCGCTTCAGTCATTGGGGGAAACAAAGAGAAAGTGGGGTACTATGCCGGGTTGATGGTACGCCTCACCCCAATTTCAGTCTCTCAACAAGTTCTAAATCCATGATGACACAGGACTCGGTCGCACAAATCATATCCCTCGTAACCGTAATGTACTGGAGCCGCCTCTCAGACATCATCGGGCGTAAACCCATCCTCTTGCTTGGAACCGCCGCTTTGGCGGTCTCTATGGTCTCTTTTGGACTTTCGAAGACGTTCTGGGGGCTCGTTGTAAGTAGATGTATCTTCAGAGCGTTGAATAGCAATGCCGGTGCGTCTTGCCTTCATATCGCTCGTAACTACCCTGATGGGATAGTTTACTTAGGCGTGATAAAGAGCGTTGTCGGTGAGATAACGGATTCTAGTAATAGTGCAGATGCGTTTGCCCTGCTTCACGTTCCGTGGTCTGTAGGGAGTTCTTTTGGGTGAGTGAGTGTTGTTTACGGTCATTGACTGAGATCGACAGGCTAACTTTCCAGGTCGCTCCTTGGCGGATGGCTCGTGAGGCCGCAAGAACATTTCCCGACTATCTTCCCTGGTCAATTTTGGAAAACCAATCCTTATTTTCTTCCGTGTGCTACAGTAGCAGCTATCTCTCTCCTGGGTTTTTCTATTACTCTTGGATTCATGAACGAGGTTCGTTTGGTTGTACGCCACGGATTATTCCAATCCCAAATGATCAAAAAGACTGTTCCAGGATGCTACTTCTACAAACATCCACCAAAGGAGGACGAACTCGAATCCGATCTTGAGCCTCTCCTCCCGCCGTCCAATCAAGAGACCACAAAAGCCAACATTGAAGACCCCGTACCTCTTCGAGATCTCCTCAACCTCCGAGTTCTCATCCCCGTGCTCAACTACACCTCCATCGCATTCCTGCACACTTCATCCAACGCCATCCAGCCTCTCTTCCTCGCCATGCCTATTTCTTTGGGAGGGCTGGAATTGAACTCCAGACAAATTGGGAATGTACTCTCCGCGTACGGAGCGGCGAACGCGGTGCTCCAGACGTTCTTCCTTGGTGTGCTGGTGAGGAGATTTGGGCTCAAGAATGTTTTCTTGACTGCGATGGCAATGTTTTTACCGATGTTTGGGTTGTACCCTCTTATGAACGTTGTTGCGAGGAGCGGGGGAGGAAGTGGAGTGATTTGGTTCTTCCTGGTTTGTCAATTGGCCTTTTCGATGGTTATGGAACTGGGATATGGTGAGTTGATTCATCGACTTTATGATCATCGATAATCTGAGATGGATTAAAGGATGTATTTACATGTTCATCACAGCAGGAGCACCCAATAAGAGGTCTCTAGGTGCAACAAACGGGCTTGCGCAGACGTTGGTAGCTGTGGTCCGCATCGCTGCGCCGTTGTTTTCCACTGCGTTACTGTCTTTCTCCATTGAACGCCATCTATTCGGGGGTTATGCGGTGTATCTAGCTTTGTGGATATTGTCGATAGGAAGCTTGTACCTGGCTAGTTGGCTTGCTGTGGGATGATGATGTCAAAAGTGCTTTATAGGGTTAATCAGGATCAGATAAACGGAACGCATCTATATTGCAAGGCCGTGCCGATGCGATCCTCCGTATTTATTACTCTTTCTTTCCCACTGACTACTCCTTTATACCCTTGACATCTTTTGCGGACCCGACCAAGTGCACCGACGCACCCATATATCCCATCCACACTCAATTGAGCTCCTTGAAACCCCTGTGAAGAACCGCCCATTAAATGGGGGACCAGGCAGTCAGTAAATGGGCGCCAGGGACTTCTTGTACGCAGCTCTTCGCCTCTCCTCGCCACTGCACTGGCTGATCATGTGTGAATGAAGATGGCCCAGTCCTCTCACAGACCGATCTCTATCTTCTCGGCACCGAACTCGAGATCAACCCCATCCTAGCGAACCAACACAACTTCCACCTCGTATTTAACTTGGTCACCGGTAACTCACTCTAACCCCCCTTGTTGCCGTTATACAATAACTGACCTTGATAAATGGGGTGTGTTTTCAGGTCAAACGGGTGGCTTCAACAACAACGCACGCGATCGCGATCTCACATTCACAGCGAAAGATGAACCGGCAACGTTACCACGAGTGGCACAACTTATGATTATCACCGAAATCAGTCCATGGTGCACGATCATAAAAAATGAGAGAGGGGTGACGATGGGGGATGTCTGTACGATGATTTGGAAAGAGTGCGTTGTCTGCGCCTTTTCTAAATTCCGTTGTTCATCCGATGGTGCAGCTATACAGACCATTATGTGGCGGATGTAGAGTTTGCTGCACTCCCGCCTAGGCTCCAAGAACAGGTGAAGCGTACGGCGATGCACAATCTCTCTCAGGCTGCGGGATGGCCGCAACAAATGTACTATACCCCTGCGGCTCCTCCGAACAGGTACAAGCGTGTTGGTGCGTTTAGGTTTCTTCCCCATCTGCGCACAGAGGTTCATCGTGTTTGTTATGCTACAGATTGGCTGAGGGAAAGGATATTCTTCGAAGGGCTCAAATTGAACGGCGCTTATACCACATCACGGTTGGGCTTCAAGGCCCCTAACGTTTTTGTTATGACTTTGGTGCCCTGATTCTTTTTTATCCATCTTTTATGGGCATCTTGCGTGCATTGCTTTCTTACCATACCCCTTGGTTTTTGGGGACCTTTTCTTGCTTGCTTGCTCTATCTTCTTGCTTTTCTTTGAATGTATCAAACTCACCTTCTCGAGGAATGTATCGGAATTTTGTAATAGATTTTCTTCCTGTTCAAGATAAGATAAGATTGGATTCCTTGTTGCGCGTCACGCGTGTTACGCAATTTAGTACTATGTTTTTCGACCTCAACGTTCCCGTTCCCAATATCCAGAGTCCCAGCCAGGCCACATCCAAGAAGGGCAAAGGAAAGCAGCCAGCGACAACGCAGGCGTCGTTTACCACCGCTCAAATAAATTCTCTCGAAGCCCATGTCGATCTCCTTATCCACTGTAAGTCACAATCTAACGCAAAACCACCATAAATGAACTAACTCGATCATCAAGTAGGATACACGGTCCTCGCGTTCAGCCAAACGGTCAACAAGAAAGTAGATTCAAAAACACACGTCAATGTGCTCGATGGACTGCTTTCGCAGCTTAAACCACGTCCAGGGATCGTCTACCTCAAAAGACTGAACATAATCCTAGACGAAGACAGCGAGAAAGGGTTCGGTTTGGTCCGTATCTCTCAATTCCTCTCTTCCTTTTTTATGACAGCTTTTTCAAATCATAGATCAACGCCAGCGTGACCCTCTTCAACACCTACGACCTCATATCCCTTATCCCAACAACGCACGCAACCTTCTCCCTAGCCTGCCTAACACACACCCAACCCTCCCCCCTAACAGCCCACATCATCTCCATCCCACTCACCCTCCCTAGACTACCATACCACCTCAAACACACCCTCGTGCGCACGGCGATCAAGAACGGCGCGGTGTTTGAGATCAACTACGTCGGTGCGCTGGGGGGCGAGAATGAGGGTGTTATGGTGGAGGCTGGGGCTGCTGAGAATGGGCAGAGCGCGAGAAGGAATTGGTGGGCTGCTGCGAGGGAGTTGGTTAGGGTTACGAAGGGACGGGGCGTGCTTGTGAGTGGTGGGGTGGTTGATGATGCGGATTTGAGGGCGCCTAGGGATGTAGGGAACTTGTCAGTGTTTTCTTTTTTTTTTGTGTGTGTATTGCGATTTTGATTATGGTGTTTTGTGGTTAGGATCACGGTGTTGGGTCTCCCTCAAGACGCAACGCACGCAGCATCGACAAAGACGCCGAAATCACTTGTGTTGAGAGCTCGTAAGCCTTTCTCACCTCCCCATTTGTCCTATGAAGCCTCGCTGATTCGTTTTTGGTGATAGAAACCCGTAAAACCTACCGCGCCGTTTTCTCAGAACCGAAACTTGTAATACCTGAAGGGTCAGTGCCACCTGGGCCACTCCCAATAGGACAGAGTTCAACCCCAGCCCCACAAGTCGCACCAATTAACACCCCAGTTCCTGTCCCACCAACTGCCGTTCCAGCTCTCCCAACAGACTCCAGGCCTCAAAAAAGAGTTAGGGAAGAAGGCGGAGTCGAGGGACAAGCGCCTTCGAAAGAGGGTACGCCGTCCAATTCGAACCTCGAGACCCAGAAGAAGAAGAAACGGAAGAAGAATCAGAATCAGAGGGATGGGGGTGGAGGCGCAGGAGGGAGTGTAGCTGGTTAGTCGGCGGTTACTTAGTTTTTTTTTTTTTGGTCAACATGCAGGTACTCTTGGGCAAAGCTCGTTCAGACCAATCGATATTAGCAGCGTGTTCTTGAGCGACTCGACAGTTCTGGTATTCTCCCAGTCTTACACACTTCATTCCAACGGCTACTTACATAGATTACTTCCCCGAAACTTGGATCCAGTTCTTCGGTATCCCCTTCCCCACTAAGTACTCCGTGACTGCTTTAGCCTGTTTACCCTGCACCAATACCTCGACGCCCGAACCGGCGGGTTTACCTGCGATTGGGGATACTGGTGAAAAGTAGTTAGTATCCATCATCCGTCTTCAAAACACACAGAGGAAGAAAAAGAGAAAGACGAACCAGAAGTAGAACCCGCACACACCCTCCTCAACTCCTCCGCCATCTCTTCAGCATCCACGACCAAGAACGGCTCAAACCCCACTATAAGCGTGCTCGCTTTTCGGCCTTGTCTCACTTTGATGGTGACTTGGATAGGCTTCAGTGGGCCTTTTCTGTGATGATGTTAGTTGTCAAAACAGAAAAAAAAAAGTGAAAGGAGAAAGACGTACTTGCATACCACCTCCCGTCCCTCCACACGAACCTCATACCAACTCTGCATCCTCTCCGTAACCCTCCCCGTCAACTCGTCCCGTTTCATAAACTTCATCATTGGTGCTTCTTCCTCCCCCCCTCCACCAGCTTTACTCGGCTTGCTACTACCCTTGTTTTTCGAGGCCACACAAGGATAAAAAAGGTCGTCCAGGTTGATGTACGCTTGATCGTTCTGGTTAACCAGGTTCTTGGAAGCGATATACGTGTTTAGGAGGGCTTTGATCTCTGGGAGAGTGTACAGTGCCGTTTTACTTTAAAACAACCATCAGTTCCTCAAAAGACCAAAAGATAAGATAATGAGAACGCTTACCTCGAACCTAACCCCTCAAAAAGATCCAAGCTCCCCGCATGAGGCTTCCAAAGCTCCCTAACACCCACCTCCCCCCTCCCCCTCTTCTCCTCCTCCTTCTCCCTCTCCTCCTTCTTCGCCCTCTTCGCCGCCGTCTTCTCAAGATCACCAACCGTCACATACGCCTGGTGATCCACCACGAGTGAGTGAGAAGCGTTGATGGACGTTATGAGGATGTCGGGGGAATTGCTGTGTTTAGGTGGGGATTTGAGTGTTAGGAGACCTTGTTTTTCGGCGGATTTGAGGAAGGAGGAGAGGGATTTGTGGGTTGATAATTTTATGGATATTTCGGATGGGTCGATGTGTGGTTTGTCCTCTTCTTCTTGTGAGGGTGATAGGGCGGAGGGGGGAAGAACGAATGTAGGGAATGCGGGCCGGGATGGAAGGATGTGGTTTGTGTAGAGGAGTGTTGAGGGGATGGGGAAGGAAGATGGGGGGAGGGAAGAGAGGGTCGTTGAGATGGCTTGGAGGAGGGATTTGAGTAAAAGGTTGGTCGTTTCTTGCGGGGTATAGGATAGAGCTGGCGTTGGGCTTGGGCTCTTTGGGGGCGGAGTGGCGGCCTCTACGCCTTCCTTGCCATTCTCATTACCGTCGTTTCGCTGGTCTAGGGTACTCCCTTCCGGCACGTCCGGCTTTGAGCCCATTTCCCATAGATGATCTTTCCATGTATGCAAGACATACACTGCTTTTCCCTTCTCCTTGCCCCCATCGCGAAGCTGGTCACTAGAAATCGCCATTCGTCCAACCGCAAGAGGGGGGGACAAGACATCACTCCAGTCTACCCTAGTACACTGACGGATGGCGACGAGTTGGCCCTCGACTAAGGACGGGGTATGGTGAACAACTGGCTTTGAACTATGTGAGTCTACAAATTGAGGACATGGAAAATGCGGGGAACAGACCTCCTGGAATCATGAGGTCTGCGCCTCCAACGAGGACGGGGATAACTGCTGCTGGCGTGGACAGGAACCGTAGGATCTCTTGCTTCTTCCAGAGTGTGTAGATGGTTGGAATGAGCTCATCTGACCCCCTGCCCACGGTAAACCAGATAGGATCACCTTCTGGTGATAGGTAAGCTACCTATAACACCATTCAGTCCTCGCCGTTGACTGCGTAACGTCAGCAGTGCACTTACGCCTGGTTCGTTGAGGTGTGTGCTGAATTTCAAGGATAAAATCCCGTCTGGCACCAAGATGTCCCCGTCTTCTGAAGATAAACCGAAAGCAGATTCAATGCGCTGTTTTATTTTACGCCTGTCTGAGGATCTGAGGGGAGCAGAGGTTTTGAGGTTGCTGAGTGGTTTCTTGAACATGGTCGATGATAAGATCGAGTACGAGATAAGATTACGATATTATTCCTTGCCCTTTACCAATCGACCAGGCGCTCTCTATACCCTTCATCATCCTATACCCAGCTCATTCATTAAGGAGGATTTACGTCTTACGATCTATATCAAGAATCCCGTTCAGTTTTACGCACAGCATTCACTTCTGGGGACCGAGTGAGTCAATCGACTTGCCTTGCAGCGCCCTACTGTCTGACACAGACGATTCAGGGTGTCGTACCGCGCCCACTGACTCGAATCTACCCAGTACCCAATCAAATAAAAATCTATCATGTCCCGAAATGTAACACCATTCATACCGCCACTCCCAAGCCCACTCAACTCGCCTCAACCCTCAGCCCCCGTAATACCCCAACAAAACCCAAACGAACCCGTCAGTCCGACTTGGTATCAATACTCCAACCCGGGCGCGTACCCCGTCTACCCAACCACCCCTGCCGTTAACATGAATGGCGGCTACATCCCGCCCTACATGAGCCCCATCGGTCAAGCACCCGGCTTCATCCCACCTACGCCGCTCCCGCCTAGCGCTTCTGCTTTCCCTGCGGGCGTCTCTCAGGACTATACAGGCTACCCACCAACCTACCCGTTCGCACAACCGCAACAGCAACAGCGTCCACAGTGGGCCGTACCACCCGTTGCCGCTCCTCCCTTTGGATCCTATTCCCAGCCTATGTATTCTGCCCCTCTTCCACAACAAGCTGCACCGCAATTTGGTACGCCCTGGACGGCGGGGGGAGGCCGGCCGTTGTATCCAGCGTTTGGTGGGCAACCGATGCAGCAACCGCAACAACAGCCCATGAGCGCACCTGGGTACGCTGGGCTGGGATTTGGTATGCCGCCTGCATGGGCCGCTCAGCACTTTACCCCTGGACCTGCAATGCAGCCTGATTTATGGGGGATACAACAAGCTTTGGGTGGACAACCACCACCAGCAGGAGGTTCGCAACCCCCGCCTATGCATGGTCCCCTCCACCGTGCAGAAACACACGTCGGTGATCGTATGGACCCATTCATGACTGGTGATCACTGTACGTCCCTTCTTTCATGTCTTCACACCAATCTGAACCCGGAGAAAAAATAGACGGACCTGTCCTAGAACCCTTCCTCATCCGCATCGTCCACGCCGAAGTCAAACTAAACCCACTCATAGAACCCGTCCCAGACACTGGGCCCGAACGGCCCTTCCTCAAATGGAACATGCTTTTCCACACCTCCCTAGTCCAACGATCCACAGACCCCGCACACGTCTCCTGGTCCAACGGACGAAACGCTCCCGCCACATTCCCGCGCGTCTCCTCCATGCGCATCATCTCAGAGGTTTATCCGTGGATGATCGAGGTGAAGGCACAGATGGAGGGGAGGGGCGTGACGTGTGGAGAAGTTATCGAGGCGATTTATCACGATTTGCAGAGGTTGACGCAGAGGGAGGACTATGATCGTTTGTCTGCACCGCAAAAACGGAGTTTGGCAGATGCGTATAGGCATAATAGGTCCCGGACGAATGGGGTGCCCGGTGGAACGCTTGGCGAAGGGATGAAAAGGCTTGATTTTTTGAGGGATAAGGTTACGTTTGGGGGTATAGAAAACAACGAGGCGATTGTGAGAAGGATATGTGGGGCACCGCTGCCGTGCACTTTTGTGTTGAGGTGTCAGCATATGTTCCCGATGACGCAGCAGGAGGCGAGGGATCATGCTGCGAGGCAGCAGCAAAGGGCTAGGAGTAATTCTGGGAATTTGAGTGCACATGGGAGTCCGAATCCGGGTGTGAGCTCGAGGTCTAGGGCGGCTAGTAGGAATTCGACGAGGAGTCGGGCTGCGAGTTCGCCGCGCCCTGGGATTGCGGTTATCCCGCCTTCGGATTATGATGATGATGATTGATACTTTTTGCTTGCTTGCTTTATTTCGTTTGCTTTACATACCTTTTTTTTTGCTTGCATCGTGTACTTATCACTAAACTCCTAACAGGAAAATATCACTCAATTGTATGGTGCGGAACAGATGTCGTTGCGAAGTTACTTTCAGCCTTCGCCTCTCGTCGATCTCGAGGACAGCGATGGCAGGCTCAATTCCTAGCCAGATAAGTAGAAGCTCGAGGAGGGTGGATGTTTTTACTCACATGTTGGCAGCTCAAGAAACAGGAACCCCTAGTACCTGAAGAAAGCGCGTTTTCTTAATGGGCCATCTCTCACTGGCAACCATTGCCGTCAAATTGCTCTCGACTCTCAGTGCATTGTGCGCCGACATCACGACTGGCACTTACGACTTTCTTGCATCTTGTAGTGGGCTACCTCCCCGGACAAGCTGTCATTTTGTGTTTGTGACCCTCGTTCTATTCAATTATGCTTCAAGTGTTCAGCAGGTGTTAAGGAGTCGACCTTGGAATGTGCACAGCTCGCTTTCCAATGTCAAAAGGCCTGACCGTTACCTTTCATACCTAGGACTAAAATTTGGAATAACCTGACTTACATTGCATGTCTGCTGGTTGGATTGTTTTGTTACAATGTAAGACGCCTGCGTTGCCGCGACCGCGTGACTATGAAGTCATACAAAGGATTATGTAAGGGTTGAGCTCGCTTGCGTAATCTGGTCACGACTTATCTATCTTTAACCCATTCCTCATGTCCGAATTCAACAACCTTTTCAACGAGCTCAAGCCATCGGGCGAAGGCGAGAAAAATCCCAACGATTCTGATGTAACATTAGCACCCATCCCCGAAAACATCCTCGCTTTCAGGACAATCACTACGCTGCTCGCCCAGATTCCACGCGCAACACAACTCAAGCATATCGATTACTTGGACGATCACATACAGAGCAGTTCTAAGCGCCGAATAATCAAGATATCTGACGCCTTTGCTCATCTAGCCACTGCTGAACATGGTGTTACTGCAGTGACAACGAATTTTATTGGCACGGAATTGCAGATCTTGGCTGCCATTACTGGTCCATTCATTCCTGCAAGCCTGCCTTCCTCTGTAACCTCACATCCCACAGTCTTCTCTCCACCACCACCAAATGATCTGGACCAGCAAAGTGCAGCTGATTATATATCTGCACTTCATGCAAATTGGTGAATGCAGTGTACTACTAACTTCATTGCAATCCTTACTCACATACTATAAAACAGGACCACACTGTCATTAAACGACCATCTCTGGATATTGTGCAAGATTCTTAATGAGAAACCCATCAATCTCTGGTTAAAGCTCTCACTATACATAGCTACAATGTCCTTCAAGAAAATTGCACATTGGTTCAACAACAAAACCTTTTCAAGGCTGTATTTTGACTCTCTGAAGTAGTGCTTGGAAGTTAGGTTAATTAAATGGAAAATAACCAAGACCAGACTGGACCTAACCACAAAAAAACCGAACTGTGGTTAGTGGTTAGTCAATTCTGGAAATGAAATAACCGGTTATTTTGCAGTTAGCTAACTGTTAAAAAACCAGTTATGACCAGTTACAACTGACCCTATTATACCCCTTCAAAACGCATCTAAAAGCATGAGAAACACTAAAAATCTGACAGAGTTATGGTCAAATCTCTAAAATATTGGCTAAAATAGTAGGCTTTCAAGAATATTATTATAAAATTGTCAATTCTTCACCAAATTTAGCATTCTTGGGCTTGTTTTAAAGCTACGATGCATGGCAATAATGTTTACCGCAAGGAATATGAGAAATATATGCTGTTTTAATCAATTATTTATTTTTTTCGGTCCTAACCAGTTAGTAACTGCAACTAACCAGTTTTCGTTGGTTATCTTCAGTCCAGTTAGGTTATTTTGGGTCTGGGAATGAACCCTACATCAGGAAAAGGTGATTTCTCTGATAGATCGCCGGTTAGATCTGTAGCCGGATATAGAAAAAGTAGGCACTGTATTTTAGCTGAGTGCAACATGTAACTGCATTGGTCATGATAGCATGGCCATGTTATTTGATAGTACCTAGAGCTGAGCAGGAAGCAATATCTTATTGGTCAGCTGAATAGTTACAGCCAGGTCTATACTGGCTATCAATGCTATGGATTTCGTATCTACGGTTTCTCTACTCTGAAAGCCTTGCAATGAATAACTGCATTTCCCTCATCATATACCTATTACTAGCCATGCATTGCCTCCATTACGAAGCAGAACAAAGGTCTGATAATCACATACCCACCAGGGACCAGTTGACTGCAGCATGTGAGATGGGAGATGGGTCGCCTGAGGTTATGATTTGAAAGTGGCACTTAAGGAGGGCTGTGATGTCTGATAGTGCACACGATTGATGGAGGGTGTCATTTGGTCAATGTGGACTTGGGAGTTGGCGTTTGGAGGGGGAGTCATCTAGTTGGCCGGCGCTGGTGGTGGATAGCTGGTTCGGTGTCAGTGTCGGCTTGGTTTAGCTGGGGTATTCTTCTCTGCAGCCTTTGCCTCTGCCTTTTCTGCAAGCCTCCAACATGGCCTTCGCCTTGCTCACTGCCTCTGCCAAGTGATGTTTCAACACCTTCGTGTCCCTCTTCAACGATGTGATTGTCAACCAGATATAGTCGTCACCTATCGAGTATGAGAGGCCATAACCGTCAGGACGACTGGATTGAAAAAAATTATGTTGTCAGCTTGACAGGGAAGGGGAAGGGGAAAGCATAGCCTCTGCCCAGATCTTCAACTCTTCACTAGCACTCCTGATAACCTCCGTCCTGCCCAGTTTAATTTTACGTGTTTGTGCAGATTCGTACATCACCCTGGGGCACCCAAACATTTTGTGAAAGGCAAGTTGTTTGATGAGCTGGGTGCCGGCATCTGGTATTGTGTTTCTTTGAGAGGTTCTTCCCGAACCCTTCGTAGTGGAGGATGTGGAGGTTGTGTGCATCCACCAGGTCATCGAACCATTTCTCAGAGGTGTGGATGGGGGATTTGGTGGGGTCGTTGAAGGTAAATTGGAGCTTGGAGACGGGGGGGGAGGTGATGTCAATGGGGATGGAAGAGGGAGCAAGGGGAACTTTGTTAGACACAATGGAGGCAAGGACGAACTTGTTCATTTGTAGTGTGGGTGTCTTGTCCATACAGAAGTGTTCACATAGGAATCCAGAGTGCCCGTTCTCGTACACGATCACTGCCCATTCACTTCAGGAAGACGAAGTCAGAGAAGAGGGAAAGAGAAACTTACACTGGTATTCCTGCCATTGCCCACCCACGTTTCCCAGCTGCTATCATCTTGAGTCATCCAGCGCCATGTAGAAATCATTTAGAATGAGTGGGCGGGGCTCAATCTGGCGAGGCCGTGAGGTGGGATGTGTTGTCAGGCGTGGCAGGCCTACGAAAGCTCTCCTTACCTGCGAAGTTCACTTGACACTTGTGAGATTCGTGGCTGAAATGTTGCCTGCTGGTGTAATGGTAACTATCAATAACTAAACTAATACCACAAGCCCCAGAGTTCGAGTCCTGCTCAAAGCATACATTTAAAATAGAACACAATGAAATGACTACAAAATCTTATAATTAGACTGACACATCACAATACATTGTTTCCTAAGTTAGAAGACTCTGACAATCAGCCCAAAAATGGGCCAATCCTGCTTTTAGAGTATTTCTCAAGCTTATACCTTGTACCACAGAGATCACATAGAGCTATGTACAACTATGGAAATTTGACTCTATCAAACTACATGATGCTACAGCACAACCACACTAAGCTATAGACTTATTTGTAGTGATATGTATTTGTCAGTGTGTCTACCACAAACTATATATCAGGGGGCTCTCAATGGCACTACCAGTGCTATCACGTCTACATACCGCAATATCGCAAGTCCCTTTTTTCCTGATGTAACCAGTCTCGGTCTTGGTTAGAGCCCCTGGGCACCCAATAACCTAACCTAACCAGACTTTCAAACACTACTCTGAAGCAAGTCAAGGACATTCTGCTTTTGTCTCAGGACCGAAAGCAAGCAACAGACAATCATTCTGGGGCTGAACATGATGTCCAAGATGAGTTTGATAATGACTGACGTTTCCTGGAGACTTTTCTACAGCCCTACAAAGAGTGCCCTACCGAGTTAGACACCATGATTGAACACCTACTCAAGAAGGTTGATGAAAGCCTGACAGTGTCAGGGAACATTGAGCTCTACACCAACGACACATGTACTGAATTTCATAACCTACTACTTGTCCTTCTCCATCACTTCGAGCAGATTTTAAACATACTAGTCCCTGATAAAAACTCACCTGACAGTGGTCCTGAACTGTTGCCCGATACCAACTCCTCCAGCAGTGGTCCCAAATGGCCGTTCAAGAGGGCACTAGTGCAACAATTCAGATACTATGGCTATGGACTTCTAATGCTAGCCAGAGGCCATGCTTTCCAAATGCATTCATCAGGAAACACTGAATTTATAAGTAGTTTCTTGATAAAATCCATTGCACTAGTACTTTTTGGTCCTTCGCCGTAGCACGGAGTAGCCACGGTGTGTCTGGGTAGTTGGCCTTGCATGTACATTGCCTGAGTAGCTGTCCGGCAAGTGTCAGTAGTCATAATATCTGTTCGGCAAGTGTCAGTAGTCCCCATATTCTTTTACTGGGAACCTGTAGCTTTGGTAGAAGAAATAACCCAAGCCCATAAGGAGTAGTAGTTAAGAAGAGCAAAATAGGAATAAAGCTCGAAAGAAAAAAAATGTTATTTTGCGCGGCTACGAGACTTCCGAGATACATCAAGATCAACTAAATATCGTAGAAGGAAAAAGTCGTGATGGCGAAGGTAGGGATTGATATAAAAGTTTGTTGCGTCATCAAGAACTGTAGATAATGTCCAAGTATCAGGCATCTTGTGGCTGAATTTTGGAGCAAGGGGGCAGCTCCTTATTATCTTAGCCAGAGGAATGACGGACGCACGCTGGCGATGATTGTGAACAGTCAGTGAGATGAGAGTGATGTTTCGACGTTTGGGGCTTACCACTTGAAGGACACAATGACGTTGATAACTCCTCGCTGTGAGACCAAGCCGCCTTCCTTCCATTCCCTTGCATCATGCAGGTTGTCCTTGATGTCGTCGTCAGTTGAAGAGTCGCACAAATATGCCACGAGGCTGGCACATATACGGTCGATATGTGCGCTGGCTCTGGAACAGTGGAACCCGGATGGGCGAACAGGGATTGGAAGGCGGGAGAGTTTGGGCTGAGAGGGGAAGAGGCCAAAGATTTGAAAGAGAGAGCGAGCAATGACAGGTTGGTTTGCAATTCGTTCAAGTCCGTTGAAACTCCGACACCATGTGACAATGTTGATTTTTGAATTCCCCAACACAGAATTCCAATGTTCTTCCTTCCCACCACGTCGCCAACTTGGAAGTCTTTCCATCCAAGTCCTCTTCATCTCCAGTCAGTGCATCCCATTCTTCTTCATCCACGTTCTCCACACTCACAACCCTTTGTTTGCTCATCTCTAGTCTGTGTGTGCATTCACCCTCATCTGTGTTAGCCGTACTCACACTCACCCCCCTTTCTCTCCTTGTTTCCATGTGCGCGCTTTCATCTGTCTTCGTTCACATCTGCTGTACTCACATCCCATTTGCTGTCTCATCCACAGGCAGTGCTGACCGCTACCCTCAAGTATGTGTAGCATGTCTGTGCGTACTTTCAACCTCCCTCATCTATGTTCATCATATTCACCCCCCCCTTCTCTCATCTCCAGGCAGTGTGTACTGTCCTTGTCTCTTATGTCTTTTATCGGTGTTTGTCATACTCCCCCCTCCCCCTTTCTCGCAGCAGTGCGCACTTTACTCATCTCTTATCGGCTTTCCTCGTCTCTCATCGGTGTTCATCGTACTCACCCTACCCCCTTTCTCTCATCATCTACAGGCAGTGCTTACTCTCCTCATCTCTTATCGGCGTTCGTCATACTCACACCCCCCCTTGCTCTCCATGTGCTCTCCTCATCTCCAGGTAGTAGATGTGTTACACACTTCCTTTGTTCATGATTAGGCTAGAAGTTTGAATGTGTATAGATATACCTATCTCATAATACACAATACCACCTGATGCTTCCTGATCACTACTGCCATTTTGGTTCAAACAATGACCAGCTACGTAGTGCTGTACACCCAGTAGCCTTCGTAGATCAGAAACAATGCAAACAATGTATGAATAGACTTGGTTACAGAGTGCTGGTTCACCTGGTAGCTTCGGTAGACACAGAGCAACACACACAACGTAGAGCTATCTAGCAAATTCAGGAAACTACTGGTGCTACTGAGATTAGTAGGATGACTACGGGAACTATGCACTAGGGGACTTGTGTACCCAGGTATTCAGTATACTAAGGGTATTTGTAACTACTGACCCAAGTCAGCGCCTCCTGATGTTTAGAAAACATTGAACACTTGCTCAATGACCCCCCTCATACCAGTGCAGGAGTGTCAACCCACGAGCATGACCAAGAGCAGGAAGAAGACTTTGATGGGGTCCTACCCCCACAAAAGCTGCAGTCTTACATAGCCTGGTTGCAGCTCATGGTCTCTCATTTTGATGCAGCTGACACTCTCAATCGATTTGTCCACTCAAAACTCTTCATATACAACTCCATCTCCATCCACATCATGCTTACTCCATCCACAAGCTCAGAAAAACTCGGTTTGCAAAAGCTCTTCAAACGTCCTCTTCCTCACTTGACCATATACAAATTCCTTGAAAAGGGTGTATTGGCTGTCAAAGATGGAAACATTGAAGATGGGGAATGTAAGCAAACCAGCGAACTTGAAGATACAGAGATTGAGGCACTGAGGGAAAATTTGAAACAACACCCTGGTGCCACCAACTTTTTCCTCAATTTGGCACGTAATGAGCCCTTCAAGGGTGCCCTTCATTGTGAAGCCTATCTTGCCAGTCTCCTTTTTCATGCCTTTCCAAAGGGCCTCATGACTCCAAATACTACAAAGGTATAAAAATATTGCCAGACCTGGAGGTGAAATATCTTTCTTGCCATTTATTTCTGACCAATTTCTGACCCCTGATCCTCGTTTCCTTTTCCTTCCACAATAACAGCATTTTGGATCAGTGATTGGAACATCGAACCGTTGTTGCCCGACATGTGACTGTTTTCTCAACATCTTAAGAAATCGCCGTGATGACGAATTTTTGGTACGAGGCACTCTACCGCTATGGACACCCAGCCGTGTTGTGAACGAGATGAACTTCAAATTTGGCATAATTTTGTTGGAAGATCTCGAGTCACTCCAGAACGAGGTCAACGGTATACAATGTCATGCCTTTGAGCATTCTAAATCCACAGGCTTGGAGACACTTTCACTCGACAGCGACGGTGATGATGATTGGGATTCTGGGCCGGAACTTGTTTAACACTTTGATTAGCAGGCTATGGACCTATATTTTCCGGCATCCGTAGGATTTTTCTACCTTTCCAATCCTCTACTTTGGCTCTTTGATATTGAAAAAAACCATGTTACCACGCAACTAAGACAACGTTCATAGGACATACACTCGTGCCACATAAGCAAGTACATGGGCTGTAGACATCATGGTGAGTTGTACCACATCTCCTCATGAAATCAAACTGCATTCCAAAGCAACTCATTTGATCATGTTTCGACCATCGTATCATTCTCCAATTACCTCCTCCTTCCATACCCCTTATCCCTATCTCTCTCCCTCTCCCTCGAATCCCTTCGCTCCCTCCTAGGAGGCGAAGACCTATCCCTATCCCTGTCCGTATACTTCTCCCTTCCCACGTCCTCACTTCTTTTCACAGAAGCAGGCCCGCCAGCACGAGCCATAAATGGAGCAGGAGACCTCGACCTCGAATCGCGTCTCCTCATATGCGGAGGAGGCGAACGGGAACGCGACCTGCCTCCCCCGCCTCTACGAGTGGGTGGTGGTGGAGGAGAAGGAGAGGGAGGCGGACGACGGCGTTCATCGCGTCCGTTTCGTGGAGGAGGCGGAGAGCGTGCTGCCCTTCGTGGAGGGGGAGGGGAGTAGTCTCGCTCTCGCTCCCGTCGTCGAGCTGCTGGAGATGGTGAGCGCCTTCTGGGAGGCGTTCTGGATCTGGAAAGATCTCGATCTCGGCGGGACTTGGGAGGGGGAGAACGAGACACGGAGACATCTCGTTGACGGCGGGGAGGTGGTGGTGACCTTGAACTGACTCGTCTACGTGGAGGTGTGGCAGATCGAGAATCGCTTCGGCCTCTTCGACGAGGGGGAGTCGGCGTACGACGCCCGCGATGACGACGAGAGCCTTTGGATGAATCAGATTCGAGAGAGTCCGAATCCGAACTTGTATCTGAAACAGAGGAATCCGAATCAGAGTCGGAGGAAGAAGAGGATTCCGCCTCTAGCATCGCACGCCGTTGTTCCATGATCAGTTTTGGTGCATTCTGTAGTACAATCCATTAGCTAGACGTCAAAGACACATAGTTAAAAAAACAAACCTTGAGGTACTCTCTCATTTCTTCCGTGATAACACCCAGCCCAATACTAGTAAAGTAGTTGATTGCAAACCGAGTGTTCTTCGGCACATCCATTGGGAACATTCCAGCACAGCCCCTCTTCACCTCTGGGTCTTTGAACCGCTCCGCGAGCACCTTCAATCCCATGCTTTCCATCATCTCTTGCATGAGAATTTTGATGAAGATACGACTGCTAGAAGTGGTGTCGTCTTCATTGATTTTGACGCATTCAAAGGCCATCCAAGAAATGGAGTCAGAGCCAAGCAGATGTCCAAAAAAGCGGGCGATGTTGCGCAGCCGATTGGTTTCATACCGATGAACGGTGGTGTAGTAATTTCCGAATGCGGATTCAAAGCAGTCTGTCCATACTCTGTTCAGTTTGCTGAATCGCTCTCCAACTAGCCCATAGAAAGTGGAGTATGAGCGTTCTTGAGAGCAACACTCGATGATCATGTTAACGAGTTCGATCTATCACGGAACATATATGAGTGATTCGGAGCTTTGGTTTTGTTGATGAGCTTACCTCTTGACCCTCCTGAAGCTGAACTTTTAAAAGTTTATGAACGGCTTCCTCGTAGTTGAGAGCGTTCATGATGGTCAAGTAGATAATTCGGCGCAGATTAACCAAGTTGGTTTCAGTCCTATCCTCGATTCCTTCCTTAGTTTCCGCAACTAGGAGAGATTTAACAAACGAATAGTAAAGAATTCACATGGACTCACCTTCGTCCTCATCGTCATCGCTCGATTCTTCAGAACCAGACTCCTCTTCCGAATCCTCCCCGAGAATCTCAGCCTTGATGCTTTTGTACTTTTCTTCGTTTTCCAAATAGTTTGGATCAAACTTGAAGATATCTAAAGCAAGACATCAGCTTCACTTTTTGGAAAGGAGAGGTGAATGAGGACTCACTCAACCCTTCCTGAACCTGAAGCTCCTCCTCGAGTTGAATTTGGTGAGTGATTTGTTCATCCTCGTCCACCAAATCCAAACCTTCCGGAAGGATAGGGTTGTCCTTGTACTTATCCTTCCGCACTTGCATCAGCACCTCAATCATATATTGAACACGTTGACTGATGCTGCCTTCGTTGAGAACAGCGCGGAATCGCTCAAACACGGTCGCGTTGGCCTTTGGGGAATTTTCTGTCAGGAATGCGCCAACCTCACGCATGAAGCCGACAGCTATCTCGATTGAGTCATCAGTGGGGCGCTCAAGTAGTAGGACCAGAATTTGAAGTGCTATAATCTCGTGGGCGACAGCTTGATTCACCAAATGAGCGATGAATGTTGTGGTAGAATGGCAAACAATCTGGTTGGAGTACGTCAGTGATGTAGCGGCTTTGCAGTTGAACGTAATAACTTACTTTGTCGTTTCGTTTGAACGACCGCCTGAACTGACTAATCAAGCGAGTCAGAAGAAGCTCTCCAACCTGAGGCAGTTTTGTATTGATGATGGCAACAACTGCCGCGAATACTGGCGTGAACGGCAAACTTGCTGCCTGGGCTTTCATTACACTCCTGGCAAACAAGCCCCTTCCCCGGATAAGGTTCTCAGCAAAGAGTTCCGGTACCACCTGTTTGATATTGGCAATATTGACTCGATTGACGATACCAGTGATCGATTTCCGAAGGGCATCCCAGGAAAGTCGTTGATATTCAGGGCTCGTCTTGTCTGACGATGCAGCCTCCTGGAGGGCGCGCAAGCGCGCGGGGGGCATGTACACGCCACCTGACCGTGACCCCACCAGTTTGGCGAACTCTGCCTTCGCATCCAGTTCCTTCGCAGATTCTTTTTCCTTTGGCTTCTCGGCTTTTTCGAGCTCCATGGCGGCGATACGGGCTGCAAGCTGACGTTCTCGCTCTGCTTTTCGTGCGGGGTCTGCGTCAACGACTCTAGGGAGCTCGATTTGGGATGCTGGAGGGGGAGAGTGAGACCTGCGACGGCTTGATGGTGGTGCGCCATCTACATCTGGAGAATTGGAACGAGACCTATTGGAATGTCAGCTTGTGCTCTAAGATGTGAAATCGAATAATTACCTTTTCCTCTTTTGAACTGCAGCCGACATTTTCTACAGTCGTGTTGGTCGTTGTCGCGAATGTTGTCGCTGAGCGGATCCGCTGGTGCTTGAACGTGTTTGACCACGGCAGGTGGGACAAACATTGATACACAGATTTGAGTCAAGTTCAACGCAATTCCAATCTACATCACTGTAACGATCTAAGCCGAACATCTTTTCGAGTTCAGTATCGTGTGCCTTCGGTATTTCTCTGAGCTTCAGCGGAATTATGCTTGTTACGTCCGTGCTAGATCCATTATACTCCGGATGTCCCCAAGAATCGAATCGTCGTCCTGAAGATAATACTTTCACTCTTTTTTCTTTCCAAACGGGATTCGAAAATCTTCATTTCTTATAACATTTTTCACCATGTTATTGTGACTCGTGGTAGCAAGGATCTCTGACATGATCATCGGGTGGAAATTGTTGGGAAATTGGAAACCCTGCGGTAGAGTTCAACTTCTAACACCCTCCGACCCACCGTTGATCTTGGTCCTGCTGTTAGTCGGCCTCATCGTACTACCAAAGGACAACCTGACCTGGCTATTTCGTCAGCACCATTGTGACTTACACCAGCTTACACCACACACTCCCTCTCTGGACGTCTGACATATTTCGCTGAGACGACCGCTGTTAATTCCAAAGCCTGTTCGATTGAACGTGACACTGGAAATCCACTGCAGTCCACACACGTGGATCTCGAAGGTTAGCGTTTCTCAATGAAAAAACCTGGGGAGAATCTACGATTGCGTTGGAAAATTAAGATTTCATTATACAGCATACGGGTAGAGGTATTCCATGAGTAATTTATACCTCGAGTTTTAGTCAACTTGACGACAAAGACGAACGTTCTCGTCGTAGATTCTCCAGTGGTAGTGTCTAGTTTGAAACCAAAGTGGGTAAACAACTTTCCACAAACACCGAGGCGTGCCGCCAAGCCAGAACTGCTCAACACACCTTTTCGAGGTGGTCCTGAGTCCTGACACGATCCTGAAGGTGATCTATGGCTATCTGTCGACCTCACCCCGTTCAACAACATCCAGAGTGTCCGCGTTCGGGTTCTGAAGCACAACCACCACGATAGCGCCTGGTCTACACTGACTACTCATCGTTGTTCCGCTATTTCTTGGCAGCCAAGCTAAAGCCAATTCGCCATCCTAACTGTCTCCACGCGGTCGACATTATACTATCAGCCGCTTTCCGAAATGAGTTCCTATGCAGCGAGTACATGTGCCCAAGCAGTAAACGTGCTTCATTGTCCATTCGTCCACCTTGACTTAAAATGAGTTTTCTCGCGTCGTTTCCAGCTCATCCAGTGGGCCCTCACCTCCACCGGCGAGATATCTTCATCTATTTCAGCCATCATGGCGAAACTCTACTCTCTTTTATTCTTCGCTAGCGCTATAACCGTCGTATTCTCTACCACCATCGCCGACATCAAAGGAAATGCTTGGCTCAGTCCGTTTGCGAACAAGGCTGTCCAAAATGTCACTGGGTTGGTGACAGCCAAGGTGAGATATGCCTTTTGTTTGGGCTATTCATCTTCTGAACCTCATTTACTAGGGGACAACTGGCTTCTGGATTGCCGGGGAGAAATCCAAGGACGTTCGCGTCTCAAATGGGTTAATGGTCTACTCCTCAGCTAAAGCGGTTCTTGGCGCCGTCAACGTCGGGGATTACATCTCATTAAGCGGAAACATCACTGAATACCGTTCATCCGCCTATCCCGACTACCTCCACTTGACCGAACTCGAATACCCTACAAACATCGTCGTTCTTTCCTCCAACAACACCGTGACCCCGGTTGTCCTCGGCAAGGACCGAAGCCCCCCTACTCAAAAATTCTCTGCCCTCGACAAAGGGCACGACGGCTTCTTATCAGTCCCCAACAACTCCAGCCGCATCAACACCGTTAATGCTGCCCTGCAGCCGGACAACTACGGCTTGGACTTCTGGCAGAGTCTTGAAGGCCAACTTGTTACAATTCCCAAACCAACGGCCGTCGCATTCACGACCTCTTACGGCGAGTTCTGGGCTGTTGGAGACTGGAAAAAGACTGGCGTAAACAGTCGCGGAGGCATCACTCTCAACTTCGGTAGGTTAAGGACTTCTTGGCATTTTTCTGCAGACTCATTTGCGACAATAGGTCAGGACGGGGTTCCTGATGGCAACCCAGAGGCAATTTTCATTGGCTCGCCACTTGACAAGACCAAAAACCCGCAAACAGCCGTTGGTGTTGGCTTGACCGACATCACAGGTGTTGTGACATACCAGTAAGTGACATTTTTAGTTCTTCGTATGATGAGAGTCCTTGCTCATGGTTGTGAAATCCAGATATGGATATTACTACGTGCTCCCGCTCACTGCGCCTCAAATCATCTCGACCCCAAGTGCTAACATCCCCGCCACTACGTTGACATCGTCGACGCGCGACTTGTGCACTGTCACATTCGGAGATTACAATGTAAGTTGCACCAGATATTAGTTTTTGACGGAACTGACCACTACCCTAGGTTCAAAACATGCCACCAACTGGCGCCCATTTGCCCGCAGTCGCAGCACACATTGTTAACTACCTGAAGACCCCTGATATCATGTTCATCCAGGAAGTCCAAGACAACTCTGGCGCAAAAGATGATGGTGTTGTTGACGCCAACGTCACCCTTACCAATCTCGTAAACTCCATCGCGTCCCTCAGCAACGTTACCTACAAGTTTGCATCCATCAACCCCATCGACGGCCAAGACGGTGGGGTTCCAGGTGGAAATATCCGGGTTGCTTACTTGTGAGGATTTGTGAATCTTACTTGTTTGTTGCTTACTAAAGCTTCTGGTCTAGGTATCGCCCAGAGAAACTCGAACTCGTCGGAGGGTCGCCAGCGGGAGGTTCACTCGACAAAACTGTTGTGCTAGGAACCCTTTTCAACCCTAAACTCAACTTCAATCCAGGCCGCATTGACCCAACTAACACGGCGTGGAACTCGAGCCGTAAGCCTCTTGTAGCGCACTGGGCAGTCGGTCCTTTGAAAAGTTCCCTGTTCACCGTCAACGTCCACCTCGCGTCCAAGGGTGGAAGCACCACTACCAACGGAGACGCACGACCACCTGTCAATTCTCCCATCCAGGCGCGAACTAACCAAATTTCCACCATTGCCGTGAGCCCGATCTTCCGCAGATCTTGACTGTGCATGTGCTCATCACCTTGCTACAGACTTTCATTAAATCCCTCCTCCAAAAGAACCCCTTGGCCAACATCGTCATTGCTGGAGACTTCAACGAGTTCATTCAGACTCGCTCTGTATACAAGCCCTTCACCTCTATACTCTCCGACATTGACGACGCTGCCGGCATCCCTGAGTTGGAGCGTTACTCCTACGTCTATGACCAGAACTCGGAGCAGCTCGACCACGCTTTCATCTCCCTTGGCGTTAGACTCAGGAAGGTCGAATTCGAACACGTCCATGCGAATACCTGGGCCCCTAATTACAAGTCGCAAGTCAGCGATCATGATCCCTCAGTCGGCAGGATTAGGGTCTGTTAAAGAGGGCCTATCGTATATTTAAGAGCATTTTATATATTTAAGGACATAACGCTTTGCTTTTCTCGGGGGCGAATCTGTATGTAGATGTCGGATGTAGAGCTCAGGCATGAGCAACTTTTACTAAACAAGTCCTGGGTTTGTTAGGAACTCAATGAAAAAATCTTGACCTTAAAACCTCAAGTTCAAATATTTTGGACCTCGCTACCTCCAAGTTCAGCTCTGTTCAACTAGATGTATGCTCTTCGCGAAATGCTTTCTTGGGAAGCCTCTTAGGTATGCTCTCAAGGCCGAATCACATGGAACGTACATAAGCAGACTTTACATTACGACGCACCGGGCTTTCGCTCGCTTTAAAACCCGGAGGAGGCAGTTAACAACACCTGCGATCTATCTTACTTCTGCTAGAGGCCAATTTATAACCATGGAGAAGCTGGAACCCTTGCCAAACGTAACCCGGGTACACTTTGAACCTCGATCTATCGTCCAATAAATTCTAATGTCGATTCCAGATGAGCGAGCACGTAGTCAGGGTATTGGGGCAGGTGGATATCACTCCATCCACCCACAATTAACTTGTCCGCTAATATAAGACCTTGTTACTATCATAGAACCCGGGCAAGTTTACCCTGCAAGGTAGATCGTCCATACCCCTAACTTTAAGCAGCTCCACTAACCTATTGCTGCAGGAACCAATACATACATCATTGGGAAACAGAACCCGTATATCCTCATTGACACTGCTGAAGGCCGCGAGGAGTATATACCAGTGCTCGAATCTGCCTTTCGCGAGACCGCGAAGTGCACAAATACGAACGAATCAGACGTCTCCGACATCGTCATATCGCACTGGCACCACGACCATGTCTGTGGTCTTCCTACAGTCTTATCTCTCCTGCGTCGTTTATGGGAAGAACGTAACCCGTCACTCCCATATAAACCACCTCGCCTGCACAAATTCCCTCTATCTTCAAATGCTCATGAGGGAGATACATCAAGTCATAACAAAATTCCCTCTCTCATCAACACCCTCCCGAAAGACTCGTATACTCCATCTCAAGACGGATCCCCATTCCACGATCTCTCCGATGATCAAATCTTAACAGCAGAGTCCTCACCAGCGTCTACAGTGCGCGTGTTACACACCCCAGGACACACAACCGACTCCATCTGTCTGCACATCCCACAAGACCGCGCCCTCTATACAGCAGACACCGTCCTCGGGCAAGGAACAACGGTATTCGAGGATCTTTCAACCTACCTTGCGAGTTTAAACAAGATGCTGCAATTTGATTCAGACTCTAAGTCGCCTTACGTCTCCCTTTATCCTGGACACGGCCCCGTCGTTACCAATGGCCGTGAGCTCATTGCGACGTACATCAAGCATAGGCTCGATCGCGAGGCCCAGGTTGTGCAGGTGCTTCAGTCCCCCGTTCCATCTGGGCAGACAAATTGGACCACGTGGTTGATAGTCAAGACCTTATACTCTGCATATCCGGAGTCCTTGTGGCTCCCTGCGGCGCATGGTATCAACTTACATTTGAAGAAGTTAGAGGGCGATGGAGTCGTAAGACGCTTGGGAGGAGAAGGAACAGAAATCAGTTGGAAATTGACTTCGAGAAGGTCATCACCCAGCCTGTAATAGTTTCTAGATACCGCGGTACTATGTACATGTAGACAGCTTAGCTTACTCATTTCCAACCAAAACGGTTCCAAGAACCCCATCTACAAATGAGGGCCATTTATCATGGAAATCGTGAAGTAGATGCATTCATAAAATAAAGAATTAGGGACAGGTGAGCCATAGTACATACTGGACATACAAACAACATGGAAGATAGACGAGTGTAGAGACAACGGTATAACATGCAAGAGATGGAGGGACAAGAAACTGATGGTATACATATGAACAATGCAAGATTTGAAACAAGCTTAGAGCTCGTCATCAGTGACCTCCTCGCCCCTCTTCTTCCGTGCCATGCGCTCCTTCTTGAGCTATGGGAAAAAGGAGAGTCAGCTATCTAAAAAAACCAAGGTGAAGACAGTAGACGTACCTTGCGTTGCTCTGACGAAGTCAGCTTCTTGGCCTTCTTGTTGTCGATCTTGTTGCCCATAGCATCGTACTGGACGTCCTCCTCTCCGTCATTCTTATCAATGCGTGCCCCTGAGCCCTGGCCCTCAACCCAGTTGTGGCCAGATGCCTCCAAGCGACCGTCGCGCATGGCCCAAACTTCCTTGCAGAGCGACTCGGAGAAGTCTCGGTTGTGGGTAATGACGAGCACACCACCCTCAAAGACCTTGAGCGCCTCGATGAGCGCAGCGAGCGACTCACGATCGAGATAATCTGATGATGAAAGTGAGTCCCAAAAAAAGTGCAACGAAATTCAATTAAAACTTACTGGTTGGTTCATCCAGGCACATGACGTGGGGACGACGCCATGTAGCAGCACCGAGCACAATCTTGACTTTCTGACCACCAGAAAGACCCCTCATGGTGTTATGCGAGACGAACTCAGGCTCGAGACCGAAGTCGGCGAAGTGCTTCTCGATCTCCCGGCGAACAAGGGGGCGGAGCAAGCCGAGGCGCTGGGCCTCGCGGGTGTCAACTTCGATGACTTTCTGTCAATGAAAAGGCAATGAGAACAGCAAAGGAAAAAAGGTGAATCAACAAACCTTCTCGAAACCGCGCTTGACGAGGTCGTCACGGGGCAACCAAATGTTTTCAGAAGAGCTGAGGCCCTTGAAGGAAACCTCATACTCGTACGACTGCTTGAGCTTCTT
Source organism: Laccaria trichodermophora (assembly GCA_018417955.1). Classification (NCBI taxonomy): domain Eukaryota; kingdom Fungi; phylum Basidiomycota; class Agaricomycetes; order Agaricales; family Hydnangiaceae; genus Laccaria; species Laccaria trichodermophora. The sequence continues at coordinate 159,341 of JACTVC010000040.1, forward strand.
CCTGGCGAGAATCTCATCGATGGTCCTCTTCTGACCTTCAATAACGATCAAGGCACCATCCTTCATCTTCTGCAACTCCTCCTCCGAGATCTGGCGGTTGGCCTTTGTCATCTCCTCCAAATCTTCACCAGTCTGGTAACGCCAGAGCATGTACTCGAGGGGAGTCTTGTCAAGGTGGTGATCGATGTGGTGGAAGGCATGCTGAGCAACGTAACCGATGACCAAGTTGGGGTGCTTCCAGATCTCACCGCCCTTGTTTGCCTCCATGTCGCCAATCAAGAGCTTGACGAGAGTGGACTTGCCGGAACCGTTGGGACCGAGAACGGCAACACGCGAGGAGAGGGAGACTTGGAGTGTGATGTCGTAGAGTTGCTGGACAGGTTGTGTTGGGTATTGGAAGCCAACCTTGCGCCTACGTTGCCAGTCAGCATCCAGATGGCCACACAGGACATTCAAACTTACATCTTAAGCAGACTCTTCTCCTTGGTCTTAACACCCTCAAGAAGAGGGGGATCAGGGAGCTTGAATTTGTAATCCTCAGCAGCCTCAAGAGTATAGTAGGACTTGGCCTCGGGAACTTGTTGAACGAACTTCTCGAGGTTACCACGATATCTGCGAAGCTTGAAGCGGTTAAGATGGAGGACGTCGGTGATGGTGTTGTTGAGGAAGCTGGAATCGTGAGAGACGATAACTGTACAGAGGCATGTGAGTAAACAAACATCAAAGAAGAATGAATAAAACGCACTGGAAGTGCAGGTCTTCAGGTTGGTCAAGTAATTCTCCAACCAAGCAACATTGACAACGTCGAGATGGTTAGTGGGCTCATCAAGTAGAAGAATGTCTGCCTTGAACAACATCGCGCGGGCCAGTGCAAGCTTCATCTTCCAACCACCAGACAAACTCCCGATGGCCTGAGCTTGACGCTCGTCACTGAAACCAACAGATGCAAGGGTCTCAATGATGTCCTCCTTGGTAGCGAGAATACGCTTGTCAGTGACGATAAACTCAAGAACGGAGGTTTCTTCTTCGCTCCCGTCAATGTCGTGCTCAACATAGAAGGTGCGAACCTCATCAGGAGATGGGAAGCCCTCGACTTGGCCGTTGGTGATGGCGCGCATGAGGGTCGACTTTCCAGTACCGTTCTTACCGCATAGACCGTAGCGATGGCCACGCTTAAGACGGAGAACGGCAGTGTTGAGCAGGATCTTGGCACCATAAGCCAGAGAGAATTGGCAGTTGCAAAGGTCTTCGCCTTCCTCCTCATCTTCGGGGACCTCCTCGTCGTCTGTGCCCTCAGTGGCAGAGCGAACGACCCACTCACGAGCAACTGTGATGGGCTCAGGGGTGGCAGCGATGAAGGTGAGGTAAGGAGCAAGGGTGTCCCATTCAGGAACTTCAAAGTTCTTGGAGTTGACGAGATTGGCAGCAAGGGCGGACGCATACATGGTGTCGAGGTTGCCAGGGGAGATCTCGGTGCCCAATTTCTTGTAGATCTGGACAAGGGAGTGGGCGAGCTGACCTCCTTCAGCGTGCTTGAGAGGGGGAAGGTCAGAACCATCACCCTCAGGAACCTGGCCGACCTGGCGCAAGGTGGCGATGGCACGAGCGACAACACCTCGGGCTTCTGGGTCACCGATGGCGGACTCAACCTTGAGGAGACCAGGGAGAAGGCTGGGAAGGAAAGGTCGGACGGTGACGTGAGAGTCAACGAGCTTGGCCATGTTGTCGACGATGCTGTAAAGAAAGATCAGTGACAGACTCTTTCCACATAATACAACACGCACACAGCAACCTTTCGCTTGGTGGCGGTCAGCTTTTCGGAGAGACCACGAGACAGGAGAGGGACCATGAGGGAAAGGGTGGGCGAATCTACTTCAGAAACGAATGTGGTGGCCGAGAGGAGGGCAATGGTGCCCGGAACCTCCTCGACAGGATTAATAAGAGCCTTAATAAGAGCAGGAATAAAGCGTTCTATGTCCTTGTTCGACACCAGAGCGGTGGCTTTTGTAAGTGAATCACGGGCAGCCTTCTTCACGTCGGCCTTGGTATCCCAAATCGCCTCTGAGAGGACAGGGACGATCTCAGGCATGAGACGAGCAGTCTGGACAGGAGCGCTCGTGACAAGCTGGTTAAGAATGACGAGAGAGCCGGTCTTGATCTGCCACTTGCCGGCAGTTTTGATCTCGTGAAGAAGAGCAGGAAGGATGAGAGCAGTGGCCCATGGGTTCATGGCAGCGACATACTCCCGAACCGCTTCGACGGCAGCTGTCCTCACAGCGGGCATCTTGTCGGCAAAAGTCTCGAGGAGGGCATTGTAAATGCCAGAATCGATGAAAATAGGCTCGAGCGCCCTGATGGCGCCGTTCTTGGCGAGAGCGATAATGGCATTAGCAGCACCCTCACGGGTAGCAGGGGATTTTTTGTCGGCAAGAGCCTTGACGATAGCATCGGCGAATCCGGCGAATTGTAAAGCCGCGGGGCCTTCTTTTTGAGCGATTGCAACTAGGGGCTTTGCAGCGGATTCGCGTGCAGCTTTGTCAGCTACGAAGAGTGCGGAGATGTTCATTTGGCCGTCGGCGACAACGGCGGCTTTAAGAGAAGCGGGAGATGGGATTGCAGCAGCAGTAGCGGTGGCAGCAGGCATTCCGGTATCTAGTGAGGAGATACTGTTGAGTTCGGCTACAACACAGACAAAAAAAGACAATAATAGTAGGAAAACACACCTAAGTGTTGATAGTGCGGTTGAGAGATGTCTTTAGGTCGTTAATGGCAGACAAAAGCTGGCAAGAAGCAAAGGACGCTCTATTTCTATGTGTGGCAAAGTGCCTGCAGCGGCTGCGGTCAGTATGGTACTCGTAGGCGATGGACCGTATGTGCTCACCTCTATGGGGGGAAAGAAAAAAAGACGGGGAATGTAAAGAACGGTCAATAATGGATGTCACTGCTTTTAATCACCTTGGTCGGAGTTTGAAAAAACTTACATCGATCGCCCAATTCATCCACCGCGTGACAGTTGCACCACCCCAATTCAATGTTGTGGCGGCGCTCAACGGAGATGCGGGGTAGGCGGTACCCCTGGAAGCACAACGACAATCATACGATAGCTCTAGCTTGCATCAATCTCCAATGGCAATGCTTAGTTTGACGCAGGACGCAGCGAAAAACGGGTTTGTTATATCCGTAATGTGAGAACAAGGCCAGAACAATAAAAACTACGGAGTGGGAAAGAGTCCGTCTGATAGGATCGTCAGCCGCACGTTGATTCAAGCTTCCGTTCACTCTCTGCTTGCGAAGCTCAAGGGAGCAAACGCCTATAATAAAACAACATTAGTGTTTCAAGTCACGAAACAGGCCAAAATGTCAAAGACGCACATAGCCACCGCCTTCAAAATGCTTACTGTTTGCCTCAACCCAATGCAAACGAAGAGCGTGTAAGAATGCCGAAAGTCCCTGCATCAGTCAACGCCATCAACTCATGCATCAATCACAACCGGGAACACGCACCTCCATGATACACAGAATGCCAACCGTAGCGCCAAACCAAAACGTCCCCATAAATAGCAATGCTGCCCAATTGAAGAGGGTGGTCGGTCCGAGGAATCCTTCGATCGTCATGGACCATAACACTTCCGACAATTGTGCATGAGCAAGAGATAAAGCCCAAAGACGGAGGTACGATGCGGTATGTGATATACACCCAAGACAGAACTCGATCGTATGAATGATTTGATGAATTACAACCTCGCTGAAGTCGTGCTGTTCCTTCATAATTGATCGCATTGTTAGCAACCAAAAGCAGAAGAGGATGAAAATTTTCATTTACATGTCCTTCGCCCGCAGCTTCCGCTATCGCTCTCCCATTCCCTTCCTCCTCGCCCTCCAGGGCATCGTCCGTGCTGTGCCTAACAGGCTCGTCATGCCCGATACCAACATAGCCTTGTCCCTGGACCTTATGTGTTTCTTTCCATAGGAGATAAGGCTTCGCGATCAAGAGCCAAGGAACACAAACTGCAGCCATAAGTAACAATACCACTTGGACAGTTCCCTGTCCGCGGTAGAGCCTATTCCCAGGTGCAATCGTTCCAGGCTCCAAAAACATAGAAATAAGCATATTCAGTAGTGACGGAGGCCCAGCAGCGGACTTCGACCAATCAATCGACCATTTGTATAGAATGCACAGCACGAGATAGCCGAAAATCGATTGCAAGAATACCATTTGGGGTATGAAGTTGGTATAGATGTCCACAGTTCGCTTGAACTTGAAATGATTTGGAACCTGAAGACACAGCGCAAATGTCATCTATGAAGCCAATGGACCTTAGTGAAAGGAAAACGCTGTAGAACCATAAAACAAACGTGTATGACACCAAGAACAATCGACATTTTCATCTTGTAGGAATTCGTGAAAACGAGCGCGTTGTCGGCTCCGTGCCAGCCAGGGTCAAGCCCAAAAGGATAGGTGTGTCCATTGAATGCTCCTGTGATCGTTCCACTGCCTTCAGGGAAAGTCCATCCTGAGTGCCAGATATGGAGGGACTTCGAGAAGATATCGTTGTACATGAAGCCGGTGTACATCGAAAACAGGCCCATAAGAAGAATGATGTAGCGACCACTGCAGAAACAAATATTAACCAATCCACAACAAGCAAGAAACGGGCTGTTACTCACAAAAAAAATTGAGCAGAAATCTATCATCGCCAATCAGCCTCGCGCTGCAAAACGATGGGATTCTGGAACGCACCTCGTCAAGATCCGCCTTGGCCAGTCGTCTCTCAGAAAGAATCATGTACAACGCAGCGCAGAAAATGATAGCACCATGACCAATATCACCGAACATGACAGCGAACAAAAAAGGGAAAGTCGCGACGGCAAATAAGCCAGGATTGACTTCTTGGTACCTGGCAATACCATAGCTGTCCATGATAGTTTGGAAACCTTCTGTAAATTTGTTCGTCTTGTGGAAAGTAGGCGGCGTCTTAAACGTTTGGAGCTCTTGCAAGATCGGTGGGACACTCGTGCCGGACTCCTCCTGAACGAATGAATGAGCAAGTGCGGTACCACTGACGCGTGAGACTGACCGTAGCATGCCTCAACGCTAATTGGATGGTGACAATATCCCGGGTTGGAACCCACGCCTCAGCAATGAGCGTCTTCCTGCGAACATCGTAGTTGAATAGGTTGAGAGCTTCATAGATCGTCTTCTCCTTCCTAACAACATCTTGCCAGCTGCGAAGACTTTCGCCAACCAACACCAGCTCGGACCGCCTGGTCAACCCAGTCCTGTATAATGCCGTCTCCAGATCTTCCAGACGTAGCGTAACCTCGCGAAGATCTTCAGAGCGTTTGTCAGCGTTAGGGTCTATAGGGTAAATCGTCGCCCCCATTGACTCTGCCACTTTGCGAATTTTGGCGAGGAGAGCATCGCCGTGAGCGAAGATGATGAAAACATTTTTACGGGTCTCGACAAGAGTGGCGGGGTCGATGAAAGGCTCTACGATATCCGTGTGGTTCATGTACAGATTTCCGCGGAGTACACGCCACAGCACTCGTTCGAAGGTAGGAACGCGAGAGCGCTCAATGGTCCCAGCAACAAACCTAAACGAAAGGTCAGTTCCATAACATTTGAATGAATTTCCTCGGAAGACCCACTCGAGATCAAACTGCACTTCAGCTGGCGAAAACTGACTCTCCCGATCTTCATGGTGCAAGAGGGGAGCAGAACTATCGTCAAAAGACGAGCGGATATCAGACCGGCGGCCTTGTGCCTTTCAAGGATATCATAGGCGTTTCACAGCATGCAGTATCAAGCGCGCTAACCTTCTCGAAAAAGACCGCTGTTTCCCTGAGTACATGCCTAGCCTCAATGAGTTCCTTCGTCCTGTCACTCAAAATTTGGTAACTATCGTTCATCTTCGTAAGTCTCGTCTCGTGTTCCGCAAGAGTGGTGTCCAGCTCGTCGATGGTATGCGCAGCACGGGGACCCACGGTGATTAGAGGGGCCGAGTCATACAGAGGTCGAATGGGAACCACGTCTTTCTGTTTCTCAATTTGTGTGGCGAAGAATCGGACGCGACGAGCCATTTCGTCGATCCGACGTATCTCACCGACAAAAGAACGCTGGAATGGGTTGACGCTGGGGTTTAGCTGGTTGAACAACGAGGGTCAGTTGGGTCAGGGCGATGCTTAGGCCCCTTACATCGTTGAACTGGACATTTCCAAGTTCGCCTAACTCAGCAACAGTATCATGAGCAACTTCAGTTGGTACGAAGAGCTGCACCAAACTCATCCGTTCCGAGCCTTTGGTTTTGTGAATGCGGGGTTCGAAAACTTTGGGAAAAACACATACGGAACAGACTGGGGTACTCGTCCGTCATTTGACCAGACAACGATGTAAGTAAGCGGCGAAGAACGTCCTCTAAGAATAGCTAGTTTTGTGGTCGCTGTCAGGATACGTGAAGAGGGATAATGCAACTTGTGTTGACGGTTATTTGGCTCCTCGACTTGCTTATCATTATCACCAGAGTTGCGATTCCTAGCACTTGAACCACCCATGGAAAAATATTTGACTCATCGAGGAATGGATGTGTGGTTGGTTGACCCCAAGGGCCAAATCATTCCTCACACCAGTGACTCTGTGAAAGACAACACAATCTCAGCTACCGTTAGTATCAAACGCGGAGCAGTGAGTAATAAGATTTCTCCCATAAGCTACGGGATTTGTCTACGTGCGGCAGATGCCTGGTTAATCGATGACTATCCTTTTACGTTTCAGCTTTATACCATCAACTGGAAGTGTAGCCCGAACTCCCCTCCCCTTTCAGCTTTTTGGGAGGCATTTGTCTCCTCCACACCCCGAAGTGGTCGTAACAAGGACGACAATCAGTTTCCCGAAGGCGTAGCCATTGCTAGTCATTTTATAGACGAGCGGGATCCAAAATCTCAGGCCCTTAGCTCGACTAAAAGTCGACTTTTTCCTCCGTACAAACGCAATGGACATCTCGAAGCTCCCCGTTCTGTTTTGGAGGATGGTACGTGCTCGGGCTTCTTATATTAGGTGGCTGCTTGATACCACAAATCAGCACGTCTTGGTTTCGTCAGACTGGAACTCCGACGAACACAAGGGGACATTGCCTTCTCGGAAAACCCAGTCCCCGGTCAACCTGGAGATCACGACTGCACTATTGAAGCTGACGTAGTGGATGATAAAAACGAAGGGAAAGCCCCATATATTGTATTTCAATTCAACTTCATAGATGCATCAGCAACGCCTTCGACACCCGCCAAACGGATACAAGCCGCCGAGCCATCCGCTTCAAGTCCCAAGCTCGCCTCCGCGAAACGGCGAAGGGTTGAGTCACCTAGCGCAAAATCTCGCCAGACGTCAAATACAGGTAATGTTCTCCTTCCACCCAAATTGAAGCAAATAAAATCTTCAAGGAATAATAGACTTGGAAGCCCAGTTGACGCGGCCAGTACGGCCACCTGCGCCACAGTCTTCTTCCAAGAAAACTGTCACCACTTCGTTTACCGAAATAATCGACTTGGAAGCCGCCTTGACTCCGCCGGTATCGCCATCTGGACTGGAGTCTTCTTCCAATCATAAAAGAAATTCAACGCGGCCGTTACCGCCATCTGGACTGGAGTCTTCTTCCAAACATAAAAGAAATTCAACGCGGCCGTTACCGCCATCTGGATTGGAGTCTTCTTCCAATCATACAAGATTAAATCCCTCTTCCGACTCTTCAGATGAAGCACCACTTCCGTCTCTAGCACAGGTACATTTTTTCTGGTTTTCGGTGAGGTACTTCTCATTTACCTGTCTTTATCATTTTCGCTAGTTACGACGAAAGTTGGAAGAGAAATCGGCGGAACTAAAGGCACTGGAAAAAGAAATCGCAGAGCGGGAGGTAAGATTCTTTATGCTTATCCCTTCCTGCTCATTTCGCCGATCCCTGCTGGAAATTTCATCAGGCCTTACAGGTACAGTTCTTCATCTCAACCATGACTTTCTTCACCTGAATTTTTTGAATCGTCAGAAGGAGGTTGCATTGAAGGAGGCCAAAATTCGGTCCCTAAAGAGAAGACTTGGGACAGTCTGATCAAGGTATTTGGCTCAAGTGTGGCGTGTCCAATGTCCGAGCCTTAAGTTGAACAGCGTCAAGCCTTGGCTCTAACGCTCTATCCGTTCGAAATCTTGTGGGTTGTTAATTTTGAAAGCTTTGGGCAATACCATGTAATGTAGTGTTTAAATATTAACTGCTTCTTTTGCTAGTTCACGCTTCCGCCGATAAGGGGAGTCCTCCAACTGAAGAACCACACACTGGCAGTATCCCTTCATATCGTCGGACTCAGTTCAATTTCTTGCTGCACTAGTCCACCAATCTTTCAATGGAACATTAATGCCGCTTCGGATCGCATACTAAATTATTGCAATTAGATCGTCTATTATTAACAGTTCGGAGGAATAGGACCCCAACAGCGCGATTCTGCCAACAGGGAGCGAACATCACGACAAAGAGGGGGAACCCGGATTATCTAAATTTTCCAATTCATCCCAGCTGGGCAATTCGAAGTAAGACGGCAGGTCATTCCACAACTTCTCTTGGCCGGAATGAAAAAGCTTCTCCGCCGTATAAGCACAGAAACTACAAAGGCCAGAAGCGAACTCTGATCGATTCCATACGTCGAGGGCCAAAGAGATATTGGGGACGGGCATCCAGACTTTACGGATCAGCTGGTTTCGCGCCGCTGTGCACTCTGGTTTGGCAGAGCACCGCGGGCACGGGATGATCTTCTTATTGTACAACCAAGAGAAGGTATGCTTCCTGAGTGCGAAGGCAAGCTTTTCTCGTCCGATGACGAGACACGCTTGCACGTCTGGTGAAAGTCGCGTTACACTTCCGTCTGAGTTCGGATGACCGTAGAAAATGTCCTTCTAGAGGTAGAGTGAGTCAGAGGGCTGGATCATATCGAGTCTTTGCTGACCAGTTTCTCGTACTTGATGCAGGTGTAGTACATTGCTGGAAGCACAGAGTGTAAGCCTATCTCATCGGCGAGGTTGATAAAGTCAAATTCTGATTCGGGATATGGATATATTTTTGTTCCCCAGATGTCCATCCAGTCGTCGAGATCTTGAGGGAACTCGTATCGAAGAAATCTCAAAGCCTCCTTTCGAATGCTATGACCGTGGTATTTGTCCCCTAGGCGAAGCATTGCTACAAGGGTACGAAAAGGCATAAGATCTGTTGATTTGCATGTTCTACGCCGTTTGAAGGTCAGGGAAATGCTGTTCGCTTCAAATCTAATGTGCAACTCACGGTAGATGGTCGTAGATCATGGTGAGCAGGCTCTCCCAATCCTTAGCTGAGTCGGAGAGATTGATGATTGCACATCCCTTCGATGATGATTGAGGAGAAGAAACAAGATCATTCAAAGTGGGAAAATGTTTCAAGATAACTGATTTATGAACACAGAATTGAGTATCTTCAGCCTGGAGGATGATACTTCCGTCGTCAAACCAAATGCGCGAGCGCTTCATAGTTTTATCTTCACGGCCTGTTTGACAGGAGGGAAGAAACCGTTCATTCTTGACGACTCGAAATCACTGGAATGTCTTGATCAACTTTCTGGAAAGGAGTTCACTTCAGTCCAACTTAGGAGAAAAGTAAACGATCGGAGGTGCATATAAAAACCAGCACTGATCATCAATGTATGTCCACCATAAAGGCGGCAATACACCATATCCTCATGGACAAAGGTGAGGCTGAAATGCGTCGCATTGTTGAGGTCATCACTGCCGAGTGCGCCCAACCTTCACTGTAGGGTGAGAAGGAGACGGCTTTTCAATACAGACACATTTTCTAATTGCTCCGCAGAATTCTTCTATGCTGTTCATAGCGGAGGGGCACGATACGTGAATCTTGAACTTGCCAAATTCCTTCATGTAACAATTGTTACGTTCAAATATTTAATTTGATCTTTGCCTTTGGCGCCATGGTCGACGGAGGTTCGGGTCGGGAGTCTCTCCAGAGTTGAGTGTCGTAGTTCCAGCGGTCAATCGGTAGGGTATCAATCGCGTATTGCAAGGAGGAAGGAATGTGCTCGGGCAAGACCAATCCTGCCTTCGTAATGGAGTAGAAGCAGAGCTTGGTCCCAAAAGCGCTGGCGCCGTGTAAGACAGGCAGAGGACAAGTGTCTGTAATAAATTAGTTGGAGATACAAAAGGAGAGGGAGCAGGGCATCACCAATGAGGTCACCCATGTGTTCGCGCAACTGAGCATCGGCAACTGAGCGCCTAGACCTGCTCGAAAACTCCCTCTCTAATTTGAGCTCTAGCACAAAGACAGATCTCAAACGTCACGAGGTAGCCCGCGCCCTTAGCCGAGTCGATCTCTTGGAAGTTGGGGACGACCGTGAAGTCCGTGTTGACTGGGAACAGTGTGTTCAAGAGTTGCTGTAGGGTGCATGGAAAACATTCTCGAAGGCATCGTTTCCCGCTGTTTGAGCGATGAGGAACTGTCGTTGCACTTTCGCTGGCCACATGGCGGTCAGAAGCAAGGTGTTGACTTACATTAATGTAATTGTCGACATTTGTTTCTACGAGCACTGTGGAGTGTCTTGATCAACTACCTGAAAAGGAGTTCACCCTACGTCCGGGCGAAAAGTAGACGATCAGGGATGCATGATAAAAACCAGCACTGATTGTCATAAAAAGATATACACGTCAGAGATAATAATGTATGTCCCAAAACTATGAACGTAGCCTGATTCACCACCATGAAAGGTTCCAATACAGCACACTCAACTCTGAAGAGACTCCCAACCCGGATCTCTGTCGACCCATGGCCTCCAAAACGGAGACCGATGGCGAAGATAATCAGATCAATTCTTTCTTCCATGAACGTAACAAGCCCCAAGTATGACTCTGCTGAAAAGCAGTGTACTGGAACCTTGACTAAGTTAATGGATGTTCGAGCAGGGGAATTCTAAACATTGCTGTCGAAAAAATAAGTTTGAATAGTGTCGCGTGGGAGGGGAAGACATTGGCATGTTGCATAGAGAATCAGGTATGATATTGACCGGTTCTTGACACCATGGCGAGGTCGGGTTAAAGAAGAAAGAAACCAAAGCGCTAAAAGTCAACTTGCACAACACTGCGGGAAGAAAAGCGTTTAAAAATCAACGTTTTTGACGTTGGGGCCGTGTAAAACAATGTGTAAGACGTTGAAATGTCACTCGTTACTTTTCAACGTCGACGTTGATACGTTGAAAATCAACGTGTATATTCTATTTCACACTGAAAATAAATGTCTTTAACATTATGCATTGAAAATCAGTTCTAAAAGGTTTGGGTGCTGTAGATGCTCTCAGAATTGTAGCGAGAACCTTAAACCTGGCCGCTAGTCATCTTCCTTGACTTCCGAATCCACTTCAAACATGGCACTGGCAATTTCGGGGCTTCTGTCAATAATCCACCAGGCCTTGCGTGTAAGTATTCAACCTACAACAGCCTTGATACTCAAAAGGACCATTACAATAGGTGCCAGCGTTGTCGTGTAGCTGGCAAGTTCCTGGCACGCATCCCTTCCCTCTGTCTTGCACGGCGTCACAAGACCGAGGACCATTTTCTTTCCTCGAAACTCAAATTGCGTGGTCGCAAAGTTGACATACGAGGATCTTTTCGAGGCGCCCATATCCCGTGAATTTAACTACTGCGGTGTTACGGCCAGGACCTGTATACTCAAATGAATACTGGAGCAAAAAATCAGTTTCAAGTAGTTTCGTCGGCTGTGATGATGTAGAACACAACGTACTCTTATGAAACTTGTACAAACCTCGAGTTCCTTTGTGAGTTTTGAGAACTTGAGGCCATTTTGGAACGAATGTCGTCTCCGCCATTCAGAATTCTGAGCTTTCCCCATGCTGGCATTATTGAGGGAAGTTTGGACTTTATTTGCGTGGTCTGAGAGCCTGTGAGCTGGTGAATATAAGTTGCGATGCGTTGTCGAAGGTCGCCATCTGGTTGAAAGGACTGCGGACGGGGTCCTCAGTTGAGGTGCAGTGCACGAACAAACACACTTTGCAAACTCATGATTTCGTGATCTCGTCACGTGGTCACTCCAACCCCTGACTTTCATTGTCAACCTCAATTTCTGGCGCTCTCATCCTCTCCCATCTCTCTTACTCATCGAAATGGCTCCATATCATGGCAATTACAAGAAGAAGAAAAGGGGGAAGATTTACGAAGCACAAGCAGAATAGAATTGGCAGAGGCGTCGAGCAAAATCAACCATGAGGTACGTCCGTTTCTTCGCTCTCAAATCGGTAGGATACTAAGTGGCAGGGGATTCAGAAGCATCCAAATACACGAAGGGTCACTTGAGAGAGGAATCTCATCAAGGAGCCTGCTGGTCATGCTGGCCATGACTGGAACCTTCAACATGCGATGGGCTTATCTGGCAAGATCGTCAGTATGCTTTGATCAGGGTGCGTACGATATAAATTTCAAATCTATGAGGTCTCATTTCTCGCATACTCGGTCTCAGGCAGTTGAATTAGCAAGGAAGCACGGTGCGTCTATGGTATGTGAATTTTTGATGTTTTTCGCTGCATATATGCGCTCATATTTTATCAGGCGCAAGGGAAAATGAAGTCGCTTGCCAGTTTCATAATGGCTGGCCGGCGCACGAACTAATTAAACAATACGTTACAGATCAGTTCAGTGCGCTTACATGCAAAGCGAAGCAGCTTTGGAAGAGCTATACAGCAGTGGGAGGAGAGCAGTGGCAGTGAAGGGGGTCTCTCATCGTCAAGCGAAGAAGACAGCGGTGAGGAGGAGGTGGATGGGCCATCAGTCTGAACGAGGAAGGTCAATCTGGTAAGTTTGGGCTAAGATGCGATACTTGTCTGCTGATCTCGTGGTGTAGATTTTATCACCTCAGCCCGTCGCCTCTAAGTTCTCAGAATCAGTCAGCAAGAACCGACATCTTTAGCAGTTCCGTGACAAAAAGGTCATATGTATGCGTGGTGCGCTTCCCACTTTTTTCACCTCTCGCACTGAAATTCAAGCCCATTTCGTTTGCAAGATCTTCAAGAGCCTAATTAAGATTTGGCCTGGTCGTCATTGAGGCGACTCTGCGTCAACATCTTCAACGGCCTTCAATACAATGGACTTGGCCTCCTTTTCTAGATTCTTCCCTGTTCCTCAGGCTGTCGTCGCCTCAAACCTGATTTCACAAGATATGAAGATTTCACCCAAGCAGGCGCACACAACGATGATCGAGGGCGGGAGGGCTGGATTCTCAGTTTATGTGCATGAAGAGACCCACTACTTGACAGAGGAAGGGCCTCGCCAATCAAGTACAACATCCGCTCGCCGCCGCCGTTCGCAATGAGTCGTCGTCATCATTTCGTCGATGACGAGTGGTGGCGGTATGAGAGGGCATCAAACCCCGAAATTTCGACGCGCTGATCTATCAAGCTTTTAGTAAAGCGGCAAGCCGATGCAGCGCGCACAGCGGAATTCCAGTGTCCATCATCAAGTCCAATGAGTCCTGCACCCCCATCGCCTGAACCTTTTGTAGTACGTGTTTCTCATGGCCTTCTCGTCAACATTAATTAACGACCCAAACAAGACTTCTCAGCGTGGTGAAGGCTGGCGCTGGCCGGGACGTATGACTCGGTCTCGGTCTCGTTCGATAACTTATTATCCTTTGCTCTCCTTCGTTGCTATACACCCTCCGGCTGTTGTTGCCCATCAGATAGAAAGCTGTAGTACATTTTTTCGGATGCCTACCCTGTAAAAAAATTCAACGTGTAAAGTACCACTTCAATGCAGAACCCGTTTACATTCATTGTCGTTCAGGCTGAAAAGCAACGTGTCCGACTACGATACATACTGTGCACCATGAAAAGCAGTTTCTAAGACATTGTTCATCACTGCTGATGACATTGATCTTTCAACGTCAATACCGACGTGTACCATGTTACACACTGATTTTCATTGATATCTACACTGAGTAGCAACGGCTTCGACGATGATTTTTACGCTAATTACTTCCCACAGTGACAATTCCCACGACTCGGCTAGTCACAGTGAGAAGGAGTTATAGGTCGATTGGTATATCTCGATCCGGATCGCCGATACCCGCAGGCTTCTTTTCGAAACCGTGACAGCCGGAGTTGCAGCCTCCCTTGAAGAATCACTACGAACTACTGCAAAATAATAATGTAATTATCGAGTTATTCGTCGAATGATAGGTCAACCAACCTAATTAACAATTGTGGTACTAATTCGTGTCCAGGTTTCGGACTTTGCCGACGTTTTGGAAGTCACACGTTTGGAGTCTGGACAAAATGGGACAAATATAACTCTTCGTTTTCAACAATCTTGTTGCGATTCTCTTTCATCTTTGCGTGATAACTTTCATCCGGGTTCATGAAAGATGCAAACGCTGATATTCGAGGTCTGTAGATACTCAACAGTATGTATGTTTTTAAAGGAACGTCGTCACTATGAGTGTCGCCACATCCACTGACTCAGAGAACAATTAAGCCAGTGCACGTTTTGGTGAGTTTCGACCTCACAAAATGCTAGCCGCACTTTTCGCACATGGTAAAGAGCCCTCCCCGCTGATGACCAGTCAGCCCGTGCCCGCTCATCAATCGCTCAAGAAGGGTTATGTCTTTCACGGCGCCCTCATCCCAACCTCATCCAAGTTTTTGACCGAAGGAGGGCGGTTAGCATGTGACGAACCATAGTAGCGGTTCTGAGTCTCCCCATCTTGTAGGGGTGCTCATTCATTCGAGGAGGTGCAGATGACAACGGGCGATCCACGTCGTCGATGTCAACGTACGCAGGCGGACCCGTGAATCTTGGCGGGGACGAAACTCGAACGCGACGAAAGCCGAACGCCGAAGCAGCTGTACTTTGTCAGTACCACTACGGCCAAACATATAAATACTGACGACGCGATGCTTGATACAGGTCTCCTCGGAATGAAACATCGCCTGCAAGCTGGCGGGCACCAACATTGAAGAACGCCGCATACTCCCCAAAATACCTAAAGAGGATCAGCGCTGGATCGACCATATCAGTCCCCCGACGGAAGTACTCAGGCAGTTTCTTCGCACTGGCCGGTTGGGTTTTTCCCAACAAGTTCTACAACGGAATCGAGGGCGGGCGAAACGACGAGCCATGCCCTGGACATTAGAAGGAAGCTCATCATATTGCACACATCAATGAGGCTTTCGCTTCGCAATCGGCGTATTGTGTAGAGGAATTGAACACACCGATATAGAAAATTAATCCAAAGTAGGTCTTCTGCAGCTTTTCGACAACTTCTCATCGATTTGCATTGGCGGGTCAATTGCCATCTTGCATCCCCTTAAAATGAGTACGTCTATGGCTACCTCTGTGGTTCATGAACTGACGAGCTTGAAGCTGGTATTCGTCAAGTCGTGACAGGTCTCGCAGAGTTGAACTGCAGGGGTGAGAGGCTCCTTTGCACAAGCATGTGTATCAGGAGTGTAAATGGGAGCAGCTGGTATCTTCGTAAACGAAATTAATCGTTGAAGATGTTAACTGAGTATATTGGAGCATGGTACAGAACGTAAGATTAAAATTGCGGTTCAAAATCTATGTCAGCGAAAAGTTGGTCTCCAGCAGAGAAGATAAAAGAAATCTCAGGAAGTTGATGATGTCAGTGAATCAGTACAAACGAGTACTGCGACACAAGTGGACTAAGAGGTGTCAAAGATTGAGGAAACAACACTCGTCATTGAAGAGGAAAATGGATGCCAGTGAAATGACTAACCTCGCCGCGCTGTGGGTTGTATACTCGAGCGCTGGAGTCGTCCTTGACGACAGCCCATCCAGAACAAATGAACCGAGCAAGAACAAGAGGCCGATTGATTTTGAACCATCAAGCACCGAGGTCGTTTGCGGAAACATCTTGTGTGGTGGATTTGAGTCATTTGACGGTGCGCAAAATGTCGAGACGGCTGAGGGCTTTGTTTTCGAGCCATCGCGCCTTGTCGTATGATATCCATTCAGCTTTCACACTGAGCTAGCAGGGGATTTGGATGTGAATTCTAACGCCCCACGGCTGTATGAACCAGCTTTAGGATTCTAGAGGTGTATGGCATCAACGCACGAAGAGAGAGATATAGACGAGGATAGACGCACTCGATAGTATCCTAGATCCCACAAGACGTCCCATCGAGCCACGATAACTTCCTGCGGGTTGACGGAGAGGGCGGAGATGGTTGCGCTGGCACGACATATTCAATGGTGAGTGAGTATACGTTGAGGACGTGTGAACCGTGTTTGGTTTGGATGCAAGGAAACAAACAAACAATATGGTAAAAATTAATGTATTCTTAGTTGATTCTTAGTTTCTATAAGTCCTTAGCTAGGTGCTACTTCTGCGACTTCTACAGAGGAGGCTGCAACTCCGGCTACCGCGGTTGCAAAAAGAAGGCAGGAGGTATCGGCGATTCGGATCGAGATATACCAATCGACTCATCACTGAGTGAGAAGATTTTCCCTCCAACTTCAACGTTCAACCGTTACTCCGTCAGTTTCGTATATTCCAATGAAATGAAATTTTGATCGCGAGCATTTTCTCCATGTCCCTCATAATAGGAAGGTATGAAATTACAAAAAAAAATGCAACGCGATAATAATGACAACACTCAGATCCCGGTGAATGGTTCAACTCTGCGGATACATTTAGGCAGAGGGAGAACGGGCTCTTCATCGTCATCAGCGCTCTGAAGCTGTGCCTTCACCCTGGACTGACCAACGTCAGGGCGAGGAGGACGCGGCCCATGCCCAGATCCGGGAATGAACGGCCATGTTGGGAGATAACATATCTCTTCATACCCACAAGCCGGTCTGCACTTCACCCACACGCTCCAATCCAACCAGGTCATCAGGCCTTCCGTGCGTTCTTGCCACCGGCGAACGGCGTTGATGATTTTTACGGGTTCGAACTTGAGTGCTGGCACTGACGACAGTGATGCAGGCGAAATGGTATCGAGGCCTAGTTCGACCCCTCCAGCCCATATTCCCACTACAACGCGGCAGATCTCCTTCGACACTTCTTGCACGGAACGTAGGATTAACGATTCGGATCTGGTCATCCTCGTCAATATACTGGGGGTGGACGAGATGTAGCGTGTATGTGTGGTAGCGCAATGTTCGTATACCGGCAACGCCCACGAGTGATTGGTGAAATCCGAGTTGGGCACAGAGGTGTGAAGAATGTACGGTACGACCATGCTCCTCAAGTGATTTTGAACTCTCTTCGCCTGTTCTACTGTGGTTGTGGAGTTCAAAAGGTATTGCAGAATTTCCAAACGTTCGGCGTATCGATCTACGACAACGCGAATCAAGGTTGACCAATCGATGCCACTTCCAGTGTGTCCGATTTGTTTGAAAACCTCCCGAATTTTTGTCTGGAAAGCCTTGGAATCAACGACACTAAGCCCTTGCAAACGATGTTTCCACCGCTCCTGGCCAGATCTCGCAGCTGCAAGGCTGGGAAAGAGGTCTGTGTCATAGAATGAGATCAAGCCGTTGAGGTCGAAGTTGATGCGTGTCTCTCCAGGATATGTATCGTGCCATACCCCTGCTTCAATAACTCGATATAGGAGGATGCTGAGAACACCATCATCGGGAGGGGGCAAGCTTGGCACAGGCTCGAAGCTTGGTTTCCGACCAGGTGGCTTCGGGGGAGGAAAATTCATGCCTGGGTTCAGGTTGAGAAAGGAGACAATCTCAACAGCCCTTGTAAAATCGCAGAGCATAATCTCACTAGGAGTTTTGCTTGGTTAGTAAGAATAACAATTCAAGGAGATGTAACTCACAAGTCCATTTCCATTCTTCCAAATCGAACCTCTGAGTTAGTCGCAATAGCGCAACAAAAAAAAAGGCAACCGACCTCACAAACCCATCCAGTCCAAACTCCCGGCCCCATTCGCAAAGTTGGTTGATTCTTTTCCTTTCACTGAAAGTCCAATCTGGCTTGACTTCTCCCCAAACTACGATATCCTGAGTGTCCATGGAACCACCATACATCTTCGCAGCGCTGCTTCCATCGAAGTAGAGCACTTTGAGAGGACGTGTCACAACTAGTGTCAAATGCCAGCAACCGGATGACGACCCATCGTTCGTGGGTGGGCTCCGGCAGAAAAGATACGAGTGCTCCGGGTCTGTGGCAGTCCATTCTGGTACTGCAGGTACTTCGTGTTTGTCAGTGCCATGATAAAGAAGAGTACCAACGGGAACAGTCCCCGGTACAACGCTGTGTCCTAAAGATTGAAAGAAACGTCAGTCGTCACTTCATAAGCGTTTGAATGCGAATGAATACCATTTCGATAGCGTGTGTTCGTCCAGTGCTGCGATAACGAAGCAACGGTGTCGAATATAAGATGACTCGTCGAGTTCAGATTTGGGGTCACATTAAAATCCCATAGCGCCGGCGTCGCAGATTTGAGAAAATGCGAAGAAAGTGGTGGCGTTAGCGGTATTTGAGCACCGTTGACAGTGGTAAGAGCTGCGCACAACAAGACCGCCAATTTACTCCAGGGAACGAGACCCATGGAGCGCTCGCGCTTTCTCTGAGTGGGTGATCTTGATAGAGATATGTAGTATCATCGTGTCCATGCGCAGTTCTGTTTTTCACCATGTTATGCCATCAGGAACAAAAAGCCCCGAATTTGGAAGAGTGTCCGTTCAATGTCCGCCTCATAGCTTCAGCCTTCGAGCGCGATGGTTAGCGTGGGAGAGCCTCAGGTGATACTCCAGTCGCAAGAAGAGCGGATCGACGAAGGAGTGACCATCGACGATAGAGAGTTAGTCGGGTAATGTCGAGGCTCAGCGTCGAAAGCCACGATGTAAGCATACCTGCATTCATCGAACCTCCGTAGTTGGGATAACAATTATTTGATGTTTCTAAGAGTACATACAATAATATATTTACAGTAAATCAGGTGGAAGTTCATCTTTTCGATATCTATACGAGCGTCGAAATCTCTGTTGAACCGCGAGGCCCAACCTCCTGATGCGTTAACACCCATTCCCCGTCTTTAAAATAATAGACGCCGCAGGCAAGTCCCGGTTGCAGAAGAGGATTCACCTGACGCGGAATCGTAGGGTCCAGTGCGAACCTCGCCCGAAGAGCATCGACACCTCTTTCAACACCTGCAAAGCCTTCCATAATCAGGTTGGCCGAGTCGATCCCACCAAAGGAACGCAAGTCTGAGAAGAAGCTTGTATTAACCTTGAGGTGTAGGTATAGATCCTGCACACAGCTCCTTGTGATGTGGAGGCAATCTCGCTGGCGTCGGTATTGGAGGACCTTCGTAGTCTTGACCTGTCCAATGAGAAGATTAATCTCTGACCCGGGTCCACAGAAAGTTGCCGAGTCCAAGTAGGTGGAGTATAAAAAAGTGTCCAAAACCCGCTTCTGAGCGGTCTTGCCCCGTTTCATCTCAAGGAGGGGACGCCCATCGCAGTAAAGACAAAAATATGCAAGAAAAGAAACAAGCCGTGCATAATAGGTCTTGAAAGGAGGATCCCATGGTTGAATTCTGTACCCTGGAAAACGTTTCATCACAATTTCTCCTACAAGTGGAAGATGGAATGCCGTCGCTGTTTCGTTATAGGCTGGCAAATCCTGAATCTGGTCGAGGCTCTCAATCAAGACGTCGATAACTTCCTGATGGCGGCGTATAGTCAGAAAATAGTCATAGATCATGAACCCGCGAGCTTTCAAGGCGCTTTGGTGTTCAGGAGAAAGGCTGCGGGTACGAGCAATGTGCTTCAAATCTTCCAAAAGTCGCCGTAGACATAGCTCTATGAGCTGTTGGTAAGGAGACCCATGAACACTGGATAGTGTACTGATGAATGCGATGAAAAACTCCGAGTCTGGGACTTCATGGAAACAATGGTTATAGATTCTGTTGGGGTAAACTAAGTCAACATAGTGATCAAATGAAAGCGGGTTGACCTACTCCTGGATGAAGTAATTCTGGCCCTTGGCGAAAAGAAGTCTGATAAAGGGAGGGACATCGTTCTCTCTCAAATTATCCAGGAGACCAAGCCTCAGTTTAAGTTGGTCTGTTGTCCACTTTTGTAGGCTTTTCTTTGTCACCCCATTGGCTCGTCCCTCTTGTGCGGGAATTGGTTCTGCGTCAATATCAACTACTGTGGATATGCACTCGTGAAAAGTCCTCAAGCTCCAACAATGATTTAACCTAAAAAGAACTGCGTTAGTTGACGATGCAGCAGAAGTGAAGTGAGCTACGTTTCTAAGGTCTTCTCTAATGAAAAGGTATTCCAAGCGTCGAGCCAGCAAACGTTTCTAAGGATCTGTAGCAGGGGCGCATCGTGACCCGCCGCCACAGTGGCACTATTCCAAGAATCATAGTCATTACGAAAAATCGCAAGGTTTGCCAATACAGATTGAAGGGATAAATCGAAGGGTGACGTCCGAGGCAAAGATCTATGCATGCGCTCCCGCACATGTTCCTCTAGTTTCACGATGTGCGGAGGCTGGTTCGTAAGGTCTCTAGTTAAAGACTGACGTAGGAAGTTGAGGTACGCCTCAAAGGCAAGTCTTTTGTCATGAAGCGCATTTTTTATCTTGATCCAATCAGTACACTGCTGGTGATAAAGTGCTAAAACCCAGCTGGAGGATGACCGCGGGTCGGAACACAGAATATCTGGCGCATGAAGGTGGAGAACGTTCAAATGGCTCGTAGGGAGGGGGCCACCATCGATGTTCGTGATCGAGGAGATGACGGCAAGCGGCCGGAGATTTTCAGCTTTTGGAGGGTCCTCAACCATTGAGTCAGCTTCGGTGTTGTCTTGCCTGACAGTTTCGTTTGCAATTCGTCGCTTAATAACGCCAACTACGACCTCTATTCCAAAGTCTGCACAGTGAGTCCTCAGATGGCGCAGTCTGTGACTATCCTGTCCTCGAAGGAAGAGCTGCCTCCCCATAGGATAATCATGCTGAAGTGGATAGGCCACCGTAGCTGGCAAGTCGACTACATCGATGGCACGCATTCGTGTCCACTTTGACAAGACTAGTGCCAGCTTGTTGGTTTTGCCCCGCATCTCGCGCAATGATGGAGGCGATCCTTGTCCGGTATAGACGAGGCGATAAGAGAGGGCCAAACGACGTCCGGATATAATGGGCTGGAATGAACAATCCAACGCATCATACCAGAAGATTGATAACATTGTGCATTCCGCACGGCTTTGCGTCGGATAGGACTGCTTGGAGCCATGGCTGCAGAAATGAACATTACCTCCCAAGAAATTGGAGGGCAGGACAACGACAATTGTCGCAAATTCCGTTTCACTTTTGCTGATTGGTTTACTAACGGACATGATACTCAGGTTCACCTGAGTCAACTGGTGATAACTTACTATGAATGTTCCGGGGCACTTGAAACGTAGAGCGGCTGTTAGTTGTTAAAAGTAAAGAAAATGAGACGAACATACTCGGCGTCCGCTTCCCAGAGCATTAGTTTGGAGAGTTTGAATGCGACAGGACAGTCTTCCGGAAGTACCTTTCGCAAGAGCTCTTCTCTCATTCTCGTTTGTAGCCAAATATTTGACTCAGGTTTTATGAATGAGAAACCGGTACCCAGTTCCAAAAAACTGCGTCCAAATCCATTCTTGCTGGGATCCGCCAAAGCGTGTATTGCCCTAGCACTTTCATCGTTCAAAGGTAAGCTGACGTCTTCAAGGCCATCAACTCGTAGTCCGAGGTGAGGACATGAAAGATGCTCCATCACTTGGTGATATGTGCCAGGAAATGCGAAGTCTTGTTGAAGTACTGACTCTAATTCCATCTTCAAAACTTGTCAGTTTGAATCTGTAGGGGTGATGACGATGCGCACCTGAAGTTCTCTGGGCGACGGGTTTTCATAAGGGTTGTAATGCACTGACGGAGAGGAGCCCCGGGAGTCAAGAACAGCATCCACTTTCATGGGAGTTGTAGGTCGGTGGACACCATTTGACGACCGCGTCTTACTAATTTGGCGATTTGAAGAACGCGGGAGTTCTCCCTGTGTCATGAAATATGTTAAAATTCTTTTACATTGGATAGCGCTTAATGCTCACCTGGTAATGTTGGTTCGTAATTGGATCAAAGAACGTAGTTCTCATTGGCGTGCCACCGCTTCCAGAGCCAGCTGACGATTCCTAAAAAAAAATGCTTTGAGTGGCAGCCCAAAAACAACGATGAGTGGGAACTTGCAAGGAGAGTTGGAGAAGTTGGTAAAGTGCTTTCCTGGTAGCTAGAAACGAGTCTTGATTATAAGGGGTTGAGTAAGGTCAAAGATTATATGGCTGAGCACAAAGGACGTCCGGAACGCTCAGAATCACTTTTGAAAGCAAACAAAGAAAGTTTCCATGACGTCGAAAATAGAGGATAATCGTGAACCCATGCAGATTGATAGCGTGTTTTCAGGGACTCTGTGGGTCCAGGTGACAAAAAACGTGTTGTGGTCATTTCCGAAGGTCCAAGAAGGCGCTAACAATTAGAAAGACAACATGAGGCGTCCTTTGCTCCCTGAAGGGCCTGACAATTGAGCTCAGCGAACAAAATGTGCGGCTCGATCGATCTGTTTGTGATTGATGTGAGAAGGTTGGGCGATGGTTTCCGCCCCTGCACATTTGTGCTACAATGCCTTGCAATCCAAACAATTGGTGACCACCGCGACCAACCCACCATTGCCCTCCCGCCTTGTAGCTATCATTTGTTTCGTATAATGAACACTTTTTGAACAAAAAAAATATAGCATGACCACCGGACTTCCAACACTTTTACCTCCCAAGGCCATTCCTCGTCCTCCGTTTGCACCACATTTAGAATGGACCCCACGCAAATATCTCTCGGAACCACAACCTCCACCACAAGATGAGGGTAAAATACAAGAGCAGGAGCTGGCCAATGCGCGACAGATAATGGACGGAAAGGTCATTAAGAAAACCCGACCACGGCGGACGGTCGATTATAACGGAGGGATGGGTCGCTGGGCTTTGGTAAGTACACATTTTGAGGAAAACTACGCGAAGCTGAGTGGCACGAGGCAGTTGAGGAAATTGCGACCAAATCCCACATATACACCCCACATCAGACCAAGTCCGCCGTTTATCGTTGACGTATGGATCAGTCAATTTTGTTCTACATTCATTGCTGAAATTCAGGTATTTCTAGTTACTCCCACCGAAAGCGTACCCGGAGAACGCATCCACTTCGCTATGCACTAAGTTCGTGCATACGTCGACAAACAAGATTCGATGTCCAGTTAATGTCGTCACGGTATGTTTCTGTGAACGTATATTCCGTCAAGCGCTGAATGTCTAGATCCTTAGTGGACACCAGAAGGTCGACGCATTCTCACTGGGTCGACAAGCGGCGAATTTACGCTTTGGAATGGCCTAACTTTCAACTTTGAAACAATCCTACAAGCACACGATACTGCAATCTGCACAATGGCCTTTACCCACTCCGGTGCATACCTTGCCTCCGCAGACAAGAGCGGAATTATCAAATACTTTGAGCCGAACATGAACAACTTGACGGCATGGCAAGGTTCATCCTCCCGGGAAGCTATCAGAGGGTTAAGCTTTAGCCCGGACGACCGTCGATTTGCGACAGCAAGTGACGATTCTAGTGTGCGGATATGGTCTTTTGCTGAAAGTAGAGTGGAGAGTGTTCTTACTGGTCAGCGCTATCAGTTGCGTCTGTGTTGGGGTTTGCTGACCCCATGATTTAGGCCACGGTTGGGACGTGAAATGTGTTGAATGGCATCCAACGAAAGGGCTACTGGTTTCTGGAAGTAAAGACAACCAAATCAAATTCTGGGATCCACGAACAGGGACTGTCCTTTCGACGTTGTCCGTATATTTTCGGTTCCTTCTCAATTTAACTTGTCTAATCCGCGAACCATAGGCACCAACACAAGAACACGATACAAGCCTTGTCCTGGTCTCCTAATGGAAATCTTGTCGCAAGTGCATCACGCGATCAAACAGTCCGCATCTTCGACATCCGCGCAATGAAAGAATTCCGCATTCTCAAAGGGCACAAAAAGGAGGTCTGCTGTACGTCTGTCTCCCACCTTTAATGCCTACTCCTTTTACTAACCAGCACACTATCAGCTGTAACGTGGCACCCCGTCCACCCCTTGCTCGTCTCCGGCGGCTCAGAAGGCGCCATACTTCACTGGGATCTTTCCACTCCCGACCCAGCCTCATTCACACAACCCGTCTCAACACCACGCGCTACCCTCTCTCAAGCACACGACTCCAACGTATGGTCGCTCGCCTATCACCCGTTGGGCCACCTCCTTGTAAGCGCTTCAAACGACCACACCACGCGGTTCTGGTCCAGGGAACGACCTGGAGACGCATCATCTGTGTTCTCTGGGGGTGGAGAAAAGCCACCAGAGATCATTGATACTAGCGGGCAGGACGAAGAAGACGATGCAATGGTTCCAGGGTTTAGCTATGGCGCTGGTGGTGCAGGGCCGTCATGGTGGGGCAAGGACGAGGAATCCACGCCAGGTTTTGGCGGTGGTCAGGCGACTGATGCGT
The DNA here is from genome assembly GCA_018417955.1 of Laccaria trichodermophora. Taxonomy (NCBI): domain Eukaryota; kingdom Fungi; phylum Basidiomycota; class Agaricomycetes; order Agaricales; family Hydnangiaceae; genus Laccaria; species Laccaria trichodermophora. The sequence goes on from JACTVC010000040.1 coordinate 183,963, forward strand.
TTGGTCGTCGACCTGCTGGCTATGGGGATACCAATGGGGATGATTTCATTCCTGGCTTTGGAGCGGCTGAGCGACAAGCTGCTCCACAACAGCAACAGCAAGACATGTATGGGTCAGGGGAGAGACAGGAGGATTGGAGTCGTGGAGGTGGCAGAGGCGGAGGGGATGACTGGGGACGTGGAGGGAGCCGCACAGGTCGGTATGGCCCAAGGGGAGGTCGGTACTGAGCCCTGGTGTCTTTCTTTGTCCCACTACGTAGGTTTGGTGTAATTGACGATATACTGCTCTGCACGAACCTTGCATCGCACTCGAAACTTTCAGGGTCACGATAGCTCAGAAGAATTCTGTCAGGTATTGCTGTCATGGTGATCATACTCATACATCGCAGAAGTTTTTCTAAAAGTACAAAATCGATGATTTATGTAAGGTGTGGTTGTTGGACATGCTAATAGTTGTAATGCCGAGGCGACAATGCCCGTCATTTGTCCATGCATACTATACAGAGAAGACAAGTTGATCGTAATGTAAATCGAAGGGAGACGTGTGTGTGGTAATGTTACAATTAATAAGAGAGGATAAAGATTAGAAAAAACTGAGAGACGAGATAAAAGAATAAAGATATTTTGAATAAGCCTTGACAGGGAAGATACACCACAAACCGCATGCGATGTTGGGGTGCCTCCAACTGGGATATAGTTCCGTTCGTTGCGATTCTTTTTAGGTGGTCATAGATGGCGATTCACTGATTCTAAATCTAGAAACAGCAGTACTGAGGGAGCCACCCCTCTTAGGTGAGAGGTTGTCGGCGCTTGAAGAGCGGGGTGGCGAGTGAGGGACAAATTGGGCGTATGATAGAAGGCGAGGTGAGGTGCCTGAGAGCAATTCCTCGATATCAGACGTAGAGTGTGTGCGGGGAAGGGCGGAAAGATCAATGGTAGCTCCTGGTCCGGTAAAGAAACAGAACCTGAGTAGACTCAGTAAGCTAACATTCAACCAAAAGCAAGAAGGATGCGACATACTCGTTTAAAAACTGACGGTAATGAGTCTCAGCGCTCAGATTCGCTTCGTCTTTTAATAAGGGAAGCGCCTTAAAGGGCTCGACGGGTGAAGGCGTATTGGGGAGGGATGAAGTAGGCGTAGCGATACAGGGCGTGGACATCTCGCTGTCTCCACCCGAGTCCGCTGCAGGATATGCGGTTTCGGCATTCAGATGCGATCTGTATGTAGGTGAAGGCTGCGGCAAGCCCTCGATAGGAAGGGAAGAAGGAAACTTGGAAGAAGAAAAGGCGGGAAAGCCCTCTTCAAGCGGCGTCCCAGGTGGAGTTCTCTTGAGGTTGGAAGCACCCATAGCATTCAGGTCAAAATATCCACGGTGGTGACGACGTGTTCCTTGACTTGTATTTGATATTTGGAAGGGAGGGTCTTCAACGTCGGACGCTGACCAATGCGCCGGGCGGAAACAGTCATCTCGGTCGCGGGGAGACCCCAATGTGGGTATGCTCTTCGTGGTGGATGACACGTTATGTGCTACCCTATCCTCTGATCCAAACTTCGAAGGCCATGGAATCGAGCCCGGAATAGAATGCGAAGCATTGATTTGAGGAGCTGAGCGTGTTCGACTATGGCGTGGAGGAGAATCCACAGGCTTCCAAGGGCTTTTGAGAGACGCCCCAAAGTCGTACCGGGGTGCTAATGACGCAACGGTCTTGAAGTCCATTACCACTGGTTCTGAATCCGATCCCAATGTCTGTTGCGCCAAGACTGCAGAGCCTGCCAGCTCTTTACTCTGAATGACTTTCTCCAATTTGCTGCGTAGCATGTCGCTGCTTTCATCGTCCGACACTGATCTCTCTATCGCATTTACCCTGGTAAAATTGGCGCGATAGTCTTGGCGATTATTGTTATCCCAAATCTCCCTCCCTTCTACGCTGTACTTGACAGCCAAAAGTAGCGTCTTCCCCTCAATTCTCGCAAGCAAGTCGTTGAGCTTTATGCTGAAGACAAACCGATCAAAGTCGTTACTGATCGACTCCAAGTAGCGGCCTGTAACCTCACTTGTGGTTTGCCAGAAATCGAAGGTAAACCGGACCACTACCCATTTAGCATAGGCGATATTCTTCACTTGCACATGTCCCATAACGCTGGTGCCGTCGGGTGAAAGGGACAGCTCCTCCAGAGCAACCTCTGCGTTGACGTCGGCTTTCACGGGCATATTGGGCAACTGCATGATCAATTTCCTCTTCGACCATCTCTCGTCCCCATCGCCAAAAATAAACGGAGGGAAATCACTGTCCGTCCCACTAGTATCTTCTGTCGGGCTTCCATCCCTAGAAACGGCAAGCGGCTTCTGCTCAGCCAAGAAAAGCTTGACATGCTCCAGCTTCGCGTCGAAGTGGACAGCTTTACCCGTTGGAGTTGAGGGCTCACTTTTGCTCGTTTTGCCGATGGTAATAACGGAAAGAGAGCCCCGAGTAGCGGATTTGGACGACTTAAGCGAAGATTTGACGAGTTGCCCTGACTTCTTTCTGATCAGTCTCGCGTCGCTTTCTAGCTCGCATGGAGCAGACATTGCGCCTTGCGTGGACGACTCTGCGGCAAATCCATGGGTGTGCGCTTGCGCCATGCTACGCGTATTTGCGGCCGCTGAGCCAATCCGCAACGACATACCAGGAGTGTACATCAGGGGTCGCACCATGGCTGGACGCGGGGTACTGTCTGCCGACGTTGGACTAGAGCATTTGATCTGTGGTTGCACCGCGTCGCAAAGGCCTGTCTTACCGCGGGAAACAAAGGGAGTTGGTGTGGATAGTTCAGGGGGGGACAACGCGCGGGGCCGTACTCCTCGTATCCGACGTGAACGAACTGAGATGGTCGGACGCGTGCCATCAGATGATGGGCTTGAGGTGTCCGTGTCCGTGTCCGAATCATCGTTTGACACTGGGGTTCTCACGGCAGGAGGGATTGGAGTCGCGCAGTCGGTCGAAGAGCTCCGTCGTGCGGAGGATGACACCGGTGATCGCAATGAACTAATCATTGAGCGGGATGAGATTCGACGAGGAATGAGGGGTAGGGGAGCGCCAGCCACATTCGCATTGAGGGGAAAGTGTTGATCCTGGACCTGTAACATCCTTTGAGGCTGGGGTGTTACCGTCGCGATCATTAAGAATGTTTAAATGCTAAAAGGAAAGAGGTGAGACATTCGGCGGCTGACTATTTTGAAGAGATGGACGTTACGTTGTTTTGCACCGCGGGTTGTGTGCTGAGTTGAATTAGTCTCCCAAATCTGCAAAGGTGACTTGGATGGTGCCTTCCGCTTTTTGAGGGACCGGGGCGGTGGACAAAGTGCACGGATGAGACAAGGCGTAAGGTGGAACCCAAGCAAAAGACTGGTCAAGTATGCACGGGCAGCTTTATTTGGCGAGAATGTGATGTGGAGTGGGCGTGGATACGTGGAAATTGATGAGGGCAACGCTGTTTGACTTTCGATGGTTGGGAGGTGACGGTATGTTTTTGACGTCTCCTAACTCTATTTCAGCGGTGAGCAGGCTGATGAGGGGATCCTGAAAAACTTTTCAGTGGACCTGATACGATTTTGAAGGGTAGATAGGAAGCCCCGCGGCGGTGGACAGGTTTCACAAGCGAGGACGCACCAAAATAACGGTTGTGCGTACTATAAAGAAAGTCGTTAAAATGTCGGGTTGAAGGTCGTTATAAAGGCCAAGAGAGGCCGGCGTGGGCGAGAGCAAGAAGAGACCAGGGGCCTGGCGAGGGCTATTTGAATACTTTTCAAAGCCCAGCCACGGTGCCAATGCACGGTCCCCAGTCGAAACGGAATAACCAAAATAAAATAAAACATTCCAAATGGGCAAAGTTTTTCACTGTTGGTCGGCTATCACACGTGCGCTTCTTTTTGAACACCTCACAAACGCTATCACTCTGCCCGGATCCGGCTAGCGCTGACATGGCCCACAGTCTACCGTTGGTCTACCGTAGTCCGAGGCCCTCTCCAGCAAACTGAAAATCTCTTCAACCAACTTCGCTTACACTCTCATCCGACAATGATTACTTGGCTAAGACCACAAATCATCTCAAATCACCTCATCACGTACTTTTTCTCTGTCATCGCGGCGTTAATCCAGGCACGTTGAGGTCATCGATGATGAACGCCTAATTCCGCTTTGAAACCCGGCTCCGGGCTTGTAGGCAAGGTCGGTCTAGAGGATTCCTGACAATTCGATATCCCACTCAAAATACAGATAGACGATGGGATTGCAAGCCAAGTCCTCTTTGCTCCGAGTCCCTGCTTACATCGCCTCGATGTAAATGAGGTAACGTGCAAAAATTTCTCCTATAAATTTTAACTTACCCGGCTTTCGTGCTCGGAGCGTTGATTCTCAGAGCAGCGTCAATCGGCACCCCATTTAGCTGTACTTCACCATTTCCTGCCAAGGCTATTGCAAGGTACTGACGGAACACAGTGGAGCTTGACGCAAAGATTGCGTCAATCTCCTTTCGCCATTCCTCGGCAAGCGGATGATGCGCAACCGATAATTGCGGTGTGGTACTGAGCATCGATGTGGTGTCTTTTGATTTCGAACTCAAGCGCTACTTAAATCCACACTTCTTCATTGCCTTCCAAATTTTGGTAGTGCCATGGTCAAGCACGCACCCGTCTGCCAATCTGACATAGTTCAGCTGGCTACTCAAAGACGGCAATTTGAGGAGCACTCACAGTGATTAGCCTGTCGATTGGCCTGCGTAACGACTGCCCGCCACAAAATACCCGATACGTTAGTAGAGGGTTCTTACACCCTCAGGTTCACTCAAAGAAAATATTTTCAAAGTTGTACTTGTTTGTTGTTCTCGTGACCCATCTCGGCCCTTCCCGTCGTCGTTTGTTATTTTTAGCACTTTTGAGGATCTTTTGCAGTTGTTTGTTCGTCGGCTCTGCCCGATTCCCCCGTTTATTTTTGGCACTTTTAAGGATCTTTTGTAGTTGTTTGTCCGTCGGCTCTGCCCGCCTCTCCTCTTACAGTCTTCTCGTGTTTATTTTTGGCAGCTTTTGAGGATGTTTTGTATCTATTTGTTCTAGTGACTGCTTCTTAAGTACTTACAACTGGGGGAATCTCTTGTTTGAATTTGGTTTAAATACAGCTGTTTTTGTAAGTTGTAACTGCGAGTCGACCTGCAAGGAGCGAACCGCAAAGCGGTTCGGCGACGAGCAGGGAGGATAACTAAGTAAAAGAACTGTGTCCAAGACTTGTGAGGAAAGGGGCCCGGTGACTAACGAAAAATGTTGTACCACCCAAATATGTAGTTTTTCGAATGATGTTTGGATGGTTAAGAAAATTGGGTATCGGGTTTTGCGCCCGAAGGCGCGCTATGTGGTTATAATCGACAAGTCAAATCCTGTATATCTTATCGCCAAGCCTCCAATTTATCTCCTTCAATGAATCGATTTCTCCTTTGGTTTCCGCTTTGGGACGAAGCAATCGATTTTTCGAAACATCATACATGCATCGTCGGATCCGAGACATCCGGACACGTATGTACTATGAATCAATTCCGCTTTGTTGAAAAAAATTGATAACCCATAACAGTTTTAGATGAATTTCGACGCTCCAAAGATTGTTTTGTGCGTCCACCAACTTCACAAGGAATCCTCATATCTTGCCGAAGACATGATAATTCCGCCATAGCTCCTGAGGATTTTACTCCCAATTTGAGATGAGAATTGAGAAAATGGAGTGGACTGTATAAAGGACGACCCCTGTATCAAGACTCTACATCAAGAATCATCCTTGGAATTTCAGAGGTCTCCTGACTCCTGGCCGGACCCTTCAAAGGTATGGAAATTGAGTTTATGTGTGAAAGTGGGCGAGAGCCTCTCTCGTCACATCTGTTTTTTGCGTTTCGCGGAATAACAGGATTCACGGTAACAACAATATTTACTTCATTCTACTCGCTGGTGCGCCATGGAAGTGGAACAATATTTCAAGTGGTTATACAACAGTTGACGGTATATATTCTTAGAGAAGATGTGTGGCGCGAATCCGTGACAAAAGGTAGATATCCTCTGACCTCATACTAGATGTCGAGTTGCGACGCCACAACAGCTGACTCGCCGCATGCCAGGATAATGAATGATGCAGCACCGTCACGTTTTTTTCACTATATAAAACTAGAACAATAAAGTGAACGCGCGTTTTATTTCTCTACGGACCCATGGAGCAGCAATTTATAATTAGATAGAGGTGGTGAACACGTTTAGCTACTCGAGTATTTTTAGATCATGATTGCCCACAGACCACAAAGCCTTACAATTATTGTCCATAAAAATCCTTGAATCATAACGCCGCTTTCTCTCTTCCCTATCGCAATCTTCCCGTGACACGGGCTTGGAAGGGACAAAGTGTTGTTTCATGAATGAGTGGCGGGAGCTTGCAGGCTTCAACCTAAGCGTTTTGGAATCTGACCATGGGTATATTATGCAGGGGTAACGGTATTTAGATCGTTCTATGACACAAGCTGCAGTGGTTGGGGTACAATTTGCTGTGGCGGACTCATTCCGTATGGCTGTCCCAGTGGAATCAATTCCATCCGTTCTGCATCGATGGTTCGTAAAAGTTCGACTACAATCAGCAGGTTAGATTGAGCCAACAATAAAGCAATAATAATTTCACAGTACCTGCTAAAGGAATGTAGACGCTGAGAGTCCGAAGGGCAGAGCTCAATAAATCAACACATTGGTGTATATATCCCGTGGTGTAAAGCGAAGAACCAGTTGTAGAGTTATTCATAATTGTATTGCCCTTGAAAATTTTTATGAACGATTTGACAACACCTCCCCAACATACCTACGCAAGGGTTGATGGTGAGCTTTAGATGCCAAGAAAACTCCGTAAACTCACAGCAACTATCGGGTCCAGAAACGGATAATCCGCTTCATGAAGTAGGGTCACCAGACCCACAATTCCATTGGCCGCCCATTCCAATTTCAGGTTCACGCTTTCAATGGGTTGTAAGTGAATCGTGGACGCATATATCATCATGTGGACAGTATAAATGTCCATATCGATGAAAGGGGCTTCTGTGCGCCACGTTTCCACCCCTTGAAATGGAGGCAGTAGATGTATTATGCGACTCAAGGCGACGTCTGCTGATCGATGATTAGCCCATGTAGCGCCATCTTTCGTCGTCGAGCCTGGAAGAAGAAACCGATATCAGTCGCGATAAAATCAAAGGCTCCTCAGATGCTTACTATGAACTCGAGACGTTCTGTCAAATAAACATGCAGCCATAGCTTTTAAAGCGGGGATTGTCAAATTTGAGAAGTGGACATGGTCAGACTGGAGGTCAAATAAGGCAGAGGCAGGGCTATTGGCTCCGTCCTAGATATACGCTTCAAACTCACACAAAAACGGATCGAGTAAGAAAACAAACCTGCATGAAGCTACTCGTTGTCGGCAAAGGGGTCGTTATCCGTCGACAGGACGCCTTCTCGTCGGGCAGCGCCGTTATCAAGCCATTAGCTGCAGACCAAAGTCTGTCCACCACGAAAATCTGCCAAAACACCGTTATCCTGTCCGCTATTGCGCCCCAATCATGCGGCATAAAGCCATGAACGGAATCGGACTGGAGATCTGGTGGCCTGATTTGGTGTAATGCAAGCCCCACTGACATCCGGGTCGCAGCAAAGGAATGGCGGTAGCCTTCAATCGCCCGACCATTGAAGTAGAAATATTGGGCTAGCAGACACGATGCTTGTATGACATCAATCAGGGGTTCTGGGCTGCGCAGGGATTGAACTATCTCATGTAATGTTTGTTTCATGAAGCCCGGCTGAAGATCCGAACAGAGTGGGGAACGCGCGAAGTGGCATCCAAGCAAATATACGGCATTGGTAAGTGCAGGATGGGGAAAGGCCGGAAGGGAATCCACCGATGGCTCAGCACCCAAAAGAGGAAATTCGTTGAATCGCGATAAATCGGCGTAGAAACAACATTGCTTTTGATGTGCTGTAAACGTTTGAATACTTGTCCGATATTGAGCAAAGATACATGACATAGAAAACACTTGATAGAACTCACAGGAAAGCGTGCATTTCATATGAAATGGATTTGTTGGCATCCCCTGATGGTATGAGAGAAGATTGGATATTATCGAGGCTTCTTGTTCTGTTATAGGGCGGTAGAGGCGTAACTGGAAGAAAGGGAGATGGTCGGATAGACATTGAAGGCTCCGACGAAGAAGTGCCCTTTCCCCAGCCAGGCACTTCGGATTCATCATTGAAGTAGAGCAGGGGTGAGCCGGATGATGATGCAGTGACGGCCGACGCTCTACGAGAATGAGCTATCGATGAACCGGGGTCGCGATCGTCGCCTGTCTCCTCGTTTGAGACTTGGAGAGAGTTGAGGCTTGATGGAGACCCTCCATTGTTAGATGAACCCGATTCGCTTTCTAGCTCTCGAACCCTCTCCTCCAACGCAGACAGCTTCTCCCGCAACATCTGTGTCCGGCTCTTCCTTTTGCTATCATCGTATTGGCACTCATCGGGCCGTTTCATCTTGGTACATTGTTGACAGACAGGGCGTAAACCGTCACATTTCTGACAAGGCACGCGATTAGATTCATGACGACGAAGAGATAGCTTCTACGCACCAGCTTCCTTCTCCTACGAGGTTATCATGATCAAGAGTGAGTGGCGGAAGGTCGGACACAATTTCAAAAAGCATGGGCTCACCTGCAGGATAGGCACGCCAATCCCCGGCGTAAGTTGCCGGTAGTGTCGGACTTGGTAGCAGGTGGCATAGTGTAGAGATCGTGTTATGGGACTCGTGGAAAGAGGGTACAATCTCTTGAGGGACTTTGAAGGTGGTCAATGAATCAATGAAAGAGCAGAAGGTGTGATGTCAATGTGTCGAAACACGACACTTAGCGAAAGAGCCATTCAGACGCCCAGAAGTCACTGGAAATGTCTTGAAACAGCTTGAAACCAAATGGAAGGTTGTTGCCTCCGATTCAGGGTGACGCCAAATTGAGGTCCGGTTCAGGTTCACCGGCGAACGCTCTAAGTTTAGGAAAACTTATCTTTATTTTGTTACCAATTTGTTACTCCTGATTTGATGGGTTTTACCGTGAAGCCCGACCCAGTGGTCACCCGAATATTCTGGCTTGATTCTGGCCATCCTTGGGCTGAATTCGGTCTACTTATCAGGCATTTCATTGGTTCACTACGCTCGCAGTTATTAGTTCCGCCTTGTTAACACAATGATTTGTATTATACATACTAAGATCATGCGCCCAGACAAAAACATTCCGTTTGCTCAGAACACGCTAGTTAATACCGCCGTGCCTAATCCGCGTGTCACGGACTTGTTTCGATGAATATCCATCACGAGCCTTTGACTCAACTTGAATACTAAACCCAACGACAACGACAGCGGATGGTCGGATCGCTTCCTCGCTTGAGCATCATCACTCGATGACGCTGACAGATGTGCCTGTTGCCCAAGGAAGCGAACCTGGCTATGGAGAAAGTTCAGTCAGTGATCCTGTTGAACCTTGAGAATAATCGTCCGTATGATCGACAGCAGTCCGGGCTGACGGCGCCAAAGAAAAGATCGACGTTTCTATGTTGTCAACCACCACAAATCTAGAGCATGTCTATTTTTTACTGACGAAAATTGATCGAAGGTTCTCCCAAACCACGTTCGGTGATTGAGCAGCGTCGATCCCATGCCACAACCCCTTCACTTTGTAGTAATCCACCACAGGTCCTGTTTGCGAGTGGAACGTGCGAAGTCGTTTGGTAAGTGTCTCCACATTGTCGTCGGAGCGCTGAATCAAAGGTTCCCCCGTGACGTCGTCTTTGTTAGGCTTTTTGGGTGGGCTGTAAGGTAAATCGCGTGAGAAGTCGATAATGGAGGAGGATAAATCATATACTTGAATTCCTTATGGTACGACCGCCCGCTGGCGGGGTGGACAAGGCGACCGGTGATACGCGAAATAAGAAGCTGGTCGTCGATGAGAAGTTGGACCACAGAATCAATTTTCTCTTTGCGCTCTGCCAACATGCCGTCCAGCTTCTGGGCTTGGGGAATCGTTCGCGGGAAACCGTCTAAGACAAACCTAACAAAATTATTTCATCGATCAGACTTCAATCAAGATACAAGAATGAGGAATGAAGCCGGACAGAAAATCACGTTAAACTTCGTTTTCTCATCCCCACTCACCCATTCTTGCAAGACTTGTTGTTCTCGAGCTGGTCTTTGATTATGCCGACCATGATGTCGTCTGAAACGAGACCTCCAGCATCCATGATTTTCTTTGCTTCAATGCCAAGAGGAGTCTTTTGCTGGACTTGCTCGCGCAACATGTCACCAGTAGCCAAGTGGCAGACGCAGAATTCATCTCTGATTTTCGGGGCCTGGGTTCCCTTTCCTACAAAATACGCGTTCGAAAAGGTAATCCGTGATTTCTAGACGTATAAAAACATACCAGCACCCGGAGGTCCAATCAAAATTGTTCGAAGCTGCTGAGCTGGGGTCGGAGACGGAGATCCTTTCGCCTTCGCTTCAATCGCCGAAATCTTCTCATTGAGTTGAGAGACGAGGGATTTCAAGTATTCTAGTTCTTCCGAGGCCCCCATTTTTAAACAAAAGATGAGGGGTACGGATACAAAGTGGACGTAGACGTGGACGCGCGACGACTGAAGGGAATCCTGCAATGTCACATGTCACGAGCCATTCCGAACTTCTCCAATTTTTTAGTCGGAGTTTCGAAATCATATGTACCACAAACTCCAGCAATACTTCTAAGCCTACACAAAACAGAGTGTACATAGCGACGATTTTTTTCCGCAGGTTCTTTGGCTGTTTAGGGCGATTTACTAAAACGGAAGCCGATGCCTTGAGGATTGGTGAGTTGGTTGTGAGGCTTTTGCCAAACACGGACAAGCAGTGGCGTCGCGAAATCAAGTTGTCAACGTGGAAGGCCCTGCTAAAATCCCATCTTGCTGTCGTTGCGGTCCCCTCAGACCAATGCTATCCTTTCGCGGCGTCTTTTGGCTCCTTTCAGGGCTTGCTGCCCTCGTAAATTCCAAGTCCAGCGCCGGTGATTCTGTTCTTGTCGTGCTGGAACCGAACCATAGGGATAATTACTCAATATTCTTTGACGGACTCAAGGGTGAATTACCACGCGCTGTCTTTGGAGCGTGTCATTGAGTTTACTAGAGCAGGGATATGAACTTACTTTTCGCCAACCAAAGGACGACGTTCCACTCATCATCCAGCACGATGTGCCCAACTTCTCACACGTCATTCTCTTTGCGTCGGGAACTAAAAGTGCGCCAAGCTTACCACTCTGGATACGCAGTCTCACAAATTTTAGATCTGGGAAAGGACATAACGCCACAGTCCCTCGTTCATTTGCTCTCGCTCAATACCAACATCATCGTCGCCCTTTCCACGAAACAAACTCAGCTCTCTTCTCTCGCTACGGAGTTCTCCCTTATACTCCCACCCCCGGGAACGCCACTCGTATCCTACTTTCCAGAGCGCCAGGATCCTGCGTCCCTCATTCCCGTGGCGGTCACCGCAAACCCTGTCGTCAGCAAAGATTTGCCCCCCGTGTGGTTTTCTGGGGTTCCTCAAGCCCTTGGAAGCAACCCTCTTCTTGTACCCATTCTTCGCGCACCCCCACAGAGCTTTGCATCTGAAATCGACGGTGGGTCAGCTGACGCTCTGGTTGAAGCTGCGGAAAAAGGTGGAGAAGGTTTGTGGGCCGGTAGTCAACTCAGTCTTGTTACTGGTTTCCAAACTCTCACTGGCTCAAGGATCACTTGGGTTGGAGGTGTGAGTCTCTTCAATGATGAACTTGCACAGAAGGAAGTGGCAAAGTACGTGAAATTTTATCTTCTATGTAGAAACTTGCCATTGATCGTTGCTGAAGGGGCGTCAAGTCTGGAAATGCCAAATTTGCTCGTGAAGTTGCTGCATGGACTTTCCAAGAATCCCAAGTACTCCGCATTGATCGCGTGGAACATCATCTCGTGAATGCAACTGAACCAAAGGAGCAGTACACAAATAACGACAATATCGTGAGTTCCTCGAATCTGCTTCCCGACTCTCCAGCTCATCCGTATTCTCAGGTCTATACCGCTTACATTTCCAAGTACGATGTCAAAACATCATCATGGAAGCCTTACTCTGGCTTGACGGACCTCCAACTCGAATTCACCATGCTCGACCCCTTCATTCGAACTGCCCTTTCACCCGTTGCGGGCTCTCCAGGAAAATACTCTGTAACATTCCGCGCTCCCGATAGACACGGCGTATTCAAGTTTGTGATTGACTACAAGAGAAAAGGGTACGTGCATTTGCCGTGTTTTCTGAAGCTGTTACTCACCCGACTTTCTTATAGCTGGACACGCCTGCATAGCTCAACGACGGTTGCAGTCGTACCCCCGAGGCATGATGGGTATCCCCGCTTTCTCAGCGCCGCTTGGCCTTACTATGCTGGGGCTATTAGCACCAGCATTGGTTTCTTCCTGTTCTCCGCACTGTGGCTGGGGGGTGAGGTGCGTGAGATCAAGAAGGGGAAAGGTAGTAAAGCTGAGTAGTGAGATGTTGTGTACATAACAGTTGTGGTTTACAAAAATGCAGCACCTAAGAAGGTTGCTTCCAACTGGTGAATCCCTCTGACATTTTTCCAGAGATATTGTTATTGGCCGAATGTTTTGAGTCTCAAGCAATGCTACAACCAGACTAGCTATCAGTCGCGGGTTCTTCATTGGGACACGCTCCGGAATATATGATATATTATATGTACCTTACCAGTATCTTGGACAACCCAAGGACAACCCTTCTTGTAACTATCTTTAATTGTACAGCTATTCCCCGGGAGAGAGCCAAGGCAACATCCCATTATACCGCTTACCGAGTTCTGAGCGTTCATCCATTCTTGTGGTGATGGCAAAGTTTTCAGAGTGGATGAGCCGGCCACAAAGCCATTCATAAGCATCATCTACAACTTTCATCTTGCCATCATGATAATTGATTCCAGCAAATGATTCGGAGTACTGAATCACTTTCAGAACAATTGAAAAGAACGAACAGGAAAAAAAGGCCCACTGTATCATACACCATCCAGCGGGCTCTCTTCCAACCGTTTTCTCCTGGCCCATGTTGGTCGATAACGGCATTAAGAGCCGTGAATAGTCGATTGAGGTATCCTTCAGCCCAGTAGATACTCGTCTCACCATCTTCATGGTCATGCCAGTCTAGACCATCCACCTCAACATACGGTTCCTGGGGTACGGGTGCATCTTCAAGAACCTCGCGCAGGTTATCAAAAGAGGTTGAAGCAGGCTGTTCCAGAGATGGGCGAGGCGGATATTTGCTGGACCGATTGAGATCACAGAGCGCAGCTTCACGCCGCTTCTGATGTGGCACGCTGTGCGCCAAACGGGCCGCTTCACCACAGTGCAAGGCATTGTCCAAAGCTTTGTTGTATGCATCCCATACCCAGAGTTGTCCGTTTGCTTTCAGATAGTCCCTCTTCCGTACGAGTTCTGGAGTTTCGGCCCATGTGTCGACCGGAACGCCCGCAGGTCGCTGGGTAACCATTTCCACGGAGGGTCCATACTTTGTCGGTTCACTCCACGCTCCCTTGCGCCCCTTCGAGAGCCACTCGGCATGCCGTTCCTGTAGGCTACGAGAGGGTCTCCGGCAGGTGCATCGTGCACAAGAAAAGACTACTCACTGTGCTTGGAACCTCTGTGGTCCACCGTATTTCCTCCAGGCTGTCAGCTCTATGTCTTTCTCTTGATAAAGCATCATAGGTTTACGGTAGCTTCCGCCATGGACGTTTCTAGCAAATAAAATGAACATTATTAACGGAAGAAGGAGCGGGCACCCACTCGTCCTCGACTCGGACATATGGGAGATCTATGATATCTTTGTCACTGAGCTTGTATTCTTTACGAGCCCGAGTCTTATTTATCTGGGAATAATGTCAGTTTTGCACGCAGGATAGTATGTGTACTTACTGTTCGCCCTTCTGGGATATCGGAAGAAGACCAAGAAGCTTCATCTGTGATTAGTTTGGCCTTCTTCTTTGTTTGGCGCTTGGGTGTCTTTGAAGGCGACGAGTTTGGTAACACAGTCTCGGAGTCGCAACCATGCGAGGTTGCCTTGGGCATCACTGGCCCCAATCAAACGATGATCCTGACGAGATCGAGGGGGCCTCAAGAATTTAAACATCACCCGGGATTGATTTTTTTTATCGGGGCTCTCGACGCCTCATTTCCCGGGTCTTCCAAATATAGTATGTTTTCATCCAAAAAGGATATGTTTTTTTTTCTACGAATCTAATTATATACAAGTCACTCCTTCTGCCCCTTTCTGCCCGTTGACCTTTATATATGTTCGCCATCCTGTTGCCCCCTTCACTCCACGGGGCATGAATCAGACGAGGTATAGGCGAACTACAACGAGGAACATATCTGTTCTACGATCACCGCGTTGGCTCTGAATCCGGAAGGAGTCCAACATAACAACCGGGAGAGTCCTAAGGCAATCTGGGGTATCAGTTCGCACATACATTCCGCATCCTTGTGCCGGTCGAAGGAGGGTATGAAGTCGTTTGAATGGTTTATTTCAGGTGTTCATATCATCCTAAAGACCCGGAGACAAATTGCATCCATCGACGCGTCAAGCGATTGGGCTATCCTTGATGTCCTTTAGAAACGAGTAGTATCCCCTTCTCATCGTCTTGCCAAACCAAGAACCAAACCGTTCATTCAATCCCACTCCAAGCCATCACTATCGCTCCTCCCCGTCATCCACTGTGGAGAACTGGCACTTCACCCTCCTCATCTTCAGTGGCCTCCCATCGCCATCATTGTTATTACCGTCACTGCACGCCAGACCGACGTTGGACCGACGCGTCTCTTACTGGCCACCCACTTCTCACGCAATGCATCATCGTCGTACATCATCACCATACAGGTATCGTATCCACCCACACACAGCAAGCAAGGGAAAGCTCACACCACATCGTGCCATGCACCATCTTCAAATTCTTCGAACGCCCAAAGCCTGGGGTGTTAGCAATCTTTTAAATCACCCTACAGACCGCGCAAGTCAAGGCGTTTAACGGTGAAGGAGAGGTGTAAAATAGGTAATGTATCGAAGTCAGCGTGTGGGAAGCAACGGCTCGAGCTAGTCTAGTCTAATGGAGGAAACGCGGAGGAAGAACGAAAGCTTGTGCTGTCCAACTCAGGAACACAATATTAGCGCCTGTCGCCTCTTATCCTCTCCAACGACAATGGACCAACCCCAAGGAGACCAACCGCCTCGAAGGGGAGCTACGCTGCGTCGCGTCGCATCAGTTATCGGAGACTTTTTCCACTGGCTAGGTGATGAAGGCACAGGCCCAGCCAGTCCGAGCGCTACAAGCGCCAATTCCGATGACCCTAGAGCGCTGTCGTCGATGGATTTGCCTAGGGAGAGACCGCGCACGACCTACTGGATGCCATGGGTGCCAGAGGAGCCAGAGGAGCGTTCGTCCGGGGTGTCACAGAAAGCTGGCGGGGCCAGCACTCCCGTGGCTGATCCCGTCAATGTGTACGCGGCGCTTGCAAACGCGAGGGAGATGCTCGAGACCGCGAACACACCTGGGTTAGGTACGACAATGCAGAGGATTAGAATTGATAAGGCGATGGCCATGCTGAGGAAGATTGAGAGCCAGAAGTTGAAGGAGGTGGATATGGTTCTTGTGAGGGGGCAATTGTTGGTGGTGCAGGTCGGTTGCCCTTCTTTTTGTCTTGATTATATGGAGGGCCACTGACCTGGTTGTAGTGCAAAATGCTCGAGCTGTACTTTCAAGACCAGATCATGCACAAGGACGTCCTAGAGATTCTGCATCACATCGACGGCGCCATAACCACGCGAATTCAACTTCGAGCCAGTCCTACCTTCCCTCAATCCTCAAAAAGCACCTCCGACTTTCACCGCGTCCTCGTGCGCGTGCTCGATGACGGATCCTATGCGACGCCGGTCAACCGCCAACTCCTCCTTGGTGGGCTGGAGGATAACTTATTCAAGGTGTCAAGGACAGTCAAAGACCCGCTTCTCCGCGTTATCCACCTGGAGATATCGTGCACCCTCATGCGAGAGATCTTCCACGACTCCGTTCGGCAATTCGAAGATGGAAAGTGGGTTCGCGCTATGAGCCTCCTCAGCTCAAAGGAGTCTGCTCTCGATGTCCTCGTGGGGCTGGAGGACACGTACGAGGCAGCATGGGCGGATGTAAGCGTGGGCTTGGGTGATTGTGGGCTGACGAGTGCGTACAAGTTGGGAGATGCTAGGGCGTTGAGCGACGAGTTTGCAATGTTGCTAGCAATGTGTAAGGCGTCGCAGTTGCTCCATCTGGGTGATATGCATTTCGAGGACGTGGAATTGGGGGAACCAGAGGAGGTCTTTGCGCGGGCGCTGTTGGCGCAGGATGACTATCGGTGGGTCTGAGCATGCATAACGCTAATCAGGACCATGGCCAACTGATGGCTCCATTTAGTGCTGCTTTGAGTTTCGTCACGGGGCACGATGTGGAATTAGAGGGCAATGTGCTGTACCGTCTGGCTCGCTTCCACTCGAAGGTATCCAAACTTCGCGCCGTGTAAGTAATTTCAAGACTCTGATCCGACACCGCGTCTCACTGTGTGGTTCCTTCCCAAGTGCACACAGCCTGTATCTTCGAGCAGTTCAACTGGCAGCTGCGCTAGCTCCCACACTGCCCAAAGGCGAATGGTACCTGAAGTGCACCGAGGCGGTGCAGGCTTATCGCGACGAGCTGCACGCCAAGGATGCGAAAGAGTGGGCGAATAAACGCAAGCCCATTCTAGAGAAGATGAAAGACGAGATCCAGAAGTTAGAGGGCGCGTCGTCGATGGAGGATGTGTCTTTTGCAAAGGTGAGTACTTTGTTGATTTGTTGAAGCGTGATTGGCTTGTCATGTTCATGGATGCATTGACAGTTCGTCTTCGAGACGTGGCCTCCAAAGACAGAAGGTGTGTGGAGCAACAGTGCAGAGCCTCTGCGGTTTTCGTTGATCATTCTGTTATGAACAGGTCCCAAGGAGTTTCCGGTTCAGGCGACCGTCAATTTGTCCAGGGCCGAGCACCTCAAGATCATTGCGCGTTACCACACAGACAAGAATTCAAAGTTTGGGGAAGAGTGGCTTGTGATGTGTGAAGAGGTGATAGTCAAATTATCTCAACTCCGGGTTGCTTTTGACATTGTTACAGATATCTAAAGCACTGGTAGGACGATACAATCTGACAAAGGACATGTAAGGCCCGTACCAGCTTGCACCCGGGATTTGATTGTTTCTTCCATATTTTGGGTGACGTGAGGCGAAAGGGCTCAAAGTGACATACACCATCCAGCGGGACCGTTTTTCCCGATTGCATGTTTGTAGATAACACCAATGAGAGCAGTGAATAACCCATCGCGATATCCTCGAGCCCAAAAGAGACTCGTTTCGTCAAAGTCTGCGTCATAATACGAGTCTATACTGTCGTTTTTAACATACTCATCCTATGATATCAAGTGCGTCCTATAGAACCTCGTACAGTGGGCTGTTCTGAAGACGGACGGGGTGGATATCCCATTGATCAACTTGTAATCTCACGCAGTTCACTGGAGTGAATCATAGCGTGATCCAGTTAGTTGTTGCCTGCGTCCCAAAGCGTCAGATGTTCGGTTAGCTTCAATCCCCGTTTCGCGATGATAAGTCCTGAAGTTGTTGGCCATCATGTTGGGACACATATGTTTTCGGGATACCCTCCCAGAAACTGGCACTAGTATCCACGTCCCCGTAATCCTCAAATCCCTTGTCTCCTCCCGATCCTCGTTATCCACCGTAGAACTGGTACTCCACCCTCCTTAACTTCGGTGGCCTCACATCGTCATCATTGTCATCACCATCGTCACCGAAAGCCAGACCGACGTATCTCTTCCTAGCCACCCACTTCTCACGGAATGCATGATCGTTGTACATCGTCACCATACAGTTATCACATTCACCCGACCATAAGTTCGAGTTCAAATTGGTGTTGGAGGTGGGGGTCGTCTCCAAGTTCGTGTCCGCATTTGAGTCTGCATTCAAACCCAACGCAGTCCGCCCAAAGCCATGGATGTGAATAATAATCACAATCTCTTCAAGGCATTCGAGTGGTGCTAGAGCACGTGCGTAGTGGATAGGCAACCCCAAACCCCCCTCATACACCACTCCCGTTGGCCTGTATTTAAATTTGACAACACGGCAAGAATGGCAAAGCTCACACCACATCGTGCCTAGCATCATCTTCACCGTCTTCAAACGGCCCAAGCCTGGGGTATTAGCAATATTGCGAATCATCGTAGGGTCAGACATCCATCCGCGCAAGTCAAGGTGTTCAACTGTGGAGGAGAGATGTAAAAAGGGTAGTGTGTCCAAGGTCTCGTGTGGAAAGAAAGACAGCGTGAGCCAGTCCAGTCTAATGGAGGAGACGCAGAGGAAGAAGGAGAGATTCCAGAAAGAGATGGTTTTGCTGAATGATTGAACGCAGTGGAGGTGTTTGGTCCATTTACTCCCCAGCTCAGGAAACCAGCCTGAGTCCCGTAAAAAGATTAGATTTTCTGGCGAATCGATGTAGAGAGTCCGAAACCACGCTTCAAGCGCTAGAGCACGAAAGCTTCGTGAAGTGAGGCTGAGCGCATTGATCGTGTCCCATGTGGGTTTGACTGCACAACCAATATCATCTGGAGTCGAGTCGGTGGGGGGAAGAAGAGTAGGAGATGGATGATTTCTCGGACTAGTTCTAGGGGTAGAGACATTGTGTTGGCGAGCAGAGGTAGACGACGGCCCTGAGGCCTGAGTGTCGTCGATGGTACGAGATGGTACGGTCCAGGTACGGCACAGTTGAACTGGCTCGTCCTAGGCCTCAAGCAACTCGGTACGTTGTCAATTACTTAGACTCAGCCGTTGCAGATGATGGTATGATTTCGTGGATAATCTCGGGAGTGTAAAGCCAGCGGAGAGTGACAGGAAGTCTGCACTGGGAACTAGGTGCTGTTTATTGATGACGGGCTTCACACAGCGGAGACGTTGGTACTAGCATCGAGCTGCATCGTGCACAACGAAATCCAAGGTGTTCTCAAATTCCTTTGATGGTTGAAAAGGCAACATTTGGTTCTGAAGGGTGCCGGTGAGGATCAGCAGCTCTTGCATAATCATCTTCAAGGCTTGCTGAAGATGTCGGACATGGAAATCCCCATCGTTATTGGCATATGCTCAAGCAGAAAAATCACTTTGGGCTCTCAGACTCAGACTTAGTGCACCCTTTCAAAAAGCATCCCGACATGCAAGCGTCTCCCCACCCATTTTTTGGCCCTTTCCCCAAGCTCCTGGACTGCAAACTCATCGTCAACGCCGCGTTCCTCAACGTTTCCAACAAGCTTGAGTCCAGCATTCTTTGCCGCGACTATCGTCTCCTCCAACCCATGGATATAACTGACCCCATGTACCTTGACCCCATCATCCCTCCGAAATCCAGCCCGACTCTGCCCCATGTCGGGGTGCATCCCAGTCACCCACGCCCACCTGCCCACCTTCAGAATCCTCGCGACAACCGCAAAAAACTGGTCCAGCATGACATGTTCGAGCACCAGGGTGCTGATGACCGCGTCAACTGGCGCAGAACCAATGAACGCGTCAAGGTCCGCCTGCTGTCGCGTAAAATCTAGCAAACCCCACTTGACCTCAACCTGGCCACTAGGCTCTGCAGGCATGCCAGCGCGCGCCTGTGCCAACATCCCCTCACTACCGTCGACCGCGTACAACGTGCTCCCAGGTAGGAGCAGTCCCCTAAGTTTGCTGGTATTTCGTCCAGTTCCACAGCCTAGATCCAGGAGCCTCGTTGGCTTCTGAAAGACGCTGAAAAGGCGTGGCGTGATGTCTTCAAACGCGGCGCTGTCCAGGCGCTGGAGGACGTTTCCGTCGGTATCATAGGTCGCTGCCCACGCGTCGTAAAAGGCGGTTGTGGGAATGATTATTGTAGGTGTGGCTGACATGTCGAGATATCAGGCGACGGAGCAAGGAAGGGCGATTCATATCAGTTGGTGTAGGGGTGAGTCACTGGATTTCCAATTAGGTCAATTAACGTGAACAGGTCGGTACTACAAAAACATACGGCAAGACGCACAAGCACCAGAAACCACCCTCTCGCAACATATCAAAACCAACCCCGCAAAACTTTTCCCCTATGCACATCAAACCCTGTAAAATAAATCCTCTCCCTAATCCATGACCCCGCAAAATGCTCCAAAATAACAGGTTTCGCCTGCCCCGAAAACAACCCCAAGGAAAAATCTATCCTCTTCAACCCCTTAAACCGGTCGTCCTCTAAAAGTCCGACGATCCCCTCCCAATCGACCTTTTTTTGTAAGTTCCGCAGATTGTCGATGGCTATCCGAAAAACGAGCGATTGGAGGTCGGGAGAGGTGATGGCGGATAGGTGGGTTTTGAGTTGTGGGACGAATGAGAATTGTTTTTGGAAGACGCTTATGTCGGAGAAGATGATGTGCCGGAGTGCGGGGAAGGATGATAGGTTGACTAGGGTGCACAGTTGGTCAGGTCGTCTGGTGTGGAGTTGTGGTAGATGGTTTGCTTACTGATCTTCAACACATGGTGCGTGACATATATACATTCAAGACTCTTCGCAAGATGTTTATACACCACCGCAACCTCCTGCGCAACCTCTGCATAATTCACAAACAAACAAACTCGAGTAAGGGGGGGCGGCGCACGCCTGCCCAGAAGAATCCATTGAACGATCTTGACACCCGCCACATCCTGAAGGCTCAACGACTCCAAAACCCCCGACACCGGACATTCATCGGGAGAAGGGAAATCCAGCGTCAACCAACGTACATACTCCACACCTAAATGCCTGAGAGCGCGTAGCCCCGAAATGGCGATGATGAAGGAGCTCATGGTGGTGAAGACGGTGTTTTGTATGACCAGGTGGGTCAGGGTGCACTGGTAGTTCGCAAGCCAGGAGGGCAGACGCGGGGCAGGAGGGAACATCGCGAGGCAGAGAAATGTGATGTTTGGGAGTACACTGCACACTTTCGCAAATTGGTCTACAAGCTGAGAGCAGGAGGAGGGTGTTTGTTCGAGCGAATCGAGGGGAACGCATGCCGTTAGCCCCCTGATTGCTCGCAAAGTGTTTGCGTCGAAGCATTGTAAGAACTCGTCGATATTTGGAAAACCCAGCTGGACGTGCGCAAAAAGGTGATACCGGCTTCTGGTAGACCAAGACCGACAAACGAGGGCACAGGCTTTTAGTGTCCTGACGTCGTCATATAAGTGATCCAAAATGCGCTCGAATAGTTCAATGGGAATCGTGTTGACAAGTGTTTGCCGTCTTGTGTACCATGCCAGTGGGAGGTACAAGTGTCGCTGAGCTGAGTTTGAAGCAGCAGGCTCAGGCATGAATTGTGGGTGAAAGGCAAGACAGGCTTTCACTTTTTCAATTTGTGGCGCGTCAACTGTCCACGTGACCGAATATAACCAAACAAACCATGACGCAACTGAGACAGAGAGACTCAGAGAGTGATGTGGGACGTCGGAGAAGATGATGTTGGAGAAGAGGATGACAGGCTGACTAGTTGTTTTGGTTTGGGATGTGATAGTACTAGATGGTTTGCTTACTGTACTTTTACACATCCTGCGTGAGATATACACATTTGAGACTCTCCAGTGTGGGGGGGGGGGCAGGCTCAAAATCCACTTCACAATCTAAACACCCGCACATCCCGAAGGCTCAACGACTCCAAAATCCCCGACACGGGAAATTCATTGAGGGAAGGAGAGTCCAGCGTCATCCAATGCCTGAGAGTGCATCGAACCTTGGTCGAACCTTGGTGAATCCAGCTGGACGTGCGCAAACGGGTGATACCGGCTTCTGATAAACCACAACCGACAAACGAGGGTACAGGCTTTTGATGTAGTCCTGTTTTTACCGCGCCCCCAAAACCGCGTCAGAAAATGCTTATGTAAAGTGCGGACTTTGAAACCGCGTCGCGTCAATATTGAGAGATGCCCTCAGAACTCTCGACGCGTTTAAAACCTTGTAACACCATCTACCACCTCAAATTCCATTCGTATTAGATGACAACCTCAACCTCAATGGATAACAACGTTCAAATTGTCAGATCCTTCAAGAAATTAGAACCAATCCGTGAAGTACTCGAAACTCCGGCGTTTATCGCACCCTTCCTGCCATCTCCATCGAGTTCTCTTCTTCCAACATCTCGAAATGACCAACATGGGTCGTTGTATACTACACATTCATTTTTTGGCTCTCCATTCAACAATATTGGCTCCCTTGGTGGATCTTTGAGCCAACCTTAACTCATCCAACTTCCCCAAAGCGACGCGCAGAAGCTTGTGGAGAAGGCGAAGAAAACTCGAGTGACGATGACGATGGCATTGAGGACTACAGAGCTCTTTCTGATGGTAATAACGGTATCGACAAAGAAGATTATACATATAATTTGGAGTAGCATAATACTGTCTAAAGTAGGCAACGATTATTACTTTCTTTTCGATCTGTTGGAATAACACCCTAGTATATGGTCAGCAATTTCACGGACATCGTAGATAGATCGAGAATACTTAATTACTAAGCCCGAGGATATCACCGAGGTGATTTCTCACACACCTAGTATCTTGTAGTATATTCTAGTATTTACATTCTGTAGTATATAAGGGCGACGAAATTGCCCTCTATAATAATCATCTTTATCCCCTACTACCACTGCGCTATATACACTCTCAACAGGTTATGGGCCCCGGCCTATAAAAACTTATACACATATTCATTACACACGCATATGCTACACACGCACACACATACACACGCATACGCACAAACTTTATCTCGTACGCTTATCTACATTACGTAACCTACTACAATGTCGGAAGAATATACAACGGGATCTTACCGGATGGAAATGCTGAAGGCCACAAATTGGATGCCATGGAAGCGACGGATGATAGCCGTGCTTCGTGACCTTGGACTGGAGAAGTATATTGCAAAGGATGCAAAACCTCCAGGATCAGCCGATCCCCAAAACCCGAAAACGGAAGAATTAGCAGCAACGAGGAAATGGGCCAAAGGCGACGCCAAGGCACAGACAAGAATAGAACTCGCTATCAGCGATGCGGAAATGATCCACATCAGTGGCACAACGACAGCGCGGGAAATGTGGGATCAACTCACCATGGTCAAGGAATCCAAGGGCAGGCTAGGGGTGCTTGCAACACGTCGCGCGCTATACAGAATGAGCGCGGATGAGGGAATTGATCTGGTTGAACATATATCGAAGCTAAGAAAGCTTCAGGAAGAATTGCACCTAATGGAAAACATGGTATCAGATGAAGATTTCGTCATGATCTTGATCACATCACTCCCTGAAAGTTGGGATAATTATACTTCATCGTACAGTCAAAACCCTCATAACCCATACTGCTCCGTGGATGGTCGGAGCTATGGCTTATCAGAGGTTATGGGTTCGAGGAGGTAGGCCAAAAAAGCGCTCAAAAAATCCCCAAAAAATCGGAAAAATAATCTAGTCATTGTTCGGCTGTACTACTACGTATATTTTATATCAGTTCAATGCTAAGCCTATGTCTTGTTAAAAAAGTCAGTTAGAACACTGTTTTTCATGGCTCTGGTCTCATCAAGACGAAGTTGCCGCATGAAAGTACCCAGAATGGCTTCCATCTTGCGCGCGATGGGATCATTCATGTTATTGGTGTATTTGCCAATCGTCGAAACGGCTTTCAGGATGTCACGTTGGGTGGGAAGTGCGTGGGAAATATCAAAATTGTATTATTTCGAGCTCCCGAACATCCACGGTGGCACCTCTTGGCGGCATCTTGGCCCAATAAATTCTTATTTCTATAAATATCTTGGGCGCTACGCTAAATCAGACCCTGAAACCTATGGGTTTTGCCCACCAAGGGCTATGGCTTATGGGTTATCGTAGGATTATGGGTTATGGGTTGCAAATCTCTGCCCACCAACTCGGTGGACGCAAAAAGGTATGGGGTTTCTGGGGTTATGGGTTATCTAACGCATGGCTTATGAGAGTGGCGACTGTACCTGGGTGCATCTGGAAATAAACCAACCCTGAAATCACACGAGCTTATTGCGATTTTGATCGAAGAATACCGCTGTCGTCAAGGACGAAATGAGGAGACATCTGGAGGATTGTCTATGCAAGCTAGGCATCAGCAAAAGGGCGGAAGAAATACAAGCTCACAGGGAAAGAAGAAAACAGATGTGGAGTGTTACAACTGCCACAAGAAAGGCCACATGTCAAATGAATGTTGGGCCAAAGGTGGAGGCCGTGAGGGACAAGGTCCTAAGGGCCATCAAGGACCAAATCGAGGTGACAGATCTCATCAAACACAAGATTCCGTGAACAAATCACTGGGAGATTGTGCTTACATGGTCAACCAGAATATCCACAAATTTTCGAAATATGACTGGGTACTTGACTCAGCCACAACTTCACACATTTGCACAACCCGAGACGCATTTATTGATTATGAGCCGTTGAAATCTGAAGTAGACGGCGTGGGCGGATCGGCGATGACACAGGGACGAGGAACAGTGGCAGTCAACTTTAAAATTGATGGCCAATCAATCAAACACACTTTGTGGAATGTGTTGCATGTCCCGAAAGCACCAAATTGCTTACTTTCAATTCCTCGCTTAGCAATTGGAAGAGGAAGGGTAGAATTTAATGGCAATGGATGCCAACTATATGACAAAACCAATAGGGTTATTGGAAAGGGAAAGTTGATGAACATGTTATATTTGCTTGATGCATGTGCGGAATTGCCAAATCGGGAAAGCGCCCAATACGCATCAATTCGAACACACTCTTGGGATCAATGGCATCGACTTTATGGCCACATCTCTGTCAATGCAATTAAAAACCTGAAATCAAATGAAATGGTGGATGGGCTCAAGATTGATGAGTCTACAATCCCATCATTGACTTGCGAAGCTTGTATTCAAGCAAAACAAGCACACAAACCATTTCCACAAGAAGCAAAAAATCGATCCGAGATACCTGGTGAACGCATCATGAGTGATGTATGGGGACCAGCACAAACAGAGTCAATCGGACAGTGGAAATATTATGTTTCATTTACAGACGACAGCACATGTTTAACTGCCGTACTATTCCTAAAAAACAAGGGACAAGCATTTGACCGCATTAAGGAATATGTTGCCGTTATTGAACGGAAATTTGGAAAACCCCCAAGATTTATGCGATTTGATAATGGGAAGGAACTGGTTAATGAGAAACTTCAAAATTGGACTGCAGAAAAAGGAATTACTATTGAAACATCTGCTCCATATTCACCTTCTCAAAATGGAGTTGCAGAAAGGTTTAATCGCACACTTTTGGAACTTGCACGGGCAATGTTAATTGCGAAAAACCTTCCAGTATTTTTATGGGATGAAGCGGTCACGCACGCGGCATATTTACGAAACCGCGCACCCACACGCGCTTTAAACGGCAAAACGCCGTACGAAGCTTGGACAGAAAATAAACCTGACATTTCGCACCTCAGGGAATTCGGATGCGACGTTTGGGTGCTAGACGAGACCAAGGGTCGTTCTAAGCTCGCACCAAAATCAAACAAATTTATTTTTGTAGGATTTCACGATGGATCGAAGTCAGTCCGTTATTACGACGCTAAAACTCGAAAAATTAAAGTCTCACGCAATGTGGCATTTAACGAAAATGAAGAGCCACGAGAACTCGAGATTAAAGCTAATTTACCAGGTTTGCGCATCGAGGGGGAGCCAGAGGAAAAATCGAATGCTCAAACACCTCAAGAAATCGAAAAAGCATTAAATCCTATTCCTACAACAATTCCTACACAAGAAATACCAAGTCCTATTGAACCCATAAATTCCCCAACTCTTAGACCTCGTAGAACTCGCACTGAACATGATTATCGACTCCTAAATAATCCACAGGCACATCCAACGGATCGCACACTTGAAAATGCGACACCACCTGATATTACACGACACACAGAGTCATCAGCTGCGAAAAT
Organism: Laccaria trichodermophora; assembly: GCA_018417955.1. Lineage (NCBI taxonomy): Eukaryota > Fungi > Basidiomycota > Agaricomycetes > Agaricales > Hydnangiaceae > Laccaria > Laccaria trichodermophora. The sequence goes on from JACTVC010000040.1 coordinate 210,159, forward strand.
AATTTCTAAAAATCGCACTCACCTTGCCTTCGAAGATTTTATCGGAAATTTGACCGAAAAATCATTCCAAGTGCTCTCAGGAATTTCTGACAAAGATGGATTACCAGAAACACTTGAAGATGCAATGCAGACTGAGGAGAAAGAACATTGGAAAGCTGCTGTAGAAGCAGAATTAAATGTTTTAGAAAAAATGGGCACATGGAAAATGGAAGACTTACCAATAGGAAGGGAACCAATTGGATGCCGTTGGGTATTCGATAAAAAACGAGACGAGCATGGAAACATTGTAAAATACAAGGCACGACTTGTAGCACAAGGTTTCTTGCAGAAACCAGGAACGGATTTTAGCCATAACAGCATGTTTGCACCTGTTATGCGCTTCGAGACGCTACGCACGATGCTCGCACTCGCCGCAGTCAATAAATGGGATATGCGTCAGCTTGATGTGAAAAGTGCATATTTAAATGGAAAACTCACGGAGGAAATTTATATGAAGCAACCCCTGGGTTTTTCAGATGGCAGCGGACGCGTTTGTCGATTACAGCGTGCGCTTTATGGATTAAAGCAGGCCGGACACGCGTGGAATCGTGAATTTAACGGCGCTATGGAAGAACTGGGATTTATGCAGCTAAAAACGGATTATTGCTGCTATATTCGGAGAGAGGGGGAGAAATTTGTGATTTTATTGGTATGGGTGGATGACATACTCACACTCACCAATAACCCTGCGGAAAGTGATCGCGTCGAAACAGAACTCAAATCAAAATATGAAATCAAAGCATTGGGCCAACCTTCATTACTGTTAGGCATGAAGGTTACTCACGACACTACAAACCATACTGTCTCACTTTCGCAAACTCATTACATCGATAAACTCCTCAAGAAATTTAATCTCGAAAACCTGAATCCAGTTACCATGCCACTCGATCCGAACGTAGATCTAAATCAGGATGATGAGCCATCAGACAATGACATCACTCATGGCACGCAAGGGTCAGGGATCTATGCAACAATGATTGGATCGTTGATGTACGCCGCATTGGGAACGCGCCCAGATATTGCGTACGCAACAAATAGACTTGCACAATTTACGAGCCGACCCCAACCAAAGCATTGGACAGCCGTTAAAAGAATATTCCGTTATTTGAAAGGCACGAAGAATTATATGCTCACGTATGGAGGACAAAATTCTAATGCAGACGTGAATATTTATTGCGACGCTGATTGGGCTTCACACACCGACAGAAAATCAGTCAGCGGATATATTGTAATCATAGCAGGAGGAGCCGTGGCTTGGAGCTCGAAAAAGCAAAATACCGTTGCTCTTTCAACTGCTGAAGCAGAATATGTTTCTGCTACTCACGCTGCCAAACAAGTACTTTGGCATAGGTCTTTATTTGACGAACTCAAAATTCCGCAGCCGAAAACTTCCACAATTTTCACAGATAATCAGGCTGCAATATCTATTGGTCATAATCCGGAATTTCACGCTCCCACAAAGCACATCAACATAGCACTTCATTTTTTGCAAGATCACGTCGAAAAAGGAACACTTAATATGGTCTACATAACAACCCACAACAACCTTGCAGATCTGTTCACTAAAGGGCTACCTAGGGTTGTACATCAAGACCTAACTTATGAAATAGGTGTAATACCTGACCAAGGGGGAGTGTTGGAATAACACCCTAGTATATGGTCAGCAATTTCACGGACGTCGTAGATAGATCGAGAATACTTAATTACTAAGCCCGAGGATATCACCGAGGTGATTTCTCACACACCTAGTATCTTGTAGTATATTCTAGTATTTACATTCTGTAGTATATAAGGGCGACGAAATTGCCCTCTATAATAATCATCTTTATCCCCTACTACCACTGCGCTATATACACTCTCAACACGATCCCCTCAGACCTCCAGTCTCTTTTCCACTACCACCCCCATATGATCCTTCTGCAACAGCATTTCGGCGGCTGCGGTACTGCGGACCATAGTCTCGAAGGACTTCAGCAACACTGAGCTGAGTGGCTCTAGGAACTCGTCGTCGCCGCTTTGTGGTGTTTGTCGTATCTTAAAGAGCTTGGCGCCTTCGGTCTGGGAATTCATCGAATTGTTGTTTTGGAAGTTCGTGAACCGTTTCTTCAGGACCCGGGTCGGATAAGATTGGGCCAACGTCAAGCCAACGTCGTCATCGTCAAGAGCTCTTGCGGCCTGCATTTTTCACGTTGCTTGGCTAGAGTACGTTCTCGTGCAGAATTCCGTTGAAGGGTGATCGTGTATTAGAGTAGAAGTGCATGAGTTATCACGTTGAGAGCAAACGGGAACGACACAATATTGACGCGACGCGGTTTCAAAGTCCGCACTTTACATAAGCATTTTCTGACGCGGTTCGGAGGGCGTGGTAAATAACAGACTTCATATATCGTGAACCAAGGTACGACTTCACATATATCGAAGTCTGTCTAGGAGAGACTACTTTTGATGTACTGATGTCGTCGTATAAGCGGTCCAAAATGCGCTCGAACATCTCAGTGGGAGTTGTGTTGACTAGTGAGTCGCTGTTTTGGAGGGTACAAGTCATGCTAGACTGATTTTGAAGCAGGAGGTTCAGACATGAATGGTTCGTTTGAAGTTTTGTGGGTAAAAGGCAAGGCAAGCTTAGTTTGACGAAAGCGCGTCGAGCCACGTCAATTGACAAGACTCAACTATCCGCGTGACCGAGAAGAACCAATGACACCCTCTCAGTCAAAAATTAATCAACTGAGACGGAGGAAGGAGGGAGAGCGAGGTGGCGGCATCCGGTAAAAGGAGTCAAGGGCTCAAATGATTATTGTGAACGCTATGCAGGTTCCGTGGTTAGGTTCACGAACACTGGAGATGAACGGTCGTTGTTGTTATTGCACAAAAAGGGCGCCGACTAGATGCCTGAGAGTGTGTAACCCCGAAATGGCGACGATGAAGGAGCTCATGGTGGTGAACTCGGTGTTTTGTATGACCAGGTGGGTTAGGGTTGTTCTGGTGGTTCGCAACCCACGAGGGCAGAGGAGAGAAAGGCAAAGAAATTCGATGTTTGGGAGTACACTGCACGCTGCACACTTTCACAAATTGGTCTTCCGAGGAGGGTGTCTCGAATTGAAGATCGCGGGAACGCATGCCGTTAGCCCTCTCACTGCTCGCAAAGTGTTGACATCAAAGCATTGTAAGACTCGTCGATTCTTGGGGAATCCAGCGCAATGTGCGCAAACAGGTGATACCGGCTTCTGCTGAACCAAGACTTTGATGTCCTGACGTCGTCCGACAAGTGGTCCAGAATGCGCTCGAATCTCTCGGTGGGAATCGTGTTGCCTAGTGAGGTTAAGAGAGGTCCCCGATTTGAGAGCCATGGAGGGTACAAGTTATGGTGGGTTGAATTTGAAGCAGGAGGCTCGGGCATGGATTGTTCGTTCTAGGCAAGGCAGGCTTGGTTTGACGACAGGGCTGGGAAGCTCACACATATGTCTGTCCGTTTCACAAATAACTGCAAATATGCAATCAAAAGCGTCTTGTGCGTTCCAACGTCTTGTTGTAAAACCTCAAGGACTATCTCATTCGATAGCAGCTTGCAATCCGCGTCGAACAGTGTAATAATATCTCCTCAGGAAGCGTGGGAGAAGCAAACACCCTGTCTACAGATAGCATGTTTGAAGCCCTTTGGCAAGAAAAAAAACCAAAAGGCCATTATCTTTGGATTGAGGACAGCTATGGGGTAGTGCAGTGATGGGCTGAGGCTTGAAAATCTGAGGCTTGGTAGCCTGAAAGCATTCACATTAGGCGAGTTTTAGTTTTGATGGGGAACAGACAGACATACTTATTAGAGAGCTTCATGGGGCCTTTGATGAGTGACTTTTGTCGGCGCGTCGAACCAACAGTCCACGTGACCGAATAAAACCAAACAAGCCATGACAGCGTCCAGGTCGAGACTTCGACCAACTGAAACGGAGGAGGGGGGAGGGGAGGAAAGCGGACGGAAACGGGAAATGGAACGAGTCAAGGGCTGTCGTGACTGTCAAGGGCTCAAATGTTGTGCACGCCAGAACCCTGGACTGGGGATCCAGGATCCGTAGTTGGGCAATCGGGATTGACATTCAGGATCCGCCGTGGGGTTCACGGACACCGGAGATGATTGTGCCGGAATGGATGTTGTGTAACTCGTGATGCATATGTTTTGTTTGAAAAACTCAAGTGAACCTGCGAGGTGAGATGTTCCGGACTGATCCAGTCACAGTGCCAGTGTGGACAAGAGGTGATAAGAAGGCTATCGAATCGATAGGACATGGGAGAATGTTGGAGAAAGAGCGGCGTATTGTGTTGACGGTCATGGCCGGGTTCGAGGGAAGAGAGTTATCAAAGGGAGAGAATCGGAAAGAGAGAACCGAGTCCGAGTCAGTGACGTGTTTGTCACCAATTATTTGTGGTTCATATCATCATCATGCTCTCCTCCGAGTCGTCAATTAGATAGTGTTCCCTCTTCCCCTTCCTCACACGATGATGAACATCGCCGCCATCTCAGCGGCCGTCTCAGCTGCCGTCTCTTCTTCTTCAGCCGACTCGACGACATCCTCGCGTTCTCGTTCTTCACTACCGAGCAGCACAAGTACAAGCACATCCTCTTCTCTTTCATCCACCTTCTCCGACCTCTCCTTATCCTCTTTCGCAAGCGCCCCATCCCCTCCACACTCCACCTCTGGAGCAAAAACACACGCATTCTTCGCATCGCCTTTCTCCTCATCCTCCTCAACCTCCCCCATATCAACACTCGATGAACCCTCAATCACCGCCCATTTCTTCGCAAACCCCACTGACCCTCCCCCTCTCCTCCCACACCGCTCAAAACCAAACCAAACCAACACGAACCGTATACATGTCTCCCGCATCTTTCCCTCGCGATACACTTCCACCACCCCCGACGCGAAATCCCACTTTATCGATACAGATACCGCCCTCCTCCTCCCATTACCATCTCCAAGCTTTGAAAGAACACACTCATCCTCATCTTCGATATCATCAGCGTCGTCTTCACGCATCGTAGATCCCAACGACCGCTTGCCTACCCCGCCTCCCCCTCCTGAACAACACGATGAAGAAGAGCCCACGCCACGCCCTGCGAACCTCGAGCCGTCTTTATCCCAATTTGAGAAAGGGATGCAGGTGGTGGTGCTCGATGATGACGATGAGCCGCGCCAAGGAAGCATCATCACCTCGCATACGCCTCATCTCCTCAGAGAACGAGAGACGCCAACGCCAACATCGCGATCGATAGAGCCTACGCTTCGGTTGATGCGGCCCCTGGGACAAGGAGCGTTCTCGGCCGTATGGCTCGCTGAAGATCTGTCGCCTGTGCCTCTGACGTTGGCGTCTAAAGCGAGTGTGCGGGATTTGAGGAGGAAGGCGAGCTTGAACAAGAAATCGGGGGAAGAGGCGCGGGCGGGGTCGATGGACGAGGATCCAGCTAAAAGTCCTAGATCTAGCGATGGACAGGCCTTGTCTCGGAAGTCGAGTTTACGGTCCCCGACGACGGGGGGTGGGACGTTCCATCAGCAGCAGCGGCAGCAGACGCTGTCGAGGGATAGCAGTTTAAAATTCAAAGAACGGGTGAGGGGGACAAGGCCTGCGGGGAGGATTAAAGGTGGAAAGAGGAGTGGAGACAATGAGGTGTACCTTGACGAGAGGGATGGCGAGATGGGTGTCTTGCGGAAGGAGGGTATAGGGGATTTAGAAGCTACTCCAAGAGGAAGGGTCGTTGCTGTTAAGATGACGGCCAAGAGGAGTATTGGAACGAGTTTATTGGAAGAAGAGAGGACGAGGGTTGGGTTTGTTCGAGAGGTTGAGGTGCTTAGGGTGAGTTGCTGTGTCCCATATATCTCCTTTCCTAAATCTTGATCACACGAGCTTTACGTCTTGATCACATTGCCCCTTTTGCCAAGCAAGATCACATGGCTGACTTCTTTTATTTTGTTATTTCAGCACATATCGCATCCAAATATTACCCCGCTTCTAGCTCACTTGAGCACTGCGACGCACCATGTATTGGTCTTGCCATACCTATCGGGAGGCGATCTTCTGGGTCTTGTCAATAACGACGTAGCGTGGGGAAAATTGGGTTAGTCATCCCCGCATATAACCCAGATTATCTAAATAACACTTGCTTTCAAGGCGAAACTGTTCTTCAAAGAATATGGTGTGAGCTGGCTAAGGCCGTTGGATGGATGCACGGCGTCGGTTTGGTCCATAGGGACATTAAACTTGAGAGTACGCTCTTTCCCCCTCTTTCTCCACCCCGCACCAACCATCGTTTCTTCTTCTTCAGACATACTCTTAACAACAACAGCATACAACGCCCTCGCCCCTTCCTCCCCGCCACCAACCCTCTGCACCCTCCCCACGCCGCCCCTACCACTCATCATGCTCACGGACTTTGGCTTGTCAAGGTTCATAGAGATAGACGAAGACGGCGATGCCGAGCTCCTTTCTACAAGGTGCGGGAGCGAAGCGTACGCTGCTCCAGAGCTCGTCATGGGTGGGGGCGGGTCATCTACATCTGGATCTGGAAAGAAAACCCGTAGAGGGGTGTATGACGCCCGTGAGACGGACGCATGGGCGTGTGGTGTTGTGCTTTATGCGCTTGTGGCGAGGAGGCTGCCGTTTGGGGAAGGTGTTGCGGGCGCAGGTGGGGAGGGAGGGAAGATTGGGGGGGAGAGGGGGGAAGGGAAGGATGGTGGTATACCTGAGAGGAGGCAGTGGTTGATGAGGATTGCGAGGGGGGAATGGGAGTGGCCTGGTGGTGAGCTGCTTGAGCGTGATGGAGAGGAGGAAGAAGAGTTGGTGGGTGAACGATTGGTGGAGAGCCACGGAGCTCGAAGGATGGTTGGTCGATTGCTTGTCCGGGATCCGAGGAAACGTGCAAGGGTGAGCGAGCTGTGGGACGACGAGTGGATGTGGACGAGTGGGTGCGTCGTTCCGGAGAATGTTGGGCAGCATCCACGTCTTGTGCCCATTGATTCGTCACATTCGGACGGCGGGGAGGATGTGATGTTTGTGTCACCTGTTGACGAGGAGGGCAGGTCTGTCCCGATATTGAGGGTACATGACGGAAAGGAGGACGATGATGGGATGGAGGTGGATGATGGGGAGTGGATATTCGACGATGAGGATGAGGAGGGGAAGGCTTTGGAGGGTGAGCCAGAGGAGGAGGAAGAAGAAGAGGAGGGGTTACTCCTTGATCAAGAAGGGATTGACAGTATCGCACGACAGGAGGTCGTTTGAGCGCTCGAGACCTGGCTGGAGGCATGACGCCAGTTGGAAGAACGATTACGCCAGTACTGCGCCGAACATCGTCATTTGCGTATCTTTCCCCACCCAGCAACTCCACACAAACGAACGAAGCACACACACACCATCTTTTCTCATAACATTATTTTCTTCCGTTCTCTTGTCAATTTTTTTTTTTACAGCGCGATCTACTTACCAGTGTTGTTGTTTTTCTACTTATGGCGCTCTTTCATTTTTTCGATTCGTCTTCCCTTACACGCACACCTACAACTACCTGCACGATTGTTACAACCTTTGTAGAAACCACGTACCGTGTACCGTTTACAGTTACAGTTACAGCCTATTCTACCCATCATCTATCTATCTATCTGTTCATCCTACCTGAGTAGTACTTTGACACCTTTTTTAGAGGTCTCTTTTGGTTAGTTGCTACTATGTGTACAGTAACATTTTTTAAATCAGATATTAGAGATACTGTAAGGTCAATTGATCAGTCCTAGCCAAGTGCAGGTGGTTTTTAAGAGAGGGAGGCTGAAAATAGATGGCAACTCCCTCCATAGCACATGTACAGGCAATGGCAAACCAGACCACCTGTCGAAATTTCACTGGTTCAACTCATACGGCTCATGTCCCTCTCACAAAAGAGCTTCATCCACACAATTTTTGTTATTGAAAGGAGCCACGGTGCTAGCGTTCACTGGCATGTTCGGAGGACCGCGGCCAACGGGAAAAAAGGAGCAAAAAAATCACTCTTTGAGGTATGGAATATCTTGAATATTTTTTTGAAGCGAGCTTGGAGTGACGTAAAGGATAGGTCATGAATATCTTGGATTTCGATAAGCGTTAAAACGATAACGTACTAGGACATATTCGTAATAATTAATTCCCCCGAAGCCGGCGATATCGCTTACTCGCGCATCTCATCTTCAGCTGGATTCACCGATGGTATCGCCGAGGTTTGTTGTCACTGACAGTGGCCACTCTGGGCTCAAAATCCTGATTCCATGCATCAACATCTATGTTACAACTTACAAGTCCTTCACGTTCTGGGTTCAAAGTCTAAAATGCATCAAAGTCAAAGCGCTCAGCGTCTTCCTCCTCGGTAACTGTGTCAAGAGACTGTCCCTTCTTTCCTTCCAAACGATCAAGACAATCAAAGATGCTTCCTAGAGCAATAAGACCAAAGCTGTTCGCGCCAAACTCGTTTCTAAGCTTCAACGAAAAGACCCAGGCCTGCCATGCTCTCTCCAGCGTAAGCAGTTGCCCTGCGAGCCGTGCATCTGGCGTCAGATTCTCTGAATCTTGATATCCCGGCGCTACCAGATCTTGCCGTATCTCCTTTACAATCACCCCCGAATGGACCTTCACCCGCTCAATCCTATCCCTCCGCATTCTTTTGTTGTTGCAGGAGGCAAGTATCGTCCCAGCGACGACTTCTTCCTCTCGAAGTCGGATCGTACGGGAATTCGAGAGCGTGTGGATCGCACAAATGTAAGATAGCTCTGCGACATATCTTTGAAACAAAGTTGTCACGAATTCGTGTTCAGTTGGCTCAATGGCTGTTCCAATGTGGCGCTGGACGCGATCTTTGTACGCAAGGGAGATCGGATCGCTCAGAAGCGGTTCAGCGGAACTGTCTCTTTGCTCCATCTCGGGAAGTGGGCCATCGACTTCGAGTCTATGATCACGGAACATCACGCCAAGTGCTCGCGTCGATTTGTAATAGTCGGTTTGGCGGGGTGCGTTTATCTCGGCGGATTGCCAGTCGGGTTTGCACCTGATCAGGGGATGAGGTAGAGCCCCGCCCGACAGGTCAACAGGATTGCCTTGCTTTGGGTAGTCGACAGCCTAAAAAATCAAACTAGTCACTATCACATTTCTCAGATTACAATGAGATTAATCGCACCTGGGAACACAAAACTGCGAGATGTTCACAGTCTTGATCAAAAACGCCTTCCTATTTGAGAGTGATATAAACGGAGGTTCACAGTTCTCAAGCAAATGTACCGACCTTGGATTGATCTGTCACAGACGACCTTGTCAGATGGAGAGCAGGCATGAGGGTCACACAATAATACCTGCAATGACGAGCAGTCGATTTGATAGGAGTCCCTGTTTGAAAGCAGTCTTAGACCCAAAGCAGATCCAGACGTAAGGTGTCAACTCACCAAAACATCTGAGTGGATATATTCAACGATGAAATCGCAAACGGCCTCTTCGATGGATTGGCCTGGAGGAAGTGCACGCGGAGGTAGAGAGTCATAGCTTGCCGGTACAACCATCTGCGTCGGAAGCAACGGTTCGAGCATGATGACTGAGTAAATGTCACTATATGGGACCGAATCAATGTAAGTTGGTGATAGAACAGCCAACACTAACCCATCCAAGTCTCCGCCTCCCAAGCAAGATGCCAGTGAACGTTTGCCTGCGAAGAACAAGATTGTGAAATTGTCTTTGGCGATGTGAGTCAACAGTCCATACCAACAGACGGCAAGACCACCACGTTCACCAAATGAGAAAAAAGACAAAGTTTGTCCTCCGGAGGTTTACCGATACATCGGACTCGTTGTACTGAGATAGCGCAAGTTAATTTAGCGATGCATAGTTGACACCACCGTCGCTTACATACCATCGCCTGGGTGGGCAACAGGACTCCGTGAAATTGAGCATGAGCCACTGAGCCAAGTGGGTTCCTTATCACCGGCCTTCTGAACACAAGCTAAGAAACATCAGTGAAAGGGAGGCAAAGGCACGTCAAGGTGGAAAGTGCACCATATATGTGTCCCTCCGGCAGCTCGTACACGTTCTGGTACCCGGCTTTCCGATACGCCGGACCTTCGTCAGCCACTCCAACAAGTAAATAACTGTCTGGAATCTTGATGCGCGCAGAATGCTTAATCTCGCGCAAAACTTCTATTCTCGCAACATTTCTAAGTTGCTTGATGAACTGGTTGTCAATGCCTGGGCGACCGTCTTGGCTATGCAAATCAAACCCGTCGTCCTCGAAATGCTTCAGAATGTCTGGAAAATCGAATGATTTGCCAAGTCCGCCCCGATGGGTCTCCATGATAGATCGGAATTGCTCGAGTGAGTCGTCGATGGTCTGGGCCTCCGCAATAGCGGCATTTTGTAAATCCAAAAAGGTCTGCAGTCTCACACCAAGGTCTTCCAAAAACATGACAAGCGGGCTGAATAATTCGAAACAGTTACTAGTCGTTTTAGCTATGTGCAGTAAATTCTCGCACCGATTGAGATAACAAAGCTTTGGATAACGGAAAGCTTCTGAAATTTCAAGAGGTTCGCTTTGAGCAAGGGAAGGAAACTTGATCATCGATGGCCTCAGCCGCATGCGAATCCCATTCGAGTTTTTGTCAAGCTGCTTGTCAACGACTACAACACCTTTTGAGCCCATAAATCTGATTTGATACTAGTTCAAGGATAGGGTCAACAAGGGAGAAATATGTAATCAAGCTGTCTCACCGCAGACGGCAGGGGAGCCTTCTCATCGAGACGACCTTCGTTGTTCCTCAACGTTTCAAATATTTCTTGTCCGAGAGACTCTGAGATAGTGCCCACTCCATCCGTGAAGCAATGAACAATCTTTCTTGTCTCTATATCACCGTCGTCGTTTCTGATGGTCCGCTCCTCGACGTAATCGATGTCATCGACGCGCTCCCACTCGTGACCATGTATATGAACCGATGGGTCTGTAGCTGAAAATTTCTGAGCAATCCGTGCTGCATATTTGGAGGGTTGCTTAGCCAGTGCACTGAAATCCCCAAGATCTCGAACAACTTTTTGGGGTGTTATCATTTCACCACTACTTTCAAAGCTGCTCATAAACCACACAGCATGCTCGCGCAAAGAGGAGGTGGAATACGCAAGGAACTGAAAATGTCGTCCTGCTATCATGATTCCTTGCTTCAAGACGTCACCTACCCGCTCACGTAGAACGGACATGTCGTCGACATTCTGATTTCGCTTATAGGAAGATCGGTCCTCGTCACGGAAGTCAACCCGAATAAAGTTATCATCGCAACCTTTATACTTCCGGATGGCGTTGTTGGATTGGGTGGGAAGTGGGCCTTCCAAAAGCATGCGGGTAGGAGTAATTGTAACGTGGGCCGCGCTGATCAATGAAGCGTTAAATCCTCTGGCTTTCCTGGGTTTGAATTTCTTGAGGATCTCCTGGAAGCACGCCTTAGGCCTTTGACGCTCAGCCTTTTGTAACAAGGCATCATGGAACTGTTTCAGGAGGTCTCCCGTGTCGCTCAGATGGGCCTCGTAAACTTCTTGGACTGAAGGAAGAAGATCAAGGATTTCATTGGTATGGAGGACGCCGTTGTATAGAAGTGACGCGAGTTGGAAGGTAACTGGCCACGGAAACTTGGCGCGGCGCAGTGTGTTCTCGTACCTATGCATGAGCTCGCGAGAGAATAATCTGGAACGGAAGGCCTGAACTTGAACGTCCCTGTATAATTGAACGAGCGTGATGTTGCTCGTTAACCCAGCAGTCCTACACATTTCCACAAAATCTTTCATGACATCGTTGCGTCCGCCCGACCAAAGGAGTAAACGTAGCTGATACGCGTACGGAGATATAACTTGATGGCTAGGTTCGAGCGAAGTGAGCCTCCAGCTTCCGGAGTTGTTGTCTGTTTCTTGGAATGTTGGAGGATATAACAGATCAAAACATATATCTGAAAATTTGTCATGAGTGAGCAAGTCGGGTGGTCGCTGACGGCTACAAACAAGGCTTTGGGTCATATCCAACAGCCATTTTTTGAATGCTGGCGAATTCAATAGAAATAACTTTTCCGTATGTTTCGGAGATGCTTTGCATCTTCAATTCTTCGTCAATATCGTGACATAATTTAAAGAAAACAACTCAACTGTTATCTGAAAATGCTTATGGTCGTATTCAAAGGTCAGCCACCCTGATGGTCCCGATCCAGTGCAGATCTTCTCCCATTCAATAGAGAAATCTCGAGGGTAAAGGGCGCCTCTTTCTGGATAACTAGTTCGATGAAACACCCCGATCTGGACAACTTCAACGCGAAAGCGGTCTTCAAGCCCTCGGAGTATCTCCTCATGCTTTTCCTCGAGATCAGGATCGGTGTAGAAAGTCTTTCTCAAGGTCTCGATCAAGGTCGATCCTGGTTTAGTACTGCTCGCATAAAATCGGAGTTTATCTCGTTCGATTTTTATGGGGTGGTCTTTGACCCAACGAAGAAATTTTGTAGCAATTGTCGCATTATGTATCGTCAAGATCCCGCCAGAATTTCTTGTTTCGCTGACCGTGCTTTCCTTGAATTTGAGTTGAAAGTTCATCCGGTCGTCGCTTGCATTAGGCAGGAAGTCATCGTCATGAAGTACTCCTGCAATTTTGCGAGTCACCGTCCAGAAATCAGCGTTGGATGGTAGCCTGATTTCGAGATTCATGCCGTGGAGAAGGATTCCTTGTGAATCGTATGACTTGAAAAAGACTGTCTTTCTTCACAATCGACGCCAACGATAGGCGCTTGCAGTCAGGTGGCTTATCCCCACGGCGTGGGTTTTGTGAGGCTGACAACCTAAGAGTATATGACATTAAGCGACAGAAGTGTTAAACAAACATATAATGTACGACTTGATCCTCCGTAGTTTTCACCTTTGTTTTTTGTGAATCTGTTACTGTGAGCCTGTGACGGTGATCAGCCTGTCAGAATGTGTGATAGTGCACGACAGAAAGTCCGTTTGCGGAGTTAGAGCACTTTGCACGCAAAGTCATGAGGCAGACAGCCTCAGGAGACGTGTAGGATACGTGCCCGTGTATTTTCACGCCTGTGGACTGGAAAGTGTGGGTGCCACCAACGGGGATCGGTTGATGGTCATTGTCCTGGAATTCAAACATATGTCAATATTGGATTCATTCACTTGTTGCCCAAGCACTCACAGTCATTTACATTCCCTGTACATATCTCTTCTGACGACATGTACCTTTATCGACCTGGACGGCGGCGGAAATCACCCTCAATCACACTCACGACTGCGCTCGCTCTTCTCCCTCTTGGAAATGCGTTCAAGTTGCCATGGCCGTTCCCTGCTAAACGGTTTACTGGAAATTCTTTAATAGATGCAGGAACTATGGGTCTCAGCGGGGACAATAGAGTCGTTGCTTTTGGAGACTTCAACGGGGACCAATTGTATGCTCAATATTTCTTGACAATATGATGACATTCGAACAACTTCACGCTTAGATTGGATGTTTTATCGTTAGCCTCTGATCAGCAGACACTTTCAGTCCATCATTGGAATCACGGTGCATAACTTTGGAGTTTACTAGAGGAGGTGTACTCACGTACCACAGAGGCGTTTTCTTTTCAGAATTCTGGGTCGTTCAAGCACCCTCGCAGAGTTTATAATGTTGTTCCAGGAGACTTCACGCATTCTGGAAAACTTGACCTCCTCGTTATGAGCCAAAGCGTCACCGCCAACCAATTGGATTTGACGCTATATCCTGCCCTCGTCGGCGGGGGTTTTGGTACGTCAAGCGTAATTTCATTGAAGAATGGCTTGACACTTTTTTGATCTAGATGTGAACCACCCCAGGTTTCTTCCGCCTTCCACCCTTGCCCAACCAATACCCATTGATATTGACGGGGATATGAAAATTGATCTCCTGGGCATTGAGCCTTCCGCATCTCAGGGACCTTTGAAGATCTGGCAAAATGTATGGAATGCTTCTCAAGCTGATTCACCCTTATTTAAGATGTGTGTTAGCACACCTGTAACACCTACTCAATTGTTGACCACTCCACTCTAGAATTGATGCGCCTTTCCACGGATCTCAATGTTCTCTGGCAAATCCTCATAGCAATGCTGTTGTCGACCTTGACGGGGATTGTCTTGCAGGTTTGTTTGAGATAGATTGGAATTCCAAAGCTTTTGACCTGGTTTATAGACGTATTTCTTGTTTGTAACGATGAGAAAGGAGGCCAGTCCTACCAAATATGGGTGAACAACAAGGACAATGGCTTCAGTCTCTCGCAGGCGGGCTTACTACCTCCCGGAACGCAAGCGATTTCGTTTGCTGACATAAGTTAGCCATCTCGAATATTCTTCTGCCCGCTGCTCAAGTTTGGAATAGATCGTGACGGGACGATTGACATGGTTTTTCCCACTTGTGCCCATGTGTCTTCCTCGACAGGCGTGGGCACAGACTGCTACATCAATATAGCCTTCAATGAGCAGCTTCGATTATGTGCATCGTCCACGGACTCTGGTGTCAAAAACGGAGCTCGCGTTTGTCGGCCACCAGAGGATTTGTGTACCCCAGATCCAAATTTTCGATTTAACCTTACAAATAGTCCTGATAACCCTGTAAGTTTTCGCTCAACATTGTGTAATTTTGCAGAATACTAATTTTCTTCCTTTGCTCAGGCATTCATTCGCTTCCCTCTGTCTTCCCTCTTCCCTCTATCCCCTTCATTGCTCGTACTTGACACGTCCCTGAAGCCACCCTTACCTGTTCCCATCAAGTTTGGTGACGCTAATCTGGATGGCTATCCCGATCTTCTTATCATCACTGTGTCTGGAAAGAGAGAACGTGTTCCCAGCCTCGTATTTTCCGTTCCTTGTGCGGACGGTGTAGCCGGATGCGTATCTAATGAGCGCGAGAAGCGTGGGTGGAAAGTCGCGAGCCACGGTGCAGAAACCTTGGAGGCCATTAAAGACGCTCGAGGGGTGTCATTTTTGGACATGGATGAAGATGTAATGGTTCTACTCTTCTTGGTTTTAAATGATTGTTCTGATTTATGGATATGCAGGGAACTCTTGATATTATGGTCCAACGAACGGGAGACGCTGGGCAAGGACATGTTCTTTTTATTCAAAATAACTTCTACTACGACGCTTTCTTTTTGAAAGCAATCGGTAAGCCCTGGTGTCTTCTATCTTGTGTCATACACTCAAGGGTAGTTTAGTCCTCAATGGCGCCTGCGACAATGGGTGGTGTTATACCCTGAACAGCTCTGAGCGTTATCATGTAAACTCGATTGCTATGATAAGTGAACTCTGCTGACCTAGAACAACCAAGCCCTTCGGTGTCAGCTACTCTGGCGCGTCATACAAATACACCGTTCTTGACACCACAGGCCACCGTTCAGCTGCTCAAGGTAAAGACCGACCCTTCGAAACCGTGTTGAACTCTGAGTTTACTCTTTGATGTCAGTTGGTCAGCTCCCACAGACATCATACCACTCGCTTCAAACTCCATATTCCTTCTTTGGACTCGGTCGCACGAACAATTATATCGAAAACCTGTTCGTTGGAACAACCGTCCACTTAAAAGAGCATTTTATCAACATGGAAGGTGTCATTCCCAACTCCAAGGTAGTCATCCTTCCGTCTGCCAAGGAAGGTGAGGCTTGGAAACGCGAACTCTTCTTAAGACCGGGAGAATGGATCCCCTGGGTAACCGTGACCGTGATCGTTGGAACAATTGTGTTGGCGATCATCGTATTTGTACTTCATTTGAACGAGAAGGTTCGTCTCATTATCAGTTTGAAGACACGCACGCCCTAAATCTCATCATAGAGGGAGGACGAACTGGAAAGAAGAAGAGTTTCACATCATATCAACTTCGATGCCTTGTGATCATGCTCCTTGACGGACAGGAGTTTGATGATAGAGGAATTTTGTACATTAGTCGGTTTTAATGCAATACCCAGGCAGAGGTGCCTACCAGGTTGTGGAAATAATTTTCAAATCGTACATATGGCTAAACATATAATGGAGTCCACAAATAGTAGTTGTCTGGTTCGTGATCCGCGTCGATGTACAGTACGACATCGCTGCTTGTCATCTGGGTCTTTTGGTGCCTAAAGGTTGAAATTTGGTGTAAGTCAGCAATTCATACTATTCACGATCAACGTACGTCTCGGCCATGTGCTTTTTCAAAGAAACAGAATCACCCCTCAAATGACAGTGCACGCAACAGAGCGACCTGTCGCATGACCTAGCTCGCTTGCGATCAACCTCCTCGGCCATCCTCAGTCTTACTTTTGCTTGTGTTTCTTCGTCGGGAAGGATCAATTTAAGTCCAGCAGGACCGGCGAAGTGAGTATGGGTGAGCTTTCAGCGAGTAAGTTAAATGTCGAACAGGATCGATAATATCAATTGACATACCCCTCGTCTCCATGTCATCATCAACCGTCCTTGGCGCTCGGATCTGCAGTGTTCACATTCAAAAATTGGATTGGCACAGTCCATCTCTTGAATAGTGGTCGTCTTCGGATCACGGCCACATAGTTCCACAAGCTCAGCTGCGGTCTGCGACGCCGCCGTAAAGAAGGAAATCACTTTACCTGCGTTCCAGGGACGCAGTCTGCAATTCGTAGAGAAATCCACCAGATCTTCGTCGTCATCTTCAATGGCGTGGATATAAGTATATTCTGATGCACAGGCGTGCATGAGAACTGCGGGATAGAACAATGGTCTCGATAGATTGCACTCGTACTTGCTGCATCTGAAGACCGCGGTCGCAAGGTTAACGTCGGGTTGTGGTGTCACTGGTGGTGTGTCATCTTGGGGTTCATCTTTTTTGTTTGCTTCCGCGATCATCCCCATGAGTTTTTCGCATGTTTGGACTTTCCAAACCGCAATGAAGTCTGGAATTAGATTCATAACTTCGTGAAATGTTTCCAGCGTTACTTCATCCTCGACTGGGGTGTCCTCCACTATATGTCGAAGTGGGGGGAAGAGATAAAAGTCGCTAGCAGGCGGAATAACCTCATTAACCGCGCAAGTAGCCACGTAGTCGCTCCGCACTTGTTTGATAAGATGTTGACGTTTCTTTAACATTGCTTTGCGGTCTTCTCTCAAACGAGCCACCTTGAGAGCCCCCATGAAGGCAACGAGTTGATCCTTGATATTGTTCCAGACTAACGGGATATAAATCGACTTCTTTAGGACAAAAGCAGCGTCAAGCACACACCACGATCAGTTAACTCCTTTTTCTGCGTGACAAGGCTGTGTTCAGAAAGCCTTTTTCGGTTTTGCCCCTTGGCAATCTCGTCGCCCCACCCCAGTTCACTCAATTTCTCAATGATGCTATGTGTAAGTGTAAGAGGTTGTAAGAGATTGCGGATCATGGCCACCTACAGGTCTTTCCGCCTATTGCGAGCTACTTCTACTTCGCGCAAGCGGTCTTCGTTTTGTTCGGTCACCCATTTTTCGCAGAGCTTGACATGCTGGCAAGTTCGGATTTGAAGTTAAGATGTAAGGGGTAAAACCGGATGCCCCACACCTCTAATCGCGCTACGCGTTCCTTTTCCTTTGTAGAAATCCATTCAGTTACTGCTTGAGGATCGTCCTTCCGCGCAGAGTACTCTTCTTTAAAGCGATTAATGGTTTCGTCACAACGATAAATGAACAGCCTCGGTCGACGACCTGTGAATCTGTAAGGTACATTGCCTCTGATTAGTGGCAAAAAAGATACCCGATGCTTTTGTGACCCTTGTCACAGGAATGCACGCCGCAACCTTTTCCGGAACACCATGAATATACACATATCCGTGATTACTACTGGTGAAACTTCCCTGATTTTAGCCAACGAGTTCTTGAAAATAAAAATGTCCTACTGTCTATCGATGCACTTGAGACACGTTCGAACTCGCTCTTCCCATGAGATAACCTGAGTGCCAGTGCTGCTCAAGCAGAACTGCAAAGTAATGAGTAACTTGTATCGTAAATATGAAACCCTTACATGGCATTGCTTTCCGAAAGCGAGATTGATAAACTGAGGTTCTGTCAGGTCCTCCGGGCATGGCGGAAATCCTGATATGTTGGCGCACGCCTGCTTCCAGACAGAGACAGCAGAGCGTTGCATGAGGATGCCACGCAAGGCTTTCGTAGTGCGAGCGAGGTTCAACACGTCGAGGGGGTTCAATTGCCCAAAAATCTTCAGGAATTATTATGTGAGCCAGACATCCGGGGTACATGATGACTTACCTCGAAGAGAATGTCCAGTGGCATCTCCGTGAGTTGTCTCAAAATACCTCGTTTCCCTCGCACTTTCTTTGCTCGATGTTCGTCCGCCTTTGGGTTAAACGATTCATCAACAGGGATTTTGCGCTTTCGGGACTGAGTAGGCTTGAGTGTTTTGGCAGGAAGTTCATCGTCAGACACAGGGTAAGCCACGTCTTGAGAGTCAACGTCCATTTCATCTGAGACAGGAATAGAAGACATAGCTCTGACTGTCAAGCGACTGGAACGTCGCCCAGGGGTTGAGTCTTCGGTCATAATGTGCGGCGTAAGAGTCATGTCAGGTGAACCTCACATTGTACTTGAATTAGCTTGTCACCGTCACACATAGACAGACGCGTGACTTGTGACAAACGCGACTCCTCGCTGGATTTCTTTACCGACCCCCTGCAGACAAAGCAACGTTTAATCCGGCGTTTCAAGCGCGCGGCAAAGTAGCATCCATCGCTTGGAGGCGTCGAGAAACCTACCCTTCTCGTGGACATATGTACTCCGATGTGCCCTCGTCGGATCGATCATCGGACAGACTCCCACGCAGTATCAAGGCGAGCCGGACCGAGCATTTCGCACTTTCAAGTCGATGGTGAACCACCTCCTTTAAAGTATCTTTCAAGCGTCGACCAACTGTGACGAAATTACATTCAAAAGGACGTTGGGAAAGGTTTTTGGGACTCCATCGCACCGACATTTTGTAATATATTGTGCGGCTGGCGCAGAGGTCTTGATCGTGGAAGCCTGCATATACTTAATTGAGGCTTTCTAGGTCTGCGGTTACTGCGGATCTGGTTAAAAGAGCGGAAAGCTGCTGGCACAGTGAAGGATTCGCATGGGATTCAAATGATGTAAGTAAGCAACGCATTTCATGATCAGGACAAAGATCAACCCAATCTACAATAATGGCCCATTTCGCGTACTGAGACCGGCTTGAGAATGCAAAGCGGGCGTGGTCATGTCTGGGCTCTCCTACTCCCGTAGAACTTTGAACTAACAACCAGTGACTCGCCTCTCGCTGATAATCAAATCCACCCGGCCCTTAATTTTGGGAGGGGTTTTGGTGCTCAAACACATATGTTTCTCGCGTCTTCGCCTCACACCACCCGCACACCTCCTTCCGCTCAAACTGCCTCCCTTTCGACCTCGTGCTTCGCAAACGTAGCAAAATTTTATTCGTCGACTCCTATCGCCGCTAACTTGTGCAGCTTGTGTTCTCTTTCAAGTTGTAAAAAGTCCCCAGGTCACCACTAGAACGGAAAAGACGTGTTCATACGCGAACATCTCACCCAGATGGCCTTCAGTCCTCTCTCGCACATTGCAAAAATGGTTCTATGCCGTCCTCGACGTTCCAGCAGAATTCTACTGCTAAGCCCTCATGCGGATCGTAAGTATGATTCGAAGCGACAACCCAATGATAATATGTACTCTGCCCTACCAGGACCTCGGCACCCCCGCACAGTCGGCAGTCACAAAACGTCACATTTTTTGGCGGAAGAACGTGACAGATTGTGACTGCCGAAATAACAGAACTTCGTCAATTCATCGTTTTTCTGGACGGAGAAAAGTGGAATTAGGTTGGATTAGGCCCAGGAGGCTCTCTCTGAAATTTTGTGGCAAGAGGTTTGGCGGAAGGGTTCGAACTCAAAAATGTGCCGACTGAGAGGGGGTGCCGAGGTCCTGGTAGGGCATAGTACTCTTATGTTGTATTCACAAGGTCAACAATTAAGACTGGTTACAATAAACCAATCAGAATCTAAGAAGATGGTGGTGGCGGTGGCCACAACCAGTATATATCCCAGATGTGATCCAATTCAAGGAGGGGGATTATATCTTCGCTAGCCACTTCTGTTTTATTGTGCCTGATTCAAAAATGTTTTGTTAGCATCCATAATTACCATCAACGATCGCCTACCTGAGTTTTACATGGTCCTCAAGCGACACGGAGTTCCCAGGGTTTTTACAGTGAGCACAGGTAAGACCAAAGTAATCTTCTTTAGCCCTACTACGAGCATTTTCTTCCGCCATCCGTTCACGTGCCTTACAGCAAGTTTCATTATCCGGTAGTTGTAAATCCATTTTCCCGCCTTTGGTGCAATTGCTACCAGTGCCCGAAGTGCCCGAATAGTAAGGATACCTAGGTACCTCAGGTACCCCATGTTTGATCTAAAAAGATATTGGTCTGTCGTGAAAAAAAAAAAAAGAAATACCACTCACCGCTGCCAAGAAGGTCATCATTGCGCCCCCTCGGTGTCTGGATGAACAGGTTTTGCATTCAACAATGATACGACCTTCGGGTACATCCAAGATTTTCGTCATCATTGGGTCATATCCACATAGTTTGAGCACTTCAATGGCAACTTTTGAAGCTTCTGGACGAAACGATATATTTTTGATTCCACAACGATGCATCAGAATTCTGGGATAATGAAGGACGCCACCACAACAACTGGAGCATTTGAAAACGCTGGCTGCGAGATTTAGATCGGATTCATCGTGATTTTGTTTGTCAAAGACTGGGCTCCGATTTAGCATAGCTATGAGGTTTTGTTGCATCTCCTTCTCCCATTGCAGAGAAATCTGGGGAAGTTTCGTGGCCGCATCCTTAAAACTAGCAGAAGTCAGCCACTCGCTGATAGGAGTGTCGTGTATTATTCTTCGGAAATCTTCGTGCTCGATAACATACTCTAGAGGAGCGATAATGGCGTTGACCGGACTTGAAGACGAAAAGGTTTTATGAATGTCAGTGACGATCGACCGCCGACGTTGCAACATTTCCCGTCGTTCATTTGCCAGGCGAGATGCCTTTGCAGACTCCAAAAATGCCACGATGGGTACCTTGATATTGTCCCAAACTATACGATGAGAATGTTAGCCAGAGTGGGCATATACCACGAAGCGCCCACCTTCATCCGTAAGGACACCCTCGTGGTTTTCAACAACTCGAAGCCGATCACTTAGCTCATAACTACGGAGCTTGTCCATTTCCTCTCCCCATCCCATGGCCCTCAGCTTATCCAAAGCACTGGTAAAAGATGGTGGTCTCTCGAGAAACATTAATATTGGAATGAAGATAGCATACATTCTCTTGCGTTCAGCCTTTCGTTCAGCTTCTAAACGCTGACTCTTCGTTTCTTCCAAAAAGCTGATAATAGGCCGTCGGATAGATAGCCAGGCTTGATGCGTCAGTTGGCACCACCTTCAATGAAAAAAAAAAAGTGTCTTACTCTCGTCAGTTAAGCCCTTTTTTTGGTTCTGCGCGACAGCTAGATGCTGATCGAAAGATCGCGAGAGACCATAGTCGATCGAGATCTTCTGTATCTCTTCAGCCCAACCTAGCTCCTTGAGTTTTTCGAGAGCACTTCTTTGGATTTCAGCGGTGAAACGAGAAAATAGCGTCAACTGCCTTACATTTCCTTTCTCTCCGTACGAGCTCTCTCCGCCTCCCGCTCCCGCTCCCGCTCCAAGCCACTCTGCCACGCTTCACAAAGCCTGGCATGCTATCTTGCACGTCCATACATTATTCGAGGATTTGAAACAGAAACTTACCTGTTTCAAAGGAGTATACTCCTCATGTTTCATTTTAACCCATACTTTCTTGCCGACGAGATCTTGAGCACCATATTCTTCTTCCCAACGCTTGCCAAGCGCGCTATAGCGAAGTGTCACAGACCTCACTCGACCTCTGCCTGGGTAATGAAAGGAATTGGGTCAACTTTCAAGTAATAAGAGGAATAAATCAACGCCACCAGCTGATCGCGTGATTGTCACGTCAGGGATAAGATAGGTGATTTCCATTGGAATGGACAAATCCAGATACTGTTCTGTAAAGCTTTCAATATTATTTATATAAATGCTAAGCCCGCAAAAGAAGAAATTTAAACCGACTGTTCATTGAGACACCGAGAGCAGGATTTTAATCGAGCACTCCAGACTGTCGTCACTGGGACGCTGGTCCGTTGACAGAACTGCACAGAACTGTCAGTTGGAATTATAGTCACATTTGAAAAAGAAGTGAACATCACGTACGTAGCAATTCTTCCCAAAAACGAGGTTGGTGTATTGAGGCTCGTTCAGGTCTGTGGGGCAGTCAGGTAGCCCTTTGATGTTGGCAAGGGCCTGTTTCCATATGAATCTCGCAGAAGTCCTCATCAAAATATTCCGTAGGGCTTTGGTGGTCCTCGCAAGATACAAGAGGTCGATGGGGTTGAGCTTCCCAAATATCTTCATAGGGGGATGAGAGAACACGTCAATAATTTCAATTCAATGCATCGCTCACTTCGAAAAGCACGTCAAGAGGCGCCTCGGTAAGGTGCTTCAATGCCCCCCGTTTCCCCCGTACTTTCCTGAAAGCTTCGGCCATGGATTTGCTAGATTTGCCATTATCCAACTTGCGCTTTCGGGGGTTGGTTGAGATTTTCTTCCGTGGCAGATCTTCACTGGCAGACCATTGGTCACTGTCATTGTCGCTAACCTCTCCAGTGTTAACAATGCGCGACTGTGCCTTCAAACGCTTCGAACGCCTTTCACTCATGGACCAAGATGTAGATAGGGATAGTCAAGTCTTGGTTAAGTCTAGGATTGTATGGGGTAATGAGACGCGGTGGCAGTAACTTATGTAATAGAGGTCAGTGAAAAATGAACTGACTTGAATGAACCGACCGAAGACGATTGAAAAATAGAAACGCGTCGAAAAGGAACACGTTAACCGTTTTTGACAAAGTGGCATCTTCAAGTTTTTCCATATCGCTGCTTTATCTGGAATCAAAAAAGGTTACAATGAACGAGGCCAATGAAATCACGCTGACAACACATTCAGATGCCAAGTATGTATGTACCAAAGTACAAAATTTGAATAGATGGTACAGGTGAATAGGATATATGTAAAAAAACCCAGTATCACGAAATCACCGCCGTTCCCTAACCTTGAACCACACAATCCCAACAACCCCCACGGCGAATCCCGCAATAAAACCAAAAAGAATGAGGACGTCCCGATAATAATTGTTCGACCCAAATCCGAAAAGCTGTATGACAGTCAGGATTCAATCCACTGGAAAAACCTTGGGGACATACCAAATTCATAATTAGACTTGCCGATATGCTAACGGGCACACCCTGTAGGGTATCGACGATCATCAATCCAGAGTTGACCTCGTTCACTGATAAAGCCTCGAGGGTATATTTTAAGGGACAAATCCACTGCAGCCAACGGAGAACGGGGGGTATGTCGTTGAGGTGCACGAAAAAGCCAGCAAAAGTCATTTGGTAGAGAGCAGAGAGAGCGGAGAGAAGGATCGCAATGCCTCCATTCTGGAAAAGAGTCCCCAAGAGGAAATTCTGGGGCCAGTTGAGCGTTGGAATGTGGGAAAATTGTGTGAAGCGGAGGACTTACAAACAACGTCATCGCTAGGCTGTAGAGGATTAGTATGAAGAGGAATTTGAAGAAGTGAGCGGCGTCGTGTGCGAGGCCCGCCATCCAGTAAGTACTACGATAAAGGTCAACTTTCTTAGTTTGGAAAAGTCGCTGCTGCAACGCACATGGTGGAAACAATGATTGTAGGTATCAGTCTGAGGGGTATCATATCAAAGAAAAAGCGAGAGAGCAACCATGCCGTTGGGCTGGAATATTGGACGTGATGAGATAGAAGGATAAGTAGTGTCGGAGAGATGAATACCTGTAATATGAACTTGATCGTTCGCGGAGGAAAAGTGGTCGAATTTCAACTATGTTGTACAATGCACTGAGCGACGAGAAGGAAATGAGAGAACCCTGGGGAGCCTATCAAACATGGACTGATTGAATGAATCATCAACAACTCACAAGGAAAAACAGACACCCAACACGAGACTGAAATCCAGCGATGGTGATACCTGTGTGGAAATAGAGACCCCCTACATGTTTATAAGCACAAATCGACGGTTCGGAAGTCAAGTCAACCTTACCACAGAAAACGCCAAGCAAAGAGGCCACGACGACGTGCGTGAGGAAAAGTGACTTGTCTCTCTTCAAGATCTTCCACTCTCGGCCGCAAAGGTATTGTAGTTGAGTCAAGAATGTTGTCGCGTAACCAAAATGTTTGTTTCGGGTCAAATCGTGTACTTGTGTGGTGGCCTTCTCATCAAGAGCTGCGTCAATACGA
The DNA here is from genome assembly GCA_018417955.1 of Laccaria trichodermophora. Classification (NCBI taxonomy): domain Eukaryota; kingdom Fungi; phylum Basidiomycota; class Agaricomycetes; order Agaricales; family Hydnangiaceae; genus Laccaria; species Laccaria trichodermophora. Next base: position 234,629 of record JACTVC010000040.1, read on the forward strand.
GGGTGAACAAGCTGTTTCTCAGAGCCATGATCAGGCGTTTGGTTCCTAGTTCCATCTTGGTTGGCTTCTGCACGGGAGTGGCTAAGCTGGAACAGGTTGACTGGAGGGTCATTTGCCACTTCGAGCAAGTATTCAGCGACGTTGTACCCTTGTTGATAGGGCGGTACTACGCCGGGAGCCACTTGAGAGAAATACTCTGCGGGGTCAAATCCACCAGAGCCGGAATAGAGTGCCCGTCCGTGAGCGAGAAGGAAAATCAAATCAAACTTTTGGTATAATTGAGAGCTAAAAATATTTCATGAACATCTGTTGTATGACGAAGGATCGAAAACAAACCTCGGCTGGTGTATGGACGCGATAATGGGCGTAGGATGTTCAGGGTCATGAGCGATAGCATACAGTACATCGGCGATCCTGGCCGCTGAGACCGAATCAAGTCCTACAAGTCATTATGTTAGCTTCAGAGTAAAACTCGACAGAAAGAATAGGATAAACCTGATGTTGGTTCATCCAACAAGAGAACATCAGGACTTGCAATGAGCTCCAATCCAATGCTAACCCTTCTCATTTCACCACCACTAATTCCCCGTGCTTTTCCTCCAGTGGTATCCCCAATTCTGGTGTGCCTGATCGATTCAATGCCAAGTTTTTCCAACAACTCGTCGACCCGCTGTTGTTTCTCGACATCTGAAACGCTTTCAGGCAAACGCAAACGCGCAGCAAATAAGAGGGCTTCAAAAACGGTCAGAGTTCCTGGAAGAATATCCTGCTGCGGTACAAAGCCAATGCGAGGCGACGTCCGGTTTCCAGCGGTTTCGAACGGAAAGTCAACACTTCCCGTGACGATACCAGACTTGCTCTTTCCCGCGAGTATCTCAACGAGAGAGGTTTTTCCCGCACCTAAAAATCGGTGAGTATTGCAACGACCAAGCAATTTTCGTGCATTTACCACTAGGACCTAGTATAGCCATCATCTGGCCAGGCTGTACGCGCCCAGTAACGTAGTCCAATATGACTTGATCGTCGTTGACTGCAGTTGACCCATCTCGAATGTTTCGCGCCTTTCCAATCCAAGAACTCTGCCTACTAGCACCTGGTATGATATAACTGAGATTGGACCAATGAACCGAAACGCTCGCCCCTCGAACGTCGCCGAGACCATTTCTTCGAGCGGCTCTTTGTGTCCGGAATCCAAGGGCGAACAGCAAGAGTGCTGCAGAGACAAGGGCACCTACGACGGCCAGACCCGCAATGACACCTCCACTCAGAGATTTTCCCGCCTGGCTTGAAGAGGAAGTATGAGTCAAGTTTCCACCACTGTCAACGACACTTTGTGCGACACATTCGCCGAAACTACATCCATTCAACGTGAGTCCGGATTCGCCAAAGAGACCTTGGAGAACACTTTGCACAAAGTTGCATGTTGCTAAATTTGACGTGGGGTCAACCGCCTCGCATTTGATCCCTAGTGTTCCCCCAAGCGTATCAATGGTCGCTGTCAGATTGCTGGAGGGAACTCCTCCGCAGAAGGTGGTGCCCTTTCGGCACGTGCATTGAAGGTTCTGACATTCCCAATCCGCCGCGCCGGGACCTGAAGCATCCAGACTTTGCGTACAATTGTCCGCTTGGCAGTAAAACTGCTCAACGCCGTCGTAAAACAGTTGAGCTATGACAGAACCTGCCGAGCCGAATGCAGTTGCGTTGGGGATGGGTGTTAGGGAAGGCTGAAGGGAACGCATAATATTCAAGGTCGAGGAACGTGGATAGATTGCTTGCAGGGTTGGATTCTAAAATTTCGGATATAAGTTCACTTCACAGCGCGAATATGCTAGACCACGTACATTGACCTGGCAACTCATCTGTCCTGCGGCCCATACCCGAGCAGCGGTATTGCACACCAATGTATTATTATTCTGCACGGATTGTCCCGCGACCACAGAAGCGGGGTCTGTAGAAACATTCCCGGAGGCCGAAAACGCGGACTGGCAGGCATTCGCCGTTTGACACACATTGCACCCTGTACCCGTCCATCCAGTCTCGCACGAACATCCCGCTGCGGTCATGTTTGCAAAGGAGCCATTGAGGGTCGTTAGCGGCCGTGAGGAGCCTTGGAAGATGGTCCCACCACAGCCGGGCTGCGAACAGGTAGAACCACCAAATCCCGTTGGACACGAGCAGTTGGACCCAGATGGAAGGCCATAGTTGTCGCAAGTCTGGGCGCGAACGAAAACTGCAAAAAGGAGAGCGTAGAGAAACCTATTCACGCCAGAGGTTGGCATGTTGGGGAGCGAAAGTCTTCACGCTTCTGGACCAGATCTTATATCAAGAGCATGGGCAACAGATTAGAAGCTCTTCTCAATCCTGGAATTCGCTTCGACTCTTTCGCTGGAAGTGGTTGGGGGGAAACAAGGGGAGACATAGGTGTTTGGTGTTCGGCTCCTATACGTACTTGCCCAAATCGGGTGTAATAAAAATAATTCCTTGATCCTCTGCGACCACATCGACGCACCAACTTTTCCTCTGGCTCCTGCACCAATGTTTGAAAAGGTATTGGTGAAAAACATTGATTTGCTTTGCTCAGACACTATTCCAGACCTCTAGATAACTTCTTGGTGGTCACCGTCCTCGCCAGTGGCAGAGACGTGCCCATATGACCCGACCAACCCGAAGATGAACCCTCTGAACCCGAAAGGCTTAAAACCGTACGCCATGTTTTTCAGCTGCGTTTTTGCGGCTTTGACAAATGTGCTAGATGCTGCGCTTGCCCACAGACAAAGTCTGCAAGGGACGATTGCTTCCTCCGATTTGACACGACCGAAGCGAACGAAAAGTGCAAGGAGGAGGTCCAGGCCCATCTTGCCTGTATGCGCGGCCTGGGATTCAAGATCTGAGGGACGAATTTACATTGCGCACTCAGCAGTCCTCAACCAGTTGAATATAGATCAACTCCAATGTAAACCACATCTCACTCTTGCCTACCATACTACTCATTTAGTAGAATGGATATGTCATTCCAATATTTGTTGGCGCACACATGACTTGCTACTGACCGACCTTCTGGCTATCTTCCGTTATTACGGTAGCCTCAGCTACTGAATCTATCGACGGGACTGATATGCATGCGCGAAGGTCTTGCCATTCACTGAGAGTGATGTTACATTCAGGCTTCAAGTTGAATGAAGTAGCTGCAAGGTCGTTGGACTTCGTCAAAGTACGTTGAAGCGTAATGCACAATACGTCATAGTGCATACATCACGAGCACGTCAATGATAGAGTTCCTATCTAAGATTTAGTATCTACAGACTCGCACCTGTCCGACTCTTTCCATGCATGCCCTTTCCAGCTTTTCTTTCCTTGGAGACCAAGCGGACATACACCGCCTGTGCGCCGTCGTTCGAGACCACGGGGCTTGTCACATTCTGGTCGACAACACCTTATCGATTCAGGCTGTCGAGACGCGATTAGCAGCTGGCTTCTCGTTTGCTTCTCGTTCTATCTAGTTCAGCTGTCAAGCAACAATCACCCCGAGAAAAAAGCCAACGATTGCGGGACTCGGCGCAAGATATTCCCTAAAAATAAGTATCGTGAAATCACGACAAGACGAGCTTTCCGACGGTCGACTTGGTGAAAAAAAGCAGTGCGTCGATCCGGAGTTCCGTAGGTGATTGAATTCGGATTTAATACATCCTGCCAACATCCTGGCTAACCTCTCTTGACAGATGGCTGACCTTTTTTACTTCCGAACATTTGGGGGGCAATGGGTTCGAACTCCACGGCGTGGGGTCTGTCCGCAAACTGCTCTTCTTTTTCACGAACGTGTCTTTGCTTCGTTGATCCTAGCCCGACTCCAGTACTTATTGATTTTTTGATATCGATTGTGCCAAACATAGGCTTCGTCTTTGGCGACTAGTATGTTACGATTTCCCATTTTCCCGATTGTGCCAAGGTAAATGTAGCATGCCTCCGAGACAGGAGTGACGCACCCTTTCGCTTCAGGAAGAATCAAGATTGAATCAAGAGCTTGATCTTGTCTTGATCATCGTCAGCTGTGGTCGCGCAGGGTCACCCTTGGAGTATCACGGAGCGCACCGAAGACAGTGCTGCCCTGGACTAAACTTAATCGGACAAATGGAGGATCCAAAAATAGACACGAACTTTGGCTAGGCACTGCTGAGGGTTTTTGGCCGTTCGCTGGCTTGGATTTCGTAGCGTTTGTTGAGAAGGGACGCCACTTTCAACCGACCAACAACCGACCAATCAAACCACCACTGAGCCAGATCCAAGGCCCAAGCCAGCCCGCCATCTATCTCCGGTCGACATGTCGTTGCCTAGAGCGCTTATCCCCTATATACACCTGCCTTTTTGCTCACTCATTCCCTTCCTGACTGTCACTGTCGCTCATCATGGAGGGCAACAACGCGCCCACCCCTTCCTCTCCTGGCAACCTAGTCCCACACCATGATGAGGAAAACCCTGCCAGCCGCGTTGTGGCTTTCCCAGACGACGTCCACGCCGAAAAACATACCACTCGTCCAAAAGGAGTGGAGATGAAACGATCGATCACCCAGGAAGACAGGGAACTCGCAGCAGCCGGTTACGAGCATCTTGATGTAAAACAAAAAGATCAAAAGCACTCGCCAGCCTCACCCCTCGAGAACGCGGACATTCATGAACACCAGCTGGATTTTGCTGGCGTTACAGATGCCTTCAAGACTTCATTCGATGCTAAAGACCCTGGGCGTTCCTTTGGCCTCGCTTCGGAAGAAGCTAAGGCACGATTGGCGAAGGATGGTCCGAATATCTTGACTCCCCCGAAAAAGAAAAGCGCATTGCGAAAGGTATTCCATTCCCGTCTCACAATGACCTTTACTGACCAGTACATAGTTCCTTGATAGGCTTTTCACGATGTTCAACATCCTTCTTATGGTCGCTGGTGTCCTTGAATACGTGCTCTTGGGCATTGACTTCAAAGTAACCACTACTTACCTGACATCTTGCAACTTCTGCTAACAAAACCCAAATCAGGACAACTTCCAAAACACTTACCTTGGTGGCATCCTGATTTTGGTCGCATTCATAAACGCATCGATCGACTTTTATCAGATCCAAAAGTCTGAAGCCATTCTTGCATCCTTCTTGGCGATGATACCCCCAGCCTGTCGTGTTGTACGCGACGGCACCATCTCGACGATACCCGCTGCAGAACTAGTCAAAGGAGACGTAGTTCTTTTGGTGAGTACTATCTTTCCCTCTCAAGGCAGCGTACTCAAAAGCTGGAAATAGCGGAGTGGAGATAAAACGCCAGCCGACCTCATCCTGTTCTCTGCCACGGAGCTCAAGGTGGATAACAGTAGTTTGACTGGAGAATCAGAGCCCCAGGCGAGGATCCCTTTGCCAAACGGTTCGAAGCAAAGACCGGTGGAAGCAGAGAATCTGGTAAGCACCTTGCTTGAGCTATTTTCTGGCCCCGTGATCAACATTTTACAGGTTTTCAATTCTACGCTGACTGTCAATGGCGAAGGGTGGGGAGGTGAGTTTTAAGAAAGTGTTTAATCATTGAAAGGGAGCTCAAATGTTCTTTTAGTCGTTGCCAGGACCGGAGATCACACGTTCATTGGACAGATAGCGAGTTTGACTGGAGGAGAAAGTGGCAATGAAAGTCCCCTCGCCCGTGAAATGTACGTTGGTCGAAATCACTCAGCATTGTGTTCTAAAGTCATTTCTTAGTGGTCAATTTGTTGTCTATGTGTCCTGCATTGCGATCGCCTTTGCCATCGTCTTTTTCGCTGTTGGTATCACTACCGCCTACAAGGGACAGGCCGCCCTGACTGTCACCTTCGCTGTTTCCATCCTGGTCGCATTCGTGCCTGAAGGTCTCCCTTCAGTTGTTACACTTTTACTCTCCATCGCCGCCAAACGTATGGCTGCCCAGAATGTGCTTGTCAAGGATTTGCAGGGTGTTGAAACATTAGGCTCGGTGAGACTATTCTGCTCATTTCTGACAAAGTACTGATAATTATTCCTTCAGCTTACTCTCTTGGCCACGGATAAGACGGGAACTTTGACGCGCAATCAAATGACAGTACGTCGTTTTCATTCAATGGTGGTATCATTTCTCATTTTTGCTCGAGGTCACAAACCTTTGGAGTGGTCAAAGGATGTTCAGCGCGTATCAAGTATATAACATTCTTACACCCGATAGACATCCACTAATCACCGCCCGAACCAGTCTAATAATGATGAAGACAGCACCGAGAACTTCTCATTGGACGCCCCTGGCATGTCGGAAATGGTGGACATCGCCGCTCTCAACTCTCGCGTTAAATTTGACAGGACCGACATTCCCTTCGATGAACGAACGATCCTCGGCGATGCAACGGAAACAGGCCTAACTCGCTTTGCTGGGCGCCAAGTAAAGGCTGATTACGACGCGTACACCCATAAACATTCGAAGGTGTTTGAAAGTTAGGAATCTTCCATATCTCTGCCGAGTGAACGCTTAAACTTTGCATCAGTACCGTTCAACTCTACCAACAAATGGGCTTTGGTCATCGTAAGTTGAGCTCCCATGTTCATTATGGACGCTATTTATCTGTAATTTGACTTTTCCAGGTCAACAAGCCACATGCAAATGGTCCTTTGACCGCTTATATCAAGGGTGCTCCCGAGCGCGTCTTGGCGAAATGTTCGACCTATCTCAAGGAAGGAAAAACGGAACCGATCACGGATGATTTCAAACAAGAATACGACGAAGCTTACAACGTTTGTCGTTTTTACTTACTTCAGTAAATGAATCACTCACGCAATTACAGTACATGGCTTCTCGGGGTCATCGAGTCATCGCCTGCGCACAACGCCTACTTCCCACTGATAAATACCCAGCCGACTACGCCTTCTCAAATACCGATGAATCCCTTAGCGCTGATTACACCTTCGTTGGCCTTGTCTCATTGGAAGATCCTCCGAAGCATGGTGTTCGCGAAGCTATTGGCACCCTTCGTCTGGCTGGTATCAAGGTAATGATGGTTACCGGTTCGTAAGCTCAACTACTTTGGAAGGTCCAGAGCTAACTTGTACCGTCTAGGTGACCACCCGAAGACCGCCGAAGCCATCGCTCGAAAGATTAATCTTATTTTGGGTGATACTCGAGAGACCCTCGCCGCCAGAACGGGAAGACCTGTTGAGGAAGTCTACGAGGATGAAGTGAGCGCTGTAGTTGTACATGGTGACGACATCGATGCTCTGGAGGGTTGGCAATGGGATCAGAGTACGTTTTATTGTTTGTTTGTTTTGCACTGGGTGGATTCTAACGGTAGCTCCCAGTTTTCAGCAAGGATGAGATTGTTTTCGCCAGGACCTCGCCAAAGCATAAACTTGAGATTGGTGAGTAGCCCTATAAGAACAATTCTTGATTTTTACTAACACCTAGACGTTAGTCAAGCGAGCTCAAGCTCTCGGCCATATCGTTGGCGTGTAAGTTCCGGTTCATCTTGCACTCCAATCATGATCCTGATTTGACGTAGAACGGGCGATGGTGTTAATGACTCTCCGGCGTTGAAGAAGGCTGATCTGGGAATTGCTATGAATATCTCTGGTTCAGATGTATCAAAGGAAGCCGCAAATATGATCCTTCTAGGTATGCCCATTCGCTGGACATGTTTAAAGCACGTCTAATGCTCTATTTCTGTAGATGATAACTTTGCGTCGACTGTCAGTACGTAGCTGATTCTCTCTTAGGTTCATGACCATGCGACTAATTTTGACACAGAGGGTGTTGCTGAAGGTCGCCAGATCTTTGTCAACTTGAAACGGTCGATCCAGTACGTGCTTCCAATTGAGCTACTGCCAGTCCGATGATTTACCCCCAATCAAATTAGATACACGATTTCCCACAGTACACCTGAAGTGATTCCTCAGCTGCTTTGTAGGTGGCATAACCTTTGCTCTGCTCGCCAATATTCACAGACAGGACAGATGTTGTCGTCCCGCTTCCTCTACCCCTGTCCGCTATACTTATCTTGGTCATTGATCTCGGATTCGAACTCTTGGTAGCTCTTTCCTTTGCTTGGGACCAGCCAGAAACCATCGATGGATTAATGCGGATGAGACCGCGTAAACCAGTCAACGAGCGTTCGATTCACTCTCTCAAGAAAAGGGCACTAAGGCGCTCAAGGACCCTTGCTCGAGACACCGAGACTCAGGAAGTCATCCGACCAAGTCGCATTTCTCAGTGGATATACAAGTTGAAGACACCCTTCAGGAGGACATTCTGGGAGGACGTTCTGGAACCTACGGACAATGAAAGTTTGGTAGACGGGCTCCTCCTCAGCTATGCTTACCTTGAGGCTGGAATAATTGAGACATTGGCTTGGTGAGTGGCAATTAACAATGCCTTTGCAAACCCTACAGCTCACGACATCAACAGCTTGGTTGCATACTTCGTTGTGTTCTACAAGGCTGGTTTCGCTCCTGGTGACCTTCGCCGAGCGCAGAAGGATGGTCGTCAGTCAACTTGTCTCCCTCTTTCCTGACCATGTCGCTTACTGACATGCACTGGGTGGCAGACTATTTCCTGAAGAGCAGCCCGGACTTTGTCAATGGCCGTGGACGTGTTCTCGACGCACATCAGCAAGTTGATGCCCTAGCTCAGGCACAGTCGATCGGTATGCATTTTCTCTTCAACTTACTGTAACGTTATTCATCAAAAGATGCAGTCTACCTATCTATCTTCATTGTCCAATGCTTCAACGTACGTTGATTCCATTCCATCTCTGCACGTCATTTTAACTGTATTCCTACAGGTGTTCGCCGTCAAAGCCAGACTATCATACCCATTCGGCAAGCGGGTTGTTGGGAACAAGTGGAATTTCGTTGGCATCCTTAGCGGAGCGTGCCTGGGCATGTTCATCATCTACACGCCCCCTCTTCACGTTGTCTTCGGGGGTTCCGTGCATCTTTCACCCCTCTATTGGCTTATTCCAGCGGCCTTTGGTTGTCTCCTTCTGGCTTGGGCATCACTCCGTGTCGTATTGCTTCGCAAATCGGTAGAACACATGAAGGTTGGTGAGATAAAGGGTCTCATGATGTGTAAGTGCCATTGTTTAGACTTGATGCTGGGACTGGCTAATTTTCTTTGGACAGTCCCAACGATGAGGACGATGAGCATGCGTTCACGCGGAACGAAATAAGATCAAAGCTCAGGACGAGTTTGATCCATGAATATGACGAAATGGAATCATCATGAGCATGTATATGTTCAAACATACTTTCTAGATTTGATATACCGTGGATGACATGAACGACGCTTTGTACCTTTCCATAGTCGACGCGAATATCATCATTGGTTCTTGGGACAAAGCGTAAAGACCCATCATGACCGGTAACGCAATAACGCCTAAGCTCACTGCCAGTCTTGTTTTCCGCGAACTGCTTGCCAATTTACGTTTCAAGTATGTATTCCAGATGACCGCCATCCCATCGGCGAGATGGAGCGTAACGGAAACAACTAGACCTCCATACAAAAGCCAACTCCTCCAAGGCCAAGTGTGTAGCCCCATTTTGACAAACTCATAGTCGAGCTCTGAGGGCCCGACGGCAAAGATGGGTGGGACGTCCAAGGTGGGGTTCACGCGGTGCGTCATGTAATGTATAGGGAGGAAGAGAAAGAGGGTAGCATATCCCGATATGCTCAACAAGCTGGATCCAGGGCGCGGAGGCTGGTCCTTTGGAGAGAGAAGTCGCTTGGCGATTCCTGACAGAGAGTGCACTGCCAGTGGACTTAGGAGTAGAAAGTTCTCCCCAAAGCTTGTTTGGTAATATTCCCTTCCTAGAAGCTATGAAACGACGTATTGTTATTGGTGTTTGATGTACGGGATAGAAATCAAGTGCGTCTAACCATGGTTTGAGAAGATAGCGACGAGTCCCCGAGGTTGGCGACAGCGGGCGCGGCGAGATGGATGAGCAGAAAGGTGGCAAGGAACGGAGCTGACCCATGTGCAACTTTGGTGAGATATGGGAGGGAAACAATGTGGAACGGTTTTCTAGGGTTTGAAGACATGGATGAACCAGAGCAGGGTCACATCATCTCATTATTCACGAAGTGCGTCAAGCTATTTGCGGACGCCACTTCATGAACATAAAATCTACTAAATACTACCAAGACGCCAACCGCGTCCGTCAACGAGTTCAACGTCAGGTCACATTCCTCTTTCCAAAACCTTGGGTCTGCCAAAGTGATGGGCACTGTCTCGACACACTAAACCAGTCCTCGCATTCAACAAATAGACACACATCTAAAATTTGGTGCCCATCATCCAAAGTATTTCTTTAACTCGTCATAAATCAAGAAAATAAGTGCGCTGCTCGGTAATGACCTCGCAACCGTGATCCCGCAGCCTGCGTAGAGCCCCGGAATCCCCTGCGCTCTATACATTGCACGGAACGTCGACACAAAGGTGGCTTTGGGACCTTGCGGCGCCCTTGGCATGCGGGGCCTGAGTTCCTCTTCGGTTTGCATGGCGCTCTTCACCGAATCTGCTGGGAATAGTGCAAGATTGAATGCAGCCCCCGCACAGGCCCCTGAGAGGGCCGATTCCCAAGGCAGGAGACCAGCACCTGTTGCCTCAGTTTTGCCAGACGAGCTGGAAGCGTGGCGCGTCCTGTGAGCCACGAGCAGCGAGGCGACGTATTCTTTAGTGCCGAACCAAGCTGCGGTTCCACCCGTTTCGCGAATGAGCGTCCCTGTGTGGCCTAGCCAAAGACCTCGTAGGCCCGTCGTGCGAATGACGGACATGAGCACAGATACGGGGCCTGGGAGGGGCTTGGGCGTGCTGCTTGTAGGTGTGACCAACATCTGGACTTGCATCTTGCATTTCACCAACTCTATTGGGGTTCTGGTGATAGACTTGAGTTGGTTTGCGATAAAAATACGAAGTGGTGGATACTGACAGCAAAAAACTTGTGATGGCACCAGCACCAGCAGCAGCCAACGCCAAGTGGTGTAATGCTAGCTTCTCTTCTTGCATCGGTCGATGCGTCACTGACCGAATCAGGTTTTGGAGTTCTCCGTATGCTAAAAAGAGTGAAGCATTCTCGGCCATGGCGCCAACAATTGGTGCTGGAAGTCCCTGAACAATGCAACCGTTCATTCGTTAGCGCAATGAGAACGTAGCCTAATCAAAAAACGTACGCGGTATAACCCTTTTACCCCCTCCTTCTGCCATGTCTTCACCAAACAATCGATGGGACCGTTAAACCGGGCGGTGGAGTCAAGAACTTGAGATTGCAGTCGGACTTTGGTCAGATCAAAGGGGTGTTCAAAAACCTTTGATACCATGCCCGCAATCTGAATGGGTGCACAATAGAAGGATGAAACAATTACTCGAGTTCATCGTGAAGAAACACGAAGCAAACGCACGCTGCCATAGGTAATCTCCCTCAAAGCCCTCAACGTCGTCGAACCTTGCACACCAGCCATCGCATCAGGTGAGGTCTCCATATTATCAGCGTGTTCCAAATTTTCGGTAGTAAATTATATCGGCGACGGTCGTGAATGGTGTCCTGGAATGAAAATCTCGTTGTCGAATCCAGTCTAGCACATTATATAGGCACAAAGAGCGAGAATTGTAGAGAGTTGTAAAGGGGTATAGCTGATAGCAATTGCTGTCCTTTCGCAGTCCGTGCTGTCTAGAAGTAAACGTTGTGGAGCATAGCACGCTTGAAGATCCAAGTTTTGATCCGGGAAAATGCTATCAAATCAGGTGACTCGTCCTCAACTTCGAATTCTGAGGCCGTTCTGTGTCTAGACTCTACCGAGTGGCCATTCGGAACTCCACTGCTCTGTGTGCTCGCTCTACAACTTGCACGAGTTGTCAATAATGACCGGAGCCGACAAGCCTAGCCTGTGTCTCTTGATGATTGGTCTTAAGTGAATTGGTCGTACATCGGCGCGATCTGGGATTCCTTCCAACTTGAAGGCTTGGCAATGAAGTTGAATGAACGCTCTTGCACGGCCGACTACGACGACAGACATACTGACCTTGGGCTTCGCAACTGGACAGCTAGGTATACTTGAATTCCACCATCGCCTATCTTGTCTACGCCTAACGGATACTTTAGACGGAAGGAAGGAACTAGCGACAACCAAAAGAACGTTGTTTCAAACAGTTATGCATGCTAACGCGGTTATATGCCAACGCTTACATTAAGCTGGAAAATGCTTGTCTACATCTACATCTCTGAAGTCAAGTTAGAGCTCGCGAGAGTGTTTAACAAGTACTGTCTCATGAACCTGGTTGTGATGACAGCACGCCCGAAATCGAAGTCGGGGCCCAATTTGAAACTGCAAAACGAGGTCTATTGAACTCCAGTAAAAGGTTCTTAGAGGTTTCATGACCCTCAGGTCTCTCACATTGACCAGCCTCAAACCCGTCTTCGCTCCACTCAATTCTTACTTGCATCATAACGAAATGCTCTCCCATCGCTAGTTTGATCACACAAGTACCATGGTTTCAATCTCGCCGAAGACGGTGAAAGCGAGGTGCTGCTATCACAAACGTGACCAACGCCGACTCCTTTATTTTCGCGGAGTCTAATAACTCAAGCGACAAATAGGTAAACACGCGCTCTGCAATGGCTTGAACAAGAACGGTGTAGGTATTCTCCGTGATTCGTCTAGGTTAATACATTGGAATGGATAAACAGGTTGGCGCATAGATCAGCATAAGAAAGCGTGAAGGTATCTTGACAGCGGGGTCGTAATCGGACTCGAACAATGGAACATATCAAGGTATCGTGGGGGATCATTATGGTCTTCATGGCCTTCTACTGGGCCTTGGCTTTCTCGCCTTTAAAAGGAGGATGGTCAACAAAGTGGACGTTATGATAGAAAAATTGTACCTCGTTCACCACCCTTCTCGATGACGGGGAATGGTTTCTTCCAGAGATTGAAGTTCTTTGTCGTCCTCCCGACGAAGAGAGTGCCAAGCAGCAGCGCGCAGACAGCCCTCGCAACCTCTGGGTCGACCGCCTCGATCCCCTTGTCCAATTGAACCCCTCCAAGGAGGCCAACGAGGAGGGTGTGGGCGTCGGTCCAGAATGGTTGTGCATGCGTAAGGAGGGCATAAAGTCCTGTAATGAGGGGTGCACACCACAAGTCTGCGGTTGTCCATCCGTAGGCCTGGAGTTCTGGTGGTGTTTGGAGGGCTAACGGTGTTGGATCGAGAAATGAGTACATGTTCGTCAGGAAGAAACCTCCATTGGCTGTGATCTTCGCAAGTTCAGTTAGGCCGATGAAGACGGGTCATGTCACGTACCAGCGAAGTGATTAACAGTGTCCAGGGAGAAGAAGCAATGAGGGGTGAGGTGTTTGCCGTAACAGTGGGAGGAATAAGGTTGCACAGAAGGTAGGCACGCGTAAAGCCGTCCACAATTGCTAGGGGGAGCTCCAGCTGTGCTGAAGGGGCTGGTACGGCGGGGAGGTAGTCAACAAATGCCTGAACGGCAGTGTACAGCGCAGGGACCGTGCCAGAGAGTATGAAAGACGGCGGAAAGCCCAGTAGAGACGCTTTGGGGCAGAAAGCATTATTAAATAACGCAAGCGAGGTTGGGCGCTGGTAGATAACGTCTACGCACCCGTCATCGCTTCACCTCCATAGACCACGAGAAGAGTGGTAGCGACGCTCTTGACGAAGGATTTCTCTTCAGTAGCCTCGGACCCCTTCGTCGATATGTGGTGGGCATACTTTATCTCTCTGATCTGGCGGAGAACGAGGCAAAGCCGGAAGGTGGCTACGAGGTCGAGGGTGCTGATTGGAAGGCCGAACCAGGTGAACGGTGCGATGGGGGCCAGGGCGTACCGAAATACCTCTATCAGGGGAGAAACGACGAAGAACATGACGACGACGCTTAAGAAGGAGAATAAGGAAGAGCGCGCGTAATGCTGGGAAAACTCTGGAGAATAAGTAGTGGATGTGTAGTACTTGTAACGTTATCTTTACAACTGGTTATGGTGCAGGTTGTAATGGCCCTAAACCGGGAATGCGGGTGGTTTCTCTCATCGGCTAACTCCACGAGTGCGCTGGTTCAAGACTGTCCCCTCCAGAAAACTTGGTTACCACAGACTCTCGCCCCGTAAGGTGTGATCTGGTCTTGGAATAATCCGTCCTTGACAGGCCAGGGAAGCAATTCCGCAACCTGCAGGACTCGCCGAGTTAGTCTTCGGAGATCAGGGCATGTCGTCAGTCGCGCAGTGGAGCGTGCCTCCCGCAAACCTTTTTCCATGTCAAATAACAATGCATCAAGGGAACTTCAAGGAAATTTAAGAAGCAATCCCGGGACGTAAAGCTTTCTTTTCATCTAAGTGTATATTTCGTGCAAGGGCGTTATAAATTACAAAGCATGCAAACGACAGGTGGGTAGCGTTTATTACAAAAGATGAGTAGTATAATAACCAAAGCTGTCAATTTTACTGGGGTGGATGTTAGAGACTTACCATTAGCGCCTGAGGCCTAAGAATCCCGAGCTGCAACTCAAATGTCAGCATCGCCTACCTTGAGTTCACTATCTGAAAAGCGAGCGGTGTGCAGCCCGATATACGGCTTTAATCCTATCGTCATCAGTAACAAAATCATTAGTAGGATTCTCTAGGAGATTTAAAAAGCAATCTTCTGAATCTTCGCTGTCGGATGTATCGACATCTGAGTTGTCTAAAGCAAAGTCAGCTTTACGGACTAATTGTCCGTCGCTGGAAAAAAACTCACCCCCATTTAGTGGGGGCTCGTCTATGACAGTGGAGTCGTCGGTGTCAAACTCAAACTCAGCTTCAGCAATTGCATCAGCCGGTTCTCCATCATTGAAAACATTGCTGGCGGTAGTGTCGACGCATGTTTGAGATTGCACGGCGGGAGCGGCGAAGTCTTGAGCTCGCATGACCTGAGCTTGAAATGCGAAGAAAATTTGCATTCCAACCCAAAGTAACTTGTATGGCAATGTAGCCATGTTCGACTGATACATTGCGGCAACGGGGGACTGGTTTTGAATGTTGGCCAAGGTTGTTCGGTAGAAACGTCCGCGGAAAACAAATTCAGGAAGAGCATCTGGAACCCAGTTAACATGTTGAACAAACATGTAAAGCTCGTTTGGGGGTTCGTATCGAAAATGCGTGAACAGAGGATCATGCCCCATTAGCTCAACAACTTCCAAACCATCTTCCTCCCACCACAGCGCTGTCCCGTTGTCGACACTCCTGTTTTCCAAAGGCCCTAAATGAAGATTTGAAGCGATGTATTGTCGCGCCTTGGCCTGCGTAAGGCGTGCCAAATTTTTGCATATGACTTGGCCGGGGGTGATGAAGATGGTCAAAAACGTGATTCGCGTTGAGATCTCAAGCTAAGGCAATGGAACCAAGTTAGCGTTAAAGGGAATACGATGAAAAGGAGCGCGGTACTCACATGCACTTGCTTGATGACCTCCTGGCTGTAGACTTGACCGATTCCGAAGTCGCTGTTTCCGGCGAGCGGTTCCCGTAGGTAAAGGTGACGCATACCGACGAGTTATTATTATGGGAGGGAGGACAGGCAGTGGCAATAGCAGGGGTTGTAAGGAAAGATAGGATGACAGAGAGACAGACATCGTCCCAATTTATACGAGTAGGGCAATGCCACAATTTAGTGGACTGTCTTTGTTAGTCAAGGCGGTGGACAAAAATTCTCTCTTTGTCCGACGTCGACATGTGGCCTCAGGTGCAGAAAGGTCAAACAATCTGAAGCAGCAAGACCGTCGGTAAGCCCAGTTTTTTAGTGTATCTCGCAGACTTTGTGAACATCTAATGGATTCGAGAACATCTGCGACTCACAAGTTGGTGTTGTTCATAGAGCGAATTGTTGCTTTCGGGGGATATAGAAAGGTAAAAAAATTCAAAGAAGTTTTTCAGAAGACTGGTGCGAGTATTCGAGCCCTTGAAGTTGTGCTACAAGGTCGCAGTCAAAAATTGGGGGGCTGAGTTGGAGCTGCGAGACAGGAGAACGCGTGACTAATTGCCAGACGGTGGCCTTCCTCCTTCTAAATTCCATTGCAACAGATTTATAACAAGCCCTTGTTGTCTAATGGTTATGACGTCAGACTTCTATGGATCTATTGATCACGTGATTAAAATCTGGAGGTTCCGGGTTCGAGTCCCGGCTGGGGTTTTATGGTGACTCCCACATTTTTTTTAGATACAAAAAAATCCCAGCAAAAGTGAGCATCTTTTTTCTGATGGACTTTGTAGAATGGGAGGCCTCATATCCATATATTTCTGTGAACACACTCATCTGATCAGTGATTCTTGCTTTCTATCTTAGTCTATCTAATGCACACTTTTTAAATTTTGGTGAGAAGTCTTTGGCCTGCTTTCTCCAATGTCCCAGGTTCAACAATTAACTGTGATGAAGATTGTGCAGAGATTGTCAAGAGTTCTCACTTTGATTGTCTTGTTAAACTTGTTTTTTGGTACAACTTGAATGTTCTGCACCTAAACAGAATGTCAGTCATCTCCCAAATTGTTGATAGGGAAACATAACAGGTATGGGAGAAACAGCTTTGCATTGTCATAAACTACACCAAAGTGCCAAAATATTTCTTCAGGCCAGGTCAGCTGATACTGGCTCAACATGGCATTCCAGCAAGCAACAACGAGGGCTCTCTTAGCAAGGGTGTTTGGAGCAGTCCTGCTGGTGACTGAATCAGCAGACTCTTGGAGCGAAGCGAAGAGGCGAGCATTAGATTCCTCAGAACCATCGTAACCTTTCACCAGCTGGACTTTAGCAAATTTTTTCTTTTGGTGTTCTGTCTTTTGTGCAATATCCGGAAGGGCATTTCTGGCTGCGATTGGGGAGAGTTTGGAAGAGCTGCAAGGGATATAGGTGGATTGCTGAGGAGGTGCTGAAACAACGAATCTTTGCTCATTTGAAATTTTGCGATTTAAATCAGAGGGATCATAGTGGTTGATGGAGTCAGCATGGACCTGGAAAGGATTGTCATTGTCGTTCATGGGAGCAGGGAGAGAAGAGTGACTTGTGTCACACACACTGCTTGTTACTTGACTATACTTTCGATGTTGTGCATGCAAAAAAGCACCACTATTCTGAGCAACGACAATTCAGAGAAAGAGCAAGCCGATACCACCACCAAAAAGCGAAAAAAGAAAGCTGACTCCTCCTGTGCCCAGTGCCTTAGTCGCCCAAAGAATGTCGCCCACCTCGAAATTACTGCAATGACTGAGTTTATTTGAGCCAAGGAAGCTTTAGCAAGCACACAGTCCAAAGCATCACCAGCAACTGTGTTTGAATTGAGACTTTGATCTTTGGAGGCAGAATTAGAAGTGGCAAAGAGGTGAATCTCTGCCTTGGAGTCTACTCTTCATTGTAAGTGTAGGCATACATTCCAGTTTGTCCATCTTCTATGACAAGAACTGCCTCCACAGACCAGCCAGGGTTGACTACACCTATGTCACAAGCTGCCCAACCACTCGCTATCGATCCCACCTTGACAAGACAAATCACCATTGATCCAACCTTGGCAGGACAGCCTTTCCAACCATTTGCCATTGACCCAACCTTGACAGGACAGGCTTTGGGTTCTCATAGATTCGGTGTGATGTAGCAGGCTTGTGATTGGCACTAGAGACTAAGCATTTGTAATAACAAGTTTTGAAACAGCAATACAGGATGATCCTGTCCACCAGCGAGACAAATGAGCAACAGAACAGCCAAAGTATCCCTTGATTCAAGGTTTGCAATTGTGTTTGAGCATGCTCTCAGTAAACCTTGCAGATGTTTGCGAGATGGGGTACTGAGCAAGAGTGTCACATGACTCTAATATTTTACAAAGACGAAATAAACGATGGAGGGAATTTGTTCAAGAATGACTTGACATAATCAGAAACAACCTCATCACCAGAAAAGGCATTGAGGAGGCCAACAAGGGTGGTGAATCCAGGTTCCATGCAGCAATGTTGCAGGGTTGTTATTCTATATTTCCATCGGGGGTATGAAATGCATGAGGAGGAGGATGCAAAGCAAGCAGAGTTGAGAGCTGGAGTAAAGAGGATTTGTAGGTGGGAGGTTTGACAGGAATGTCCCAAAATGGGTCAAGAAGTATATTGACACCAGACTGCAAATCATTAATGGTTGTATGTTTTGAACAAATGGCAGACTTGCCAAATGATAGAGCATCAAGAGATACAGGTGAGCTGCCATGAGTTTGCTATGTTGGCAAACAAAGTTTTTCCTAGCTTTTCACATTTCAGCAATGGTGAGGTTGTTGACATCTTGCTGCTGTGAAAAAAGTGAGTTGAGGTACTCGGTCTTCCATGTTTGATCCCTTGTTTCCCATTCAATTGTGAATTTGAGTGTTTCAACAGTTCAGACGACATAGTTGATGTAGAGGATTGCTCGGTTAGTGCTTGGTATGATTTGGATGAACTATATACCTGTAAGCAAGTGGTAGAGGGTAGGTAGTTGAAAGGTGCATACCTTTTCTCTTTGTTGAATACAATCCTTCACATCTAGGTTGTTGTCATTTTCAAGAAAGGTTGTGCATTGGTTTTCCCAATTATCAAGCTTTTCGACATATGGCAATATGAGGGTAGCCTTTTTCCAAAAAAAAAAAATGGGCAAAAATATGGCAGATGAGAGAGGACAACTTGCCCAGTAAGCAAAGTACAGTGGCTTCCTCCAAAGTTTGCTCATGAAATATCGATGCTATGTCATGATGCTGCTGCAATTCATTACATGATTGTCCATAACAATGCTAAAGGGCATACCAAAAAAGCCTGCAAGGATGTTGTGGGGTCATTATGCTCAAAAGTTTCGCGACATGGTAGGATTGGTCATTGTCCTGAAGATCTCATTCAGTATCATCTAATTTAAGTGTGCATTCGCCGATCTTGGGGACCAATAAAATCTACAATTCTGTAAATGAACCTTCTTCCAGTGTATTGTTTTGTATGGGCCTGCTGATAGTCTGGATAATCCCAGTCATCATTAGATGGCTTGAGACAGAACATCAGCTGCACCACGAGTGGAAGAGAAGGCAAGTCTGGAATGAGGGGAAGCAACTGCTCTGCTAGTTGTGTTGGATGCAAGGGATCAATTTAGGTCATTTCAGGGCTGCCCATGTTGACTGCAAAGTTGCCAGCATAAGCAATAACGGTTGGGACTAGGACATTTGGCGCATGTTGTTTTTCTTTGGAATCCGCTAACATGTTAGGGTGGATTGGCTGTGTGTTGAAGAAGACGTCAAGGAAGAAGAGGTTGGGTTTGGTTGACCTGGGACAAGCCACAAGGGAATCAACAGCAGGACACTGGAGAGTATGAGTTACTCATGCAAGGACTTTGTTTAAATGGTTGAGCACCCTTTGGAAAGATGTGAATCAATGAAACTCGATTGGGGACTGAGAAAAGGACAAGTTAGAGGTAGTGAACTGGATGGGCGTCCAACCAGATGTACAGGGGTTTTATATCTTTCGTGTTGGTGGTTGCAAATCACGAGCAATCGTTTACTTGGGTTCGTTCTTGGCGGCCATACCAAAATATGCGACTGCTGGAGCAGATACTAGATGCTTGTGGTTGTCAAGTTCTAAGATTGTCTCCAAATGCAGACCACACAAGATCTAAAATGCGAGGTTAGTGATGTGAGCATCAGCACACACACAACTTACTTTCTTTCCTGTTCTTTAACAGATCTATCAACATGGGCGAGCTGCTCAAATTTGCAAGCCCGACTTTGGAGAGTGCCAACAGGCCCAATCAAATCATTGAGAGATAAGAATTTTGGTTGGCTGATTCTGGTGCAATTTTGACGAGGCATTCACGATCTGCAAAGGCTCAGGCCACACGGAATCTGGAAGAGAATGGGAAGAGACGCTGACTGTGTTTGCATTGAGTTGCTAGTGTCTAGGGGAAAGAACTTTTTGTGCTCGCCTTCTTATTGGTGGTTAGGATTGCCTTGCTTCCAGGAGAGAATCGGCAGGTTGAGCAGGCGTTGTGGTCTAATCAACTTGTAAGCATGAGAAACGTCAACGGATTGAGAGGCACTTACCAAAACACCCATGCCTAGCTGAAATGTCAACTCCATGCGCATGTTGTTCTGCGCTGAGAGAAACTGGATCCCTTGAGGGTGATCGTAACACAGAGAAGCAATGCAAAAGGCTGCCGAACACGAAAATGCGGATTGAGGATGAGAGGGTGTGGCGAAGCTGGGTGGAAGGAACAGGAAGGACAAAGGTTGATGATAGAAATTAAGATTGAATCTGTTTGTTACAGTGGCATGTTACCCCAACTTATTGTTGATAGACAGGTTGGTGCCACAGTCGCATCCTGAAAGTCTGAGGAAATTAGAGGTATCAAACTGGATGAACATTCAACCAGACATACTTCATCTTCGCTGTGGCTGATATCTTTCATGATGTGGGTGGTTGTTTCACTGCAAGTCACTGCGCAAGATATTATATGTGTTCAAGGAAGCACCAATCGAGCCATCTAATGTGAACTGTGGGAATGTGAGCTGTGAGGAGCTAGCACAGCCAAAAAAAATTGGCGTACATTGGGTGCTTCCAGAATAAACAAGTGACAACCATTGCAAAAAGAGAAACTATTTGGTTGAATGTTTGGCGCCAGCTACTGTGTTGCTTGCCCTCTTGCCTGTGCTGCAGCTCGTCAGCTCAAAGCTTCACTTCTCACCCTGCTCGACCCTTGACGGGACTCGAACCCATCTATCGGTCCGAGGTTCCAGGTTTGAGTCCTGGCTGGGGTTTTATGGTGACTTCCACATTTTTTTTTAGATACAAAAAAAATCCCAGCAAAAGTGAGCATCTTTTTTCTGATGGACTTTGTAGAACAGGAGGCCTCATATCCATATATTTCTGTGAACACACTCATCTGATCAGTGATTCTTCCTTTCTGCTTAGTCTAATGCACACTTTTTAAATTTTGGTGAGAAGTCTTTGGCCTGCTTTCTCCAATGTGACAATTAACTATGATGAAGGTTTTGCAGAGATTGTCAAGAGTTCTTGCTTTGATTGTCTTGTTAAACTTGTTTTTTGGTACAATGTTCTGCATCTAAACAGAATGTCAGTCATCACCCAAATTGTTGATAGGGAAACATAACAGGTATGGGAGAAACAGCTTTGCATTGTCATAAACTACACCAAAGTGCCAAAATATTTCCTCAGGCCAAGTTGGTTGATACTGGCTCAATAGCATTCCAATGAGTGACAATAAGAGCTCTCTTAGCAAGGGTGTTTGGAGCAGCCCTGCTGGTGACTGAATCAGCAGACTCTTGGAGGTGAGCATTAGGTTCTTCAGAACCATTGTAACCTTTTGCCAGCTGAACTCTAGCAATTTTTTTTTTGCTGTTCTGTCTTTTGTGCAACATCCAGAAGGGCATTTCTGGCTGTGATTGGGGAGAGTTTGGAAGAGCTGCAAGTAGTGCTTGAAAGTCTGGTCCAGTCTGGTTTTTTGGCCCAAAACTAAAAGACTGAGACCTAGACCAGTCCACACAATTTCTAAAACCTCAAAAGACTGGACCAGGACTGGAAAAGACCAAGACTGCAGTCTTTTTCAGTCTTTGGACCAGTCTTGGTCCAAACTGGTTACAACCAGTTCAAGACCGGTTTTTCAACTACATATGTATTAAAATTTGCAATTGTGAGTTGGTAGGTTTATTGACATTCTTCGTAGCTTCTAAGTGAGTGCAAGAATGTCAAATTCTGTTGAGAATTGATGTATCTACAAAAATACTAAGGTACATCTGCTATTTTCACGAAATATTTTACAGTTTTGCATGTATCTTTGTCAGCTTTTGGCCTAAAAATATGATCTTAGGTGCGTTTTGAAGGGTTATTATGTAGGCACCAAAAGCTGGTCTTAACTGACAAGACCGGTCTACGTTAACCAGTCTTTTTGCAGTCTTGTGATCTCAAATCTGAAAGACCAAGACTGCAGGTCTGGTCTTTTGCAGTCTTGGTCCAGTCCAGTTGCAGTCTTTTTGCAGTCTTGGGACTGGACTTCCAAGCACTAGCTGCAAGGGATATAGGTGGATTGCTGAGGAGGTGCTGAAACAACAAATCTTTGCTCATTGAAGATTTTTTGATTCAAATCAGAGAGATTATAGTAGTCAATAGAGCCATCATGGACCTGGAAAGAATTATTGTTGTCATTCATGATGCAGACATCAGCAAACCAGGAGAATAAGGGCATGGAAGGATCAACACAATTTGGTATAATCATTAAAATTTGACACCCACCTTGCAGACTTCATGGTGGTATATCAAGAACCAAATATTGTACAAACCATGGCTGGATTGTTGCATTTGCAATGACTGTGTATCTTACATACCTTGTAAAGAACTAAGAATTGGCAGAATGAACCAGGCTGGTGTTGATGGGCATTTATCATCACATTGCCAAGGGTGGTGGGTAACTGGAAGAATGGTGGCTAAAGGGCTTGCTACAACTACATAGATGTGCCTGAGTATTTTTGTAAATGCATCCATTCTGAATGTAATTTGATGTTCTTGCACTTGTTTAAAAGCTAAGGTCATCAGTAACTTTACTATTGAACCTGGAACTTTGGAGAAAGCTGGCCAAACCCTTCTCACCAAATTTGGCCTGTACAACTATTTATGAGACCAGGTGGTTTATTGTAAGTTGCATGTATTCAGCTTCTTCCTGCACTGTTATCTTTTTCTTCCTTGCCCAGTTGTGCACAAGCACAAACTTGATCGATAGTGTTCACAGGTCCAATCTACAGGACTGAAAATATACATAGGACTGAATTGGACTGAACCATGGTCCAGTCTTTTTCCAGTTGCAGTTGCCCACATTTGTGGTCAGTCCAGTTGCCAGTTGCCATGTTTTTGTAAATATTTAAAAACTGAAAAAGACCGGTTTAGACTGGTTGCAACTGGTCCTTCATCCCGTCATGTGTTGTACCTTACTCGCACACATTTTTACTTAATTTTCGGTCCCTCAATCATAAAAAATGGTCAAGAATTGGTTGAGATATGGCCAAAAGCATTTTTATGCAATTTGAATGTATACCCTTTCTGTTTTTTCCATGTCTCAGTCAAGTCTTCACAGAATTGCTTAAAATTTTAATCAGTCTATGGAGAATTAAAATATCTATCTATGTATGCTATGTACATGAGGTAATATTTAGTTTCTGTGGTACAATAAACTTTTTAACAACAGACCAGTTGCAACCAGTCTGGACTGTTTTTTTTTGTGTTGTGGACCAATCAGGACTGGTCTAAAAGGGTCTGGTTGTGGTCCTTTAATATCTGGATTGGTCTGAACTGGTTGTGGTTGCCAGTTGCCTCGTTTTGAGGTAAACAACCAGACTAGACTGGACTTTAAAACACTATTGATCAACATTATGAACCTTGCCAATACCTTGGCTGTGAGCATCTATCATTGGTTTTTAACACTGTGCTGTCAGCATCATGACATGTCGGTTGTCAAGTCATCATTCAGAACATGGTTCATCTGTGCATAACATTCTACACCACTGCATGAGGCTCTACCCAAGGACCAACATATGCAAAGTGGTGCAAGTTAGGATATGCAAGTTGTTCTTTCCACTGCATATTCTGTTCACTAACAATTTGCCTAACAGTACATAAAGCTGAAACATGTTTGAGTATTTCGAAGGAGCCAAAACACATGGAACATTGTTGTTTTTTTTGGCAAGTTCAAGGTTCATTTTTTGACTGGGGATTACCCATGCAGAGTCTAAAACATACCTATAGGGGGCCATCAGCACCACCCATGGTGATGAACAAATCCATGCTTTGGAAGGTGTTCTCCATGCACATAACATCTTATTTGATCTGATCATGGCCTTCATTGCCCATCTTTTTCTGTGAGGTGCCTTTGCCAAAAAATATGAGGTAAATATCAAGAATCTACATGTCATTATCATTGCTGACTTGCAGATGAGAACATAGCAGAATTATGCAATGATAATAGTGCTGAACTACTCCTTGATGAAGACCTGAAGGAGGAACCACTGTGAGTATACAATGATTTCACCAAATTGTTATCTTATCATGTCTTTCCAGATTCCTGGCTTCTGATGAGGGAGGTAGGAACTTCATTGTCCCCCATTGAGTAGCTACAGCAAAGTCTGCATCTGATGCCTCATCGGATTGGACCAAGCAAGCTGGTCTTCCAACCTCAGGTGTGACAGGTTGGTGAAGAGATGCTGGCAACATGGTAAGTGACATTGAACCTGCAACACTATTCTTTTTTCAAAAACATACTAGTATGGTTTGCAACTCGGAGAGAGGGTAGCAAAAGATATGATGAACCATAGCATGACTGGAGTCTTTCACACCCACTACTCCCACAATACAAACAATATATTGGCTGTTGGGATTAGATTGGGGGAAGTTGCTGGGACCAATGAAAGTAGACCAGGAGAAATGCTTGAGGTAAGCTGACTCACTCTACTGCTGCTGGATAGCAAGAAATTGATATACTTGCTAGCAAAATGCAATCTGACATATGTTCTTGAACACAGTGATTGAATGTCTTGTTAGAACCAGTGGGACCAATCCTGTTGTGGAAAAGGCAAAGGAAAAAATGGCTGTAAAGGGTGTTGTTGATGTTTGTAAATGAATTTGCCTCTTTTGTAGCTCTTACTGATAGCAGAACAGAGTGTTCCAGCTATCCAAGGTTTGGAAGAAGAGCTCAGCTATGAATGGCAAGGCTTTATGTTGCATTTCAACAGTGTTGCTCAAACTTATAAAGTCAGCAAAGCAAATGCCAATCACATTTTTGGCATCGCTTTGGGTACCATCCCCCACCCATGTGAGCCAAAGACCTGACTAGCTTTCTGACCTGGGAAGGCAGACAATGCAAGTGAATCCCTTGAAAAAGTGGTGGCATCATTTGCAAAGATTGCACAGCTTTGCAAGTATTGGGTCCACAAGGAGAGGAACAATTGCACTAGTGACCGAACCCACTCCATGACAAAGATGGGGGCCACTGGAACAACTGATGACTGAAATGCTGCTGCCATCAACATAGCGAAACCTTCTAGCCATATCATACAAGCAATCACAGACCAGCAACCATTGAATCCTCAGAGCCTCCAGTGGTCTCCCTTCACCGACCTAAGCACCTGGAATGCATCACTTACTCAGCAATTGCAGTATGAACAGGGGGTCAAGGACATGGCAGCAATGTTTGATGATGACAAACCATTGGAGCTCAAACCCCAGGTTGCAAAGTACACACAGCTACTCACCAGTGTAGCTTCCAAAGGTCAACTTCCTTGGGAAGACATCACTCTGCCAGAACTGACCCCAAGAAGTGATATTACTCTGCCAGAACTGGTGACTCCAAGAAATGATACCAATTCTGTTATCCAAGCAGATTGTTCAGGCCCTGCCATAGAAGAATCTGCAGAGATCAATGTCCTCCAGTCTCCAGATCCCCATCAGTGACATGTGCAAGGTGATGTTAGAGCATGTTGTTGCCCCAGTTCTCACTGAGCAACTTTCAGAAAGATACAAGGCAAGTATATGCAATTCTTGCTTTGTTTCTTTCTTTCACACTCACAGGTTATCTAGGTGACTGACAAAGAAATCGCTGAGGGCTGCAATCCAGGTTTTAACTGCCCCAAGTGCATGTGTTACACACATTGTGATCCTGTCCCATCACCAGTCTTTCCAAACATCTTGGCCCTTGAGCGACATTTGTATGTCCACATTTTTCCATCTCAACACACAACCCATTATTAACATCTCCAGCACATACTGCCATTTGCCTTGGAAGGAACTTGAGCTTGCAATGGTCAAACCCAATTCCAAAGAATTCCACTGCCCTGCTGGCAATTTCAGGTAATCCTGGATGATCCCATTATTTCTGCTCTGATGTTCATTTCTTGTAATTTTCATAGCTCTAACAGAATCAAAGACATTTGGGAACACATGATCTCTGATTCCTGTGACCACCAGCAACAACATAACATGATGCTTGCATCTCATCATGCTGCAATCAAAGTGTGAAGGGGATCCAAAAAAAAGGTTAGCCATCACAGCATTGCAATACCAGCTAGTGATTCTGAAAGTGATGTTGTGGGTATCCTGCTGAGTGTTTTTTTATCATCCTGACACTGCTTTCATAGGGTGCTAAGCCCTGCATCCACTCTTATCTGGAAGAATGTGCTTCTATGAGGTTACAGTTTTATGCTGACCATCCTGATTTTGTACTTTCAGATTGGCTAGTTGGTGCATGATTGGTCATATTTTTAGCATAATTTCTTTGCACAGCAGCAACACAAAATGTTCATCATGTTAACAATGGGCATGCTTACATTGAGAATAGACTATGCTGAGAATAAACTACACCTTAAATACTTTGGGGTCTACATTACCCAAGTAGGCAGTTACCCTGAACTGGCAGTTGCAGTGTGGTGGTGGATGATCAGGCAGCAGTTGCAGACAAAGCAGAGTGCTGGCTGCAGAAGAAGCAATGCAATAGCTGGGGAAGAAGCAGTGCAATGGCTGTGGATGAACTGGAGCAATGGCCCATCACTCCAAAGGGCATGCAAGTGAACCACCCAGAATGGCTGCAGCACTTTGTCCTCTAAGATTTAAAGCTTCTGCTGGGCAGCACCAAGAACCCACAACAACGATGGCTGGCCACCATCACTAGTGACCCACTACTACCACCACAATGGCCATGTGTATCATCACTATGCGAACGACAATAGGCAACAAGTGCCCAACACCACCACCACCAACACAGACAATCTGCCAGTGATGCAGAATTAGGCAACAATGAACAGTGGCCAGCAGCATGGAATTATACTGGTATGTGGAGTGGAAAGGAAATGAGTGGGGCAAAGGAAATGGGCAGGATGGGGTGTTTTGGTTCTGGTGCGCACAAAAGTGTAAGTCTGCTGAAATGCGGTTGGAGGTGGGCCAGCTGTGGTGTTGTGTGTGTGGGTGGGTGTGTCGATGCTAGAGAACCACCATCAGCATTCAATGTCTTGTGAGGATGGAGCCTGCCTACTAGAAAACAATGGGCATCCACATGCAGAGCAGGAACTGGGAATGGGTGGGCCCAGGCAGCCATGATGAAGGGGTGTCAAAGGACACAATGCATGGGTTGTCTTGTATGCAAAGAATGGTGCATATTCAGAGGTTGGGGCCCAGTAAAAGCGCCATGTGGCAAAGTAGGGAGTGCAGAGCACACTTGTTGGCCTGGAAACATGCACCATCACTTGATTGGTAGCTGCTTCAAATTGAATGTGTGGGATGGCTGCTTGGCATTGTAGTACTTGATCCCAGGTGAGTTTCTAGCCCTCTCTCATGGTTGGCAACATCACCACAGGGTGATCATGTGACCATGGGGTATGAGCACAAAGCAAGGATGTGGCTACAGCCATGGGCAACAGCATTCAACCATGGACAACAAGGTGAGCACAAAAAGTTGGTTGCTGGAGGGGCACTAAACTGGTGAGCAAGTCGACTGCTGAGTGGAAGGGAGGATGGAGTGGTATGCAGAACAGAAAGCAGTCAATGGGACAGGGTGTTTGGGTTTTCGAATGTGTTTGGCAGAAAGGCAGTCTACTGCATGGTTTTTTGAATCAAAGAGAGCCACCAGGAAGGGCTCTTGATGAGAGTTAGGTGTGGGTGTGCATGATGGTGGGTGTTCTCATGTGTTCCAGGTAGGTGACAAGTGAAAGTATGTGTTTCATCATTGATACCACCATTGGTCCATACATAGTTAGCTCAGCCAGGGACTTGCTGGGTCTTCAAGCTGTATGGCTAATGGTAGGGATGGGTTGGAAGTGATGATGTGGGGCACTTGCATCTAATGAAGTAAGCCTAATTGCCATGCCAAGTGAGGAATGGCCTGCTTGTTCATAGTGAAACACTAGTGCAGCATGTGAGGAGGCACAACAAAACTCTCTGAGGGTTATGCTATGGGGGGTGGGGCAGGGTCTGGCTCATGGTGGATGGCTTTGGCATTAACATGCACGTCTGGTGCACATGGATCAGATCCAGAGATCACTAAATCACAGATATGCAAGGTGGAGCCAAGTAGTGTTTGGAAGTCCGGTCTCGTGACTGGAAAAAGACTGTAACCAGACCAGACCAAGACTGCAAAAGACCGGACCTGCAGTTCGGTCTTTTTATTTTTGAGATGTAAAGACCGCAAAAAAACCGGTTAATGTGAACCGGTCTTGACCAGTTTGGACCGGTCTTTTGTAGCCCCTTAAATACCCTTTAAAACGCACCCAAGAACGTACGATTTGGTCAAAAAACGAGAGAGATATGGATTAAAATGTAAATTACTTTTGGGAATAATAGATGTACCAGACTTATTTTATAGAAGCACCAATTCCTAATGGAATTTAACGTTCTTGGGCTCGTTTTGAAGCTAACAGAGATGTTAATAAATTTACCAATTCATAATTTTAAAATATTGGCCTAAAGACCGGTCATAAACTGGTTAAAACCGATGCAGACCGAAACCGGTCTATAGACTGCAAAAAACTGCGGTCTGCAGTCTTTTTGCAGTCCGGTCTGGTCTTTTGACTTCTGGGGAAAAGGCAGACCGGTTACGGTTACGGTCCATGCCCCTGGGCATCAAAAAACCAGACCGAACCGGACTTTCAAACACTAGAGCCAAGGGGTTGGTGAAGCAGAGTGGGGCAGGTGCACAGGATAGCATGGAACTGGCAGTTTGCCTTCTGGCAATGCCAAAGGATGTTGGCAAGGGAAGCCTGCACAGCATTGGTGCCTTGAAAAGATGTTGAAGCCACAGAATTGAATCTTTCTGGGAGGAGGGGGCAGCTGATCTGGGGAAGGTGGGGCTTGCCATAACATGGAGTTGAAATTTGGGTGCAACACATGGTAAAAGAGGGGTGCCAAAGGGTGTGGTGCATGGGTTGTATTGTAGGTGAAGAGCAGTGTATATTTGCAGGTCAGTGCCCAGTAAAAGCACCAGGTGGCAAAGTAGTAAGCACTCTTTCACTGCATTATCGCTTAGTTGCAGCTGCTACAAATATTGGTAAAGGATACTTATGAAGCTGGTAAATGAATAAGGCATTGCAGGCAGTGGTTGGCACATGAAAGTAGCAAGCTTGCTGGCACTTGGATAAACCAAAGCAACATAGACAAGGCTCACACTGATGTGAAAGACCTGTGGTTGGCACACCATAGTAGCAAGCTTGCTGGCACTTGGATAAACCAAAGCAACATAGACAAGGCCTGCATGGTAGGGCAGCACCAGCTGGTAAGGGAAAGGAAAGAGGAAGAAACAAAAATCAACCTTTGCTGGTGTTTGTGTTGGTTAATTTACCAGTCTTTATCATTGTTTATACTTTTTGTGACTTGCTCTTTTAAAGCATTAAGCTTGCTCCTTCTTGCTCTTACATCATGGAGTCCATGGGTAATCCAGCCAATGCCAAGATTTTGTGAGACCTTGTCGAATTTGTTGCACATGACAAAGCTGCTCTGGAACTTTTTGCAAATGCTGGAACTGATTGTGGTTGCCAAGCATTTAACATGTGCATCTGGCAGGTTGTTAATAACACTGAAATTCAGAAGAAGAGAAAGGTGGGCATTCACATCATGTGCCACTACCCTGCACTCACTTTTTGCACAAAGAAGGACCCTACTGCTGAGACTGACAAGTGGATTGTGTGACTTGGTGATGCTTGTGCCACACGTGGCTCAACTGTCCCTGTCTGCCTGAAGCAGGTGAATGACAACCAGCAGAAACAACTCAGCCAGTGCAAGTCTTCCAAAAAGTGCTTCAGCCAATCACTTGGCTTCACAACTTGTGCCTGCACTGCCAGTGCAACGAAAATGGTGAACCTTCCACAAATCTTTTTGAAGAGGTTCTCAAACAAAAATGCATATCCACCATTAAGGAAGTGGATATATGAAACCCCTGTGATTGGAAAGTGATGGAGGAACCACCTGAAGTATGGCCAGCAGCCAGACAAGCAAAGGCAGCACCTCCCATTGATGAAGGTTGACCCCAAGTGCCTTGCACATGATGTTGAGACACCCAATAGCAGAATTTTTCGAGATGCCAAAGATGGCCACTTGTTTTGTTTGGTGGTCCATGAGTTCTGCCCCAATAGTGATGTCCCAACTGCTGTGCACAAGGTCGTTCGTGAAACAGTTGCTGCACAGCAAAACATATGGGTATGTTTTTTTTCTTTTTTTCTTTTTTTCTTTTTCTTTTCTTGAAAATTGAGTTTTTTCTTTTCAAGATGGAGGATCCTGGGAGCCTTGTCCAGATGGGGTTTTCTGCAGGATTGTGCAGTGCCCCCTAGTTTGACTGGGTCTGCAACATCACAAACAAAAAGTTGCTGAAAGGTGTTGTGGATGAAATGGATTACCAATCCAGCTCCATTTTTGCATTATTCTGGAATTTATGCCACAACCTCTTGCCTTCAGAAATCATGGTTGATTTTGACAATTTCTCTGACAAGTTCAATATGGTGTAAATGTCCTCAGAAAGGGGTGCTGCAAAAAGTTTTATCAACAAAAAAACCATGCATGGCGAATATATTGTTCAAGTTGGTGGGATGGAGTTCGCATTCAGCAATGCAGAAAAGGCACCACCTGCTGGTGTGTGTGCTCAAAATTATGCTCAGTAACGATTGTTTTTGCTTTCCTACTTGTCGAAACTGATCATTCACAAACCAGGTCCATGCATTATGAGTACCAACCCCACAACTATGCAATTGCATGGACTGTCCCATGGGATCACCCCCCTGAGGCTGGAGGTCATTTCTATATTGGGTCTTACTGACTGCACATCAAGGCAGCCCCAAATACACTAGTTGTCTGGATTCCATCTGACATGCATGGGACTAGCCTCCAAGATCTTGACCCCAAAATCCTCCAGACTGGCATTGCAATCATCACCCAAACTGGCTACCCTCTGTTTGGAACAAGTTTTGCAAGAGTGAAATGAAATACCAAGAGATGGTTAGCAGTGTCCTAAAAGATTTGGTTGGTGTGGAGGATGGTGAGGAATCTGAGTGGGAGGATTGTGAGGAAGCTGTCTAATATTTGTTTACTTGTCTTTCATGTTTTCTTGCAATCATACCATTTCTTGGAATCATGCTGGGTGATAGGAAACTGATTTTATTAAACAAGGTATGATGAATACAAGTGGTGGTGCAGTGGGAAGTGTATTAAAGGGCCAAATGACTGCCAGGCATGCTCCTGGAAACAAGATATCAGCAGCAAGAGGAGGAGTATTTCCATAGTTATGGAAGCTTGGAAAGGTGGTCAGGTTGAGGCAATACAAAAGCTCCCCTGGCTGGCGATCACTGGTATGGCCATGAACTGCAAACAATGGTCAGCTTGATAAATGTGTTTCTTCGTTCAGGTCTTGAACTTGAATTTGGGAGCAGGGTTCACATGTGATCACTTGCATAGAACTGGAGATGCAGGAACAATTGTGGCAGTAGATGCAAGTTGTCCATGAAGGATGCCATTTTGGGGGAAAGAGCCTGAAGGACTTGAGCCCAATCTAGAAGAAATGCTGATGACAAGCTCATAGAAGCCCATGGAGGATTGGTGGGTGATTGAGGTGGCATAAGACTGATCAGACACAAAGTCTGCCCAAGGAAGTTGGACTTAGGTGTAGATTTTGGATAGGAAAGAAAGTGGTAAACAGGAAAAATGAAGGCTGGAGAGGATTCCTTTGATGGCTTTCACAAAACTGGTCAACAACTTTAGAATGTGTAGATTTGGCTCAACATGGCCACACATGTTGAGGGTGTTGGTGGCACAAGAGATTTAGATGTTGAAGGAGTGGGTGGCGGAAGCCCATGTCTCTAGAGTAGACATAAAGCAAGACTAGGCAATATGAGAGAATTAAAACTTATGTCTGTTTTTGAGGGAGATTGGGAGCTCACAGAGCTGATCAGCTCATACTTGCCTTCTTGCTCCTAAAGATGAGCCCTCTAAGAATTCAATAGGAGGTGGAAGCAGGCTATTGAAAGTCTCTAGGTCCCTCAAAGGTTGATAATGCATGGAATTGTCAGGGTCATGCTGGGAAGAGAAGGTAGGTGTGGGCAGGACTCAAGGTGTTGCTAGCATTCTTCACAAGCCAGAACAATGAAACAAAGAAAGTCGTTGTGATAATTCACAGGCCAAATGGAGAGGAGCATGCATATTTGAGATATTGAGAATTCATGTTTGGCAAAGCCAAGACACAATAGTGGTGAAAGATGGGGTGAAGGTGCAAACCCTCTTGGAGTGCTTTGGTTTTGAGTCTGACCTTTTGCTTGAATAAACAATGCAAGGCACAGTTGGAAGAGGTTTTCTCAGGGAAGAAACATGGAAACAACTTACTGGAATTGATGCATATTCAGACTCCTCTCACTTTATACATGTTGTGAGGAAACAATTGAAAGAGTTGAGATTGGGGACCCAGAGCAGGACAGGCAACATGGTAAACCACAAGTTGAGAAGGAAGGAATGTTGTAGAGACGATAGAAGAAGCAATGTAAAAGAAGACAAGAAGTACAAGAGGATGGATTGTAAGATGCAGCGAAAAGGCAGATTGATGACAAAAGGGTGTGGTGAAGCCAGGTGGAAGGAACAGGAAGGATGTGATCTTCCAAATCTGATACAAAGATCAGCAACAGTAATTGGGATTGAATCTGTTTTGTTACAATGGCTGGATGGGTGGCAGGGATCATTGTCTTCTTGACTGGAACATTGAGAACAATCTGGGCTGAATGAGCTTTATTGTTGGATCAGCAGTGAGAAGATAGTTTCAATATATATCAACTTACAATCACATACAATATTATATTCTGCACAACTGGGGAGTGATTACCAACTCCACCCATAAACACAAACTCTTCCATAGCACCCAGCAAATTGGGATAGACAGAGATGAAGAGATGTCATTGGCCCACTCAAGACAACTGGTACCTTCTGACCATTGCCTTCTCTCCAGGTTTGCTTGATGCACCTTGCCATCCTATGCAAAGCTTGAACATGGCCACTGTCCTCACCAGTTTCAACACGCCCAGATCATCAGGCGCATGGAGCCTTGAGCAAAAGAGGTTGTGTTGCACCTGGGTAGATGTGAAGATGCTTGGGTGCACCAAAGGAAAAAAAGGTGCCTGGCATCATATATTGCTGCCTACTTGCGTTCCCATGGGCCATGTTTTCCAAAACAAGTCGGTCAGCAAGCATGGCCATAATGTTGCCCTGACTTATTGTTGATAGACAGGTTGGTGCCTTGGTCACATCCTAAAAGTCCAAGTATGAAGAAATCAGAGGTAGTGAACTGGATGGACTAGATGTGTATCATCTTTGCTGGTGTTCTTTGAGTCCTGCACAAGATATTACACCAATGCAGCCCTTTGCATTCAAGATGGTAAGTTTGAAGAAAGCACCAATTGAGCCATCCAATGTGAGCTGTAAAGGAGCAAGCATGGCAAAAAAAAAATTGGTGTACATTGTATACCGACGAGCAATAGCTCACTGGGTGAGGTGCTGTTTCCAGAATAAACAAGTGACAACCATTGCAGAAGAAAGAGAAACTATTTGGTTGAATGTTTGGTGCCAGCTACTGCTGCTTCCTCTTGCCTGTCCTTGCCCTGCTGCAGCTCATCAGCTCAAAGCTTTGCTTCTCACTCTGCTTGAGGACTCGAACCTGTCTATTGGTCCAAGGTTCCAGGTTTGAGTCCTGGCTGGGGTTTTGTGGTTAATCTTCTTTAGTTTTTTAGATACCAAAAAGAAAAGTACCAGCAAAAGTGAGATTCTTTTTTCTGATAGACTCTGAAAAACAGGAGCCCTCAGAATCATATATTTCTGTGTACACCCTGATCTGATCAGCAATTCTTCCTTTCTATCTTAGTCTAATGTGCACTTTTAAAAATTTGGTGAGAAGTCTTTGGCCTGCTTTCTCCAATGTTCCAGGTTTGGCAATTAAGTTACTGATTGATTGTCTTGTTAAACTTGTTTTTTGGTACAATGTTCTGCATCTAGACAAAATGTCAGTCATCACCCAAATTGAAGTTGGTAGGAAAACATACAAGGTATGGGAGAAACAGCTTTGCATTGTCATAAACTACACCGAAGTGCTAAAATATTTCCTCAGGCCAAGTTGGCTGATACTGGCTCAACATGGCATTCCAGCAAGCAACAATGAGGGCTCTCTTAGCAAGGGTGTTTGGAGCAGCCCTGCTGGTGACTGAATCAGCAGACTCTTGGAGGTCAGCATTAGATTCTTCAGAATGATTGTAACCTTTTGCCAGCTGAACTCTAGCAATTTTTTTTTTGCTGTTCTGTCTTTTGTGCAACATCCAGAATGGCATTTCTGGCTGTGATTGGGAGAGTTTGGAAGAGCTGCAAGGGATATAGGTGGATTGCTGAGGAGGTGCTGAAATGATGAATCTTTGCTCATTGAAGATTTTTTCATTCAAATCAGAGAGATTATAGTGGTCAATAGAGCCATCATGGACCTGGAAAGAATTGTTGATGTCATTCATGATGCAGACATCAGCAAGTTGGGAGAACAATATAAGGGCATGGGAGGGTATATAATCAACACCATTTGGTATAATCATTACAATTTGACACCCACCTTGCAGACTTCATGGTAGTATATAAAGAACCAAATATTGTTCAAACCATGGCTGGATTGTTGCATTTGCAATGACTGTGTATATTACATACTTTGTAAAGAACTAAGAATTGGCAGAATGAACCAGGCTGGTGTTGATGGGCATTTATCATCACATTGCCAAGGGTGGTGGGTAACTGGAAGAATGGTGGCTAAAGGGCTTGCTACAACTACATAGATGTGCCTGAGTATTTTTGTAAATGCATCCATTCAAGGGGGTTCAAGAATTTAAAAAAAGTAGCTAGGGTTGAATTTTTTTGTAAGGCCCTGTGTGCTTGACCTACCTACCTATGTAATCAGGCACATGCCTAATACCCAATTTCATGGGGCTATCTCCAATACAACACATTGTAGGTGGTACTCAAAAATAAGTGAGTGTAACTTGTGCAAGACTGATACTCACCTGTTGAGTCTCACATCCAACCCTTTTACATTTTACCAAGCCATTGCATTCTGAGTGCAATACTACCATACCACACAGGCATCTGTTTAGAGTATCTGATGTGTTGAAAGCATCAAGATGATTTGAGTTTTGAAATCAGGTCACACAGCATACCCATCAGTGTCAAGAACTGGTCTCTAATTGTTTTGTCAGTAAATTGTGATTGATTAAAACATTAGACAAAAATTTGATGAAGATTAGACTGTGAAAAACAATTTTGAAGCCAGAAATTGGGCTGGATATAATGAAATATAATATCCAGTCAAGATAATGTACTATACAATAATATTTTACATGCAGGAATACTGTAAATCACCTTGGAAAACCAATTTAGGACTATCTCATAGAGGGTTCCAAAAATATTTTTTTCAGCCTACAGCCAACCTACCTACCCAACCCCCAGTCCAGCATTCAGATCCCTGAACCCCCTTGCATCCATTTTGAATGTAATTTGATGTTCTTGCACTTGTTTAAAAGGTAAGAAACAGTAAAACAGAGTTGCAAATTATATTGCATATTTACTATATATGTTCAACATGATGTTTTGTGACATTCCCTTGCTCCTGCACTTTCAAAAAAAATCAAACATGTTAAGTTAGTAAATAAAATACTGCTTGCAGAGTTTGGAAGGGATTCATGAAGTGCATGAAATCTGAGAAGCCAAAAAGTGAGATTTTGGACAGCTGTATGAAGCTTTGGCTGCCAGGAACACATTCTGTGCAAGGCTAACTCCTATTTTTTTTCCACTATCTAATACAGTCATCCACACTTAATGATACACCACCCCCATTTGATACACTTTTGACTATCAGATATCTTGCTCAATACTACACCAATTTTTATGAAACAAGTTGTAACGAGTAGTAAAAACTCATATCTACCACTGTACATAATTTGGATGCAATTGAGGCTGAATTGGAAAAGCTGTGGAGCATACAAAATGGACTGTTTTTTGGAAATAGCCAAATACAGTCACACCCCTCAATGATACACCCATAATCTTAAGTTTTCTCTGTGAAATGTGGGTCAAATATTCTGAAATTTGGTATGGTCATAGAAGGGAATTTATCTGAAATTTTCATGTAGTTTTTGTAGAGAAAGTTGTGCTCAAATCTGTTGAAGCTAATTTCTCATTTTGGGTGTATTATTAGCAGGTGGATGACTGTACCACACACCCTCAAATTTTCAGGAAGGATCTTGAGAAAGAAATACACAATTGCCCTCACATTGGCCAAAATCCAATACTGTAAAAGTAGTGTTTAAAAGTCCGGTCTGGTCCGGTTTTTTGATGCCCCTGGGCCTTAACCGTAACTGTAACCGGTCCGCATTTTTCCCAGAAGTCAAAAGACCGAACTGGACCGCAAAAAGCCGTGGTCTGCGGTCTTTTTGCGGTCTATAGACTGGTCTTGGTCTTCTTCGGTTTTAACCGGTTTAAGACCGGTTTTCTGGCCAATATTTTAAAATTATGAATCGGTAAATTTGTTAATGTGTTTCGTAGCTTTAAATAGAGCCCAAGAACGTTAAATTCCGTTGAGAATTGGTGTTTCTATAAAAAAAGTCGTGTACATCTACTATTTTTAATGAAATTTTACATTTTTATTTATATCTTTGTCAATTCTGAACCAATTAATACATGCTTGGGTGCATTTTGAAGGGGATTTAAGGGGTTACAAAAGACCGGTCCATTTAGACCGGTTTTTTTGCGGTCTTTAGTTCTCAAAAATAAAAGACCGTAACTGCAGGTCCAGTCTGGTTATGGTCTTTTTCCAGTCATGAGACTGGACTTCCAAACACTATGTAAAAGACTGCAGGTCTTTTGTCTTTTTTGGTCCTGGTCCAGTCTTTTGCAGTAAGTTTGGGAATTGGAAGTTACGGTGTGCATAATGGTGATCGCTTACAGCAGCACTTTCTGTGATGGAAAATGTGACCCACCGCACAATGTGTAGAAGCACCTGTATCATGCACACTCATCTGCATTACATTACTGCCAATGTTACCTGCATTAACGCCTTTGATAAGCTCAAGGCACACCCAGTACTTCGACCCTTGCCTTAGATGGTGTTGTGCCATTCACATGCCAAGTTGCCAGCCACCTCAAACACAACATCCTCCAACCACACCAATCCCTTGAAATAACCCATCAATTCCACCTGCTGCTGCTTTGCCTCTGCCCATCACAAATTTTCTGGGAGCTTATGTGCAAATTATGTGTGGGGACATATCTGTTCAGAATCTGTTCTGTGGCCACCTACATCAATGGACTTTCAATTGTACAAGCACTTTGGATGGCCATGTGGATTGAGATGAGTAGATACACTTATTCATAAATGGAATCAATTTTTTGCAACATCCATATGTATACCTGCCTAACAAACTACTAGTGACTATTGAACTAAGTGCTAAAGTCAGCATGTGATGACAGTGGAAACTGCCACTGTAAATGATTGCCATAATTACAGTGCTGGAATTTCCAATATACAAATGCCCTCATCTTTTGAGGTTTTAGGAAATGTGTGGACTGGTCTTGGTCTTGGTCTTTTGTTTTGGGCCAAAAAACTGGACTGGACTTTCAAGCACTACTGTATGATTACAACTGAATCTTCGTGTCACGCATCACAGAGGGGTTTGAATGAAGGGAAGTGAGTGTGACATCACACATCACCACAGGTTTTGAAGTTGTTTTCTCTTGCATCTAAAATACCAATTTTTTTGAGCCTGCAGCACTCCTAGCTGTGTAGACAGCACTAGGATTCCTTAAACTAATTTCTAAGGAGACCCATCCCACCATTGAAGATTTGACTGCAAGGACAGCCTATTCTTGATTTTCTGAAGTACAGATGAAGAGATTGTACTCTTTGTTGCACCTCACATCAGATGTTGAAGTGATGAAGAGTTGATCGAAATAGGTCATGCCCTAAACAGCTTGAAGAGTTGGTCGTAATCGTACAGTACTCCTGACACCTGTTCATGCTGCAATTGCTGGCTGAGCAAATGATCTATTTTTTACATGGCAAAGAAGGTTTGAAATGACCTTCAAAGGTTTGTGTATGTGTCACACTGTTGCTAGCAGCCTTAAAAATAGATTTGGAAATATTACTACTAATTTTTTATGCACTCCAAGACCCCCTCTCCCCCCCTACCTTGGGTCATGGCTTCAATTCCTGATACTACCCCCTTGGCTGGAGCTGTGCATGACAATTGAACAATGGTGCCATCTTGAAAACACAGGGAAAAAAGTTGTTGGTGGGCTGGCTTTACATTGGATAGGGTAACATTTGTGGATAGTTTGGCCCAGGTGATATCTTGACGCGACGCGTTTACTACTTCAAGAGCACGTGAGAACTGCCGTGACAATGCCGTGACCCCGTCCTTTGTCATCACAATTGACATCAACGTCTAGCATCTCTTGCTCTTGTTCTTGGTTCCCCACTGATTGTTGACGGGATTCCGGCGCTCAACATTTGACATCCAATCTTCGACACGTGTCTTTGTTCGAGTGGCACAAAGCAATGCGTCGGCCAAACGCGCCACAGCGCCGCCGCTTTGTGACGACCGACAAAGTCACGAGGTGGCATTGTGGCGACAGGTGAGTAGTACTTAAAGACAGGATGGCCTTACCCTCTGCTATCAACCCCACTTCAGCTTCAACCCTCATCATCTCCCCCAACCTCTGCACTTTACCAGCCGCAATGCTTCAGACTACTCCTCCGTCTACCTCGACAAGTGAAGCCGTTCGGTCCAACTTACTTAAGGAGAACCTCGTCTATGTTAAGGAGTCTGAAGTCTACAGTATCTTCGAGACCACCTTCGTAGTTGGCCGGGTCTACTCCGAGGCTCAGATCATTCAAGAGCAGGTACTATCCTTTCTTTTTATCGTCATCTCTTTGAAAGCCGACCTCACCTTTACTACCAGGTCGAAAGCGGAACAAGGCTTACTGTCTTAACTGTTTTCCTCTCTCCCAGCGCTAACCTGAAAGATATCATGGGTCCTTACTTGACGCGTATCGACTTGGCGGCACGGCACAGATTCATCTTTACAAAGTCTGGGGAAACTCTGGTCATCGGGAGATTTGGCGCTGATGACTACGTCGAGCTGCAGGAATGCGATCCCATCCTGCAGGACGCCCGTTTCAAGACTTCTACCGAACTCTACGTGTTCTTTGAAGATCGCGACTGCCTTCTTGTATCTGGAGACCCCGTTTTCAGTTTCCAAGGTCGCTTCCATCTGTTGCCCCCGTATGGAGGTGAATTTGAGTCGAAAAGCGACTATTATGCCTCCAAATCAGACGGCACCTCTCCAGAGCACGCTGACGCAAGTGGTAGCGACTCCTATTCTCCCGCTTCGGACGAGGCCGAAACGTCGGGTACCACAGCGGCGTCTGAACAAGGGGGCGACCATGAGGAAAAAAGTCTTGATCACACCAACTGTAGTTCTGGTGATCTCTCCTTTGAAGACAGCGATTTATTGGAAACGATCGCGGAACTCGCGCCCGGCAATATTCAACACCACGTTGATAGCTCCTCCGGTGATGGTCAGCTTACTATTGAAGCTAATCAAGATTTGGACCTCCCCATTTTCATCGTGACATCTGCTGATCAGACTCCCTTTGTTTTTGCAGACCTTGACAACGGTAGGTCTGATGATGTTAACCTACTTACTGCTTCGCAAGGTTTATCTGTGGAGGCCCTTCGAGCTCACAATGCAGCCCTCGAGGAGGATGTTGATGTGATGTTTTTGTAAGTCGTGCTGACACTTCACCTCTTAGATTATAGATGGATTATCTCGAATTGATATCTGTATCGCTTGTCACGTTGCTTCGCCCGTTTGTATCCACAACGATTTATGTGCTCATTATGTATTATTGATATTATTGCAATGATTATGAAGTCTAACGCTCATCGTCTGAGCTTGATCAGTGCCGCAATATATTGAGAATTTAGTATGTTGAGAGCGTGATGTGACCTCTACCCATTCCTGCGCTCTTCTCACAAGTTGAAATTCCTCATCATCGCTGAACGCTGTCCACCTTTGCGCTATCGGTTCCTGATGTCGTCGACGTAACATTTAGCTGTGATCTCCTGTGTTTTCTTTAGTCCCGCTAAATAGTTTCCCTAGATTTGTACGCTTGTTCTAGCAAAGCTTGCTACAGCTTGCTTACAACCAAGTCAACATTCCTATCATCTCCCTTTTTTCTCGCAACCAATATCTCCTCTGCCCACCTGACCATCCCAGCAACCAGCCGGTCTACATCCGACGTGGTATTACCTGCATGAAAGCAAACTCTTATTCGATCTTTG
Organism: Laccaria trichodermophora; assembly: GCA_018417955.1. Lineage (NCBI taxonomy): Eukaryota > Fungi > Basidiomycota > Agaricomycetes > Agaricales > Hydnangiaceae > Laccaria > Laccaria trichodermophora. Next base: position 275,042 of record JACTVC010000040.1, read on the forward strand.
CCCTTGGGTACAGTCGGCCAAGTTATGGGGCGGGCATTCATCCCAAGGGCAAGCAGGTATGCAGATAGAGGCCGAGGGTGGACTGTCATTATGGGTATGATTGGGGATGGCTCCGCGTTGGGTGTTAAGTGGCTTGGGAGGGAAAGAAGGTCCGGAGGTATCCTACTTTCTATCAACCGTGGGCGAAGGGTTCTAGAATAGTATGTAGAGAGTGAGAGAAGCCTTGCCGATAGCTGTCCAAAGCAATTGAGCCCGATTCCGAATGACCGCTACCCGACTCACATGTTGAGCAATACCGTTCGTTAGCATGTCAAAGGAGCTGTCCGCCGCGATGATGTTTGCGTAACTTAGAGAGGTCGTGTAGATTAGAGACCTGGCATAATTGAGCAGATAGTCACGAATCAATGCGTTGGTCAGGATAACGGCTGCAAAAAAGAAAGTAAAATGATAGGGAAGTTCTCGACGGAAAAATTACATACCCCCGGTGGCAGCCAAAGCTTTGCCAAAAGTGTGAAGCCTCGCGAGGACTTTTTCTTCCAGTCCCAACAACGCAACGCGACCTCGGCCTTGGGGTCCATAAATACCTGTGGAATGGGCCTCGTCCACAACAAGGTACCCATTGCCCTTTGGAAACAGCTCTTCCAGCAAATCCACGATCTCTTGAAGGGGTGCAAAAGTACCATCCATGCTATAAAGACTCTCCACGGCTAAAAAAAGACTTGCCTCTCCTGTTATCAACTTCTCACAGCCTCCCAGCAGTCCCTCCAACACCATCCTCAGATCTTCGATAGAGTTATGCCTGAACGCGACTTGAGAATCCCGTTCAACGCGCGATGCACGCATCCCGTCGTGTACCGACGCGTGAATGTACTCGTCGTACACGAGCACATCCCCCGGTTGGGGGACACACGAAAAAAAGCCCACATTGGCATCGAAGCCCGAGTTGAACAGCAACGCGGCTTCGACGCCAAAAAATTCTGTCAGCCGAGCTTCGAGTGCGCTATGGGCAAGACCATTGACCAAGAGCCTTGATCCACCTGAACCTAGGACGTCTGGAGCTGCAGAGAGTTTCTCAAGGAAGCGGGTGCGCAAGGTGGACGAATTGGATAAGGACAAGTAGTCGTTTGAGTTAAAATCGATCAGAGGGGATGTTGATGAAGATGTGTTTGGATCAGGGAGCCGCCGCCTGATCCAACGAGCCTCGCGGGAAGCGAGGGCGGAGGTGAGTTTATCATGTAGATCGGATGAGACTTTGCTCATCGCAAAACGGCCTGGAGGAATGTCGACGAAGGGGTGTGATGTTTTTTTATTGACTCGGGTCTCCCCAAAAACATAGTCGCAACAGACATTTGCATGCCGACGCCCCAAAACCCGCATGCGGCGGGGCGCGTTTAGAACGACGACAAGGAAAGTGAAACGAACTGCATCTCAGTTTGAGTGTATCTTGGACAACTTCAAGTCGGTAGAGAGAGAAATTAAATTACACCGTGCAATGCGAAACGTATGTACATAACCATCAGTTACGTCAAACTTTTCCGACTATTCTCCACTGAATGGGTCGTCGATGAATGAAAGGGGATTTTGCAAGACGCCGTTGAGGTCCTGAGGAGCAATTTCAATCCTGCAATGCCTCAATTTCCGCAGTGCTCGTTTCGAGATATTTTTCATGGGAATCCTGATACGCAGCTGAATTCGAGAATACAGGTCAACTAAATCAAGTATTCGTCGGCCAAGATCAGCGCTACTTACTTGGTGTTTTTGCTAGAGCGCGATATCGTGCAATGACCTCGCGGTTGTGAGCGATTGCCGCCAATTGCGCGTGTCTGATTGTGCCTGTACAATCTTAAGAGCAGAGTTCTGAAAAGGGGAATTGAAAACCAAACCAGAGAGGTGCACAACATTGGGAATATATCGGAATCCTGCGATTGACGTGAGGAGAGTAAGTCCAGCCCACGCAACTTGGTGATGATCTCTCCCAACACGGATAATGCATATGTTTGTCGTGGGGGAAAAATATTTTACTGGCAAGGGCGTCAGCGATAGATGAGGGAGTATCAGATCTCAACTCACCAGTCAATGATAAAGCGACCGCGCCCCATCCAGTGTCGCCAAAATTATTCTGAATGCTCTGTTTCAGCGTAGCCCAGATAATCTTCCCATCAAGCCGGCTCGTTCCTGGCTTGGGTTTCTCGAGCTCGAGAGGTATGAATTCAACGAGGAGCCACCTGTTCTAACGACTGGTACTTTGAGCGATCACGCCGAATCTAGAGAAAGAGGTCTACAAACCTTGAAGCGGACCATTGCCCTTGGATTGAATGTGAACTTTATCGAACCAACTTTAGGTGTGTGGGTTCATGAGCTGAGACAAGTTTGACTTGCGCTGGAGGTGAATATGGTTGAAGGCAAGGGAATATATCTTTTTTCCCACCCTGATTTGTTTTTCTAACGCTCATTGCTCATGTCGGTACATATGTATGTTTCGCTGCACGTAGATTCATCTTTCGCATAATATTATATCTGACTTGCATTTGACAGGAAAACTGAGGCGGCGAGTCGCTGAGAATCACTTCAGAGGTTCGGCGGCCATGGACGCGAAGAGTATCCGGAAGGGTACCAATTCAAAGTGCTACAGGACCAAGAACTGCATCTTTTCCGGTCGAGTATCAAGGTCCACCCACGCGAAAACGGACGAAGTCGACACATGACCAGAGGACTTGGTGCTTGTTGATCTGGTGATTGAACACGCCACGAAGAGACTTCAACTCGCGATATGTGTCAAATTTGGTCGGCCTTGTGAATGGGATCGTTCCTGTGCGATACACCGACTAGGGGGACAGGGGTCTCATTTTCAGCCGCGGTGTAGATTGGAACCTGCATCGCTGGCGATCCATTGTCGTTTTGAAACGAACGGTCTCCAATTTGATGAATTCTAACCGCCTTCCTTGCTTGTGGACGTTTTTTGTCGGTCAACGCAAGACACTCACTCAGCTCCGTGGGTGAACATAGAAGAATACTTGGCAATAATCAGTACATGGATCGTATACGTTAATGGTCATGTCAGATCGTAAAACACTCATCGTCATATCCTGCTCATTGCCACCCCTCCTCTCCCACTTTCCTTCCACGATAATTACACTCCACCAAAAGTGGGACCAAATTTCCTCCTTCCGGTTCAATGAAATAGTCCATAAGCGCCCAGCCCCTTAACCTGGGTTCTTCGGCATCTAAGGGAAAACTTTTCACGTCCTCCTTGAATTCCTGCATCCCCTTCTCTCCAACATCCACAGACAGATTAGCTTCAGATGGGATCGGCTCCAACCCTTCATGGTGCTTGCGTAACCACCGTGGACGTCGACGTTTTGCTTTTACGCTCTGAGCTCGTTTCTCCTTTGTTCCAGTGAGGATATCTAATAGCCAACGACCCACCCGGATATTCACGCCTTCCACCCCAAGTCCCAGGGCGGGCCAGCCAAACCCGCATGCGATGGTCGGAGGGAGGGCGAATGGGAAGGATGCAGCGGAGAAATAGGTGATCGACAATGTCGGCTGGGGGCAAGTGGGAGGTAAGAGAACCTCAGTAGCTCGAGTTACTTTCTCGGGTATCGATAGGAACGAGGGCACAGCGTACCTATCCAGTCATTTTGTTATTTATCTAATTTCATAGAGAAGAGATGTCCTCACCAGTCATGCGTTCTAACAATGGTCCCTTTCAACTCCCATTCGAACCCCTCTTTCTCACTATCAGGCCACGTAGTGGGATGTATCCCAATCCCCTCGAGCCCCCCATCCCACTCCACTCCATCTCCTCCAAAACGGCTGAATAACACAACTTTCCCTCGGACTTCTCCAAGTCGTGGTATCCGATTTTGCAAATAGTACATCCCGGTGTCGTTTGTTGACGTTGACCACCCCCCGGGGGAAGCCATCATTGTCTCCCTTACGAGCCGGGAGAAGAGCTTGGTGGGCGTTACGGCGAAGTCTTCTTGTTTGATGGACATGACGATGGTTTCGCGGGATCCTTCTGGCGATGTGAGGAAGTCATGGATGGTTTGGAGGATGGTGGGGAAGGGAGTTCGTTGTGGGTATAGGCCATGGTATGCTATTAGTTGGTGTTTGGGCGTTGGCGCCGTAGCAGTCGTTCCAGAAGAGGTAGTTGAGGAGCTCATGGTGGTGATGACCGCCAGACGGATGTCTATGACGCGAATTCCTGACTGGAGTTGCGTTGCGAGGGGTGTTGCGAGGGTTTGGCATTGCGATATGGGCCAGCCATAGAATGCCATCCTGGGTTAGGTGGAGGTTGGAGATGCGTTGCCTGGGACGAGGCGTACTTACGTGTCGTGGGTTCCTGGGAGGAGGAGGGCCGAAAGAGATAAACTGTCTGGCATGTCGGATAGGAAGGACGCCAGGCTCCTCCTTGGTATAATGAGAAGTTTGCAGTGAGAGGGTTCAACCTGAAGAACGCAATGAGGGCTGGAGAAAGAATGACGGCAAAGCGCACACCTTGGTGCAGTATATCCTCCATGGAGAGTGAGCGGGCATTGAGACGGCTTTCCATGAAGTGCCCCTCAGGTTGGGAAGGCGAATTACAAGAGGTTCAGAGTCGCCATGGGGTGCGGAGAGAACAAGTTGGGCTTTTGCTTTGACAGCGGGTAGGGTTGTGAGGGAAGATTGTGGGGCGAGGATGGGAGTTGTGTTGGTAGAAAGTAAGATATCGTCTGTGGTCAAGTTGCAAATGCTGACCCTCATGATGAGCAGAAGCAGACCTTGGTACATCGGCCCGAGGTGTCTCTTTGCGTCTGACTCTCTTTCTCAAACACCACCATGCCTTCTCTCGAACTCATCACAAACGTCAAGGTAGCCCGAATTTATTATCTGTATGACCCCAACGATCTTGAACATCATGACCTAGCTTGCAGATCCCAAGGCGTTCGCCCTTGATTTCTCAAAAGTGACATACCACTACGTCGCCAAGCGCAGACGTTTTAACCATTGTACCTAAAGGTCGGCGCAGAGACACTCGGAAAGCCGGAAGGCTATATTACAGTCAGCATCACCTACAACGAAACACTCACCTTTGCCGGCACCTTCGATCCCGCGTATGTCCTCAGCATCGTAAGTGATCCATAATGTTCCACCAAAATCTACATCATTGGGTCGTCGACTCCCGCAGATAAGCCTCGACAACCTCAATCCAGAGGCGAATGAACGCTACAGCAAGGTCTTGTCTGAGTACTTTGCAAAGAAACTTGGCGCTCCTTCAAACAGGGGATACATCGCCTTCATTGATCCTGGCAGAGCAAACATTGGGTACGTAGTCCACACATTTGGGTGTCATACGTTTATTGAGATTTTTGGATTGCTAGCTACAAAGGAACCACGTTTGCTACGATTTTTGGAAAGCAGTAGGATAGATGATAAATGTTGCACTGCCACAATCTACAAATGTTTGGACACTGCCGGAGCCGAACTTTTCGGAGTTTCTGTCCTCCTCCATTGCACCATCAGCCTGACCATGCCAGACGCTCCTTGGCATTCATATTTAATTTCGGACACTCGTTTATAACTCATCTCATCCTTAACGCAAGATGATGCTCACTGGCCCCGTTCTAGGAGCCGTTCTCCAACTCGCGTCAGCCCCTGCACAGCTCTTCTCCCCCCTTATCCCACAAAAGGTCCTCGCCACATTCAACGCGCTCCCCTCACCCGTTCAATACCCTCAATACACCGACACCACCTCGGGGAAATGGCAGTACTTCACACCTTGGACATGGACTTCTGGGTTTTTCCCTGTTACAGGTTACGCGCTCAACACGAGGAAGACGCTCTGTGGCGGCACGCCGGACAACGGACTTGGCGCTGCAGATTGGCTGGCGCTGGGTCGATCAGCTAGTACAGGGCTGGTTGGGTTGGATGCAAGTCATGGCATTGGACACGATGTTGGGTTCCTAAGCTTCCCGTTCGTGGAAGAATTGACTATGTACGTTTAACACCTATCCCTGTTATAGTTACTTTGCTCATCCTTGTTCAGAAACCCAACGAACGCGACTGCCATTGCGGCGATTAACAGGTTCGCCACTGACCTCGCAAATCGTTTCAATGTCAAGGTTGGATGCACGCGTAGCTGGGTCACAGCGGACCCCACGGACTTCCCGGTATGTTTCTAATATTCATTTGAGCTTCAGATACGGTTCTAACGTTTGGCAGGTGATCATCGACAACATGATGAATCTTGAGGTCCTCTTTCGCTCCGCAGATTTGACCGGAAACAACACTCTGAGAAATATAGCAATCTCGCACGCAAACACGACCATGCTGAATCATATCAGACCTGATGGTACGCATCGTCATGTTTATATGTAAGATGATGGTCTTGAACCCCATGCAGGCTCTACCTGGCACGTTGTGGAATACAATACGACAACCGGCAGTGTTATCAAGAAGCGGACTCAGCAAGGATACTCTGATACCAGCACCTGGGCTCGTGGGCAAGCATGGGGGATCTACGGGTTTGCGAATAGTATGTCTATGTCACGAGTTGGTTGAATTCAGCTCACATGTCGATAACTCAGTGTACGGTCTCACCGGCGACGTGAACTACCTCGCGACATCTCGTAGACTAGCAACATATTTCCTTCGCAATCTTCCAGCTGATGGAATTGTTCCTTGGTGCGCCCTTACAAGCTCCATCTGTTGTATACCTATCTTATCAATCACAGGGATTTTAATGCACCATTGACACCTGCGCCCCGCCCCGCGGATTCTTCAGCTGCAACCGTCGCCGCGACTGCCTTGCTTCTACTTGCGAGATCTGAATCAACCCCTTCTGCAGCTAAACCATGGAGTGATGCTGCTATTCAGGTTTGTCATTCCTTTCTTTCCACAGGTCTGCATTAATTTGACGATGAATGGTTAGATTTTGAATAATATTACCACCCTCGCGTGGCGTCCTTCATGGCAAAGTCTGCTAGCCAATGGGACGGTCAATATGCCTGCCAACAATTTCCTGACAGGTATCGTCTATGGTATGAATTCATCATTTCTCCGTGTCACTGGTAGGCTAAATGCACATTTAGGGGATTATTATTATATCAAAGCTGGAAACGATCTCATTTCCATGGGGCTGGCGCAATGCACTTGATGTGTATGACGGAACTAGAGTGATTTTATGACAAGTCTTGATACTAGAACTTGGGACCATAGACGACAAGCGTTAACCCCGCGCCTGAGGATGGACTTTTAAAATTATTGATCATGTCCTGTTATTGTAAGAAATCCAAAGGAATACAAACGAATCATTTTCTATACAGCCCTTCCAATCAATCTATGATTTCCCCACACAATCAAGCATAATTAAGGCGGAAGATATCATTGAACCTGAAGAAAGGGATGACACCTCAATTAAGCAGTTCGACTGGACGCAAATGCGATCTTACACATAGTAACTCGCGCCGTCGGGGATGAGTTGGAAAACCTGGCTGAATTGCAGAGGGTTCGGCGAGTCGTCAACCTAGCAGAACCAAGTGTAAAAAAAAGGGTCAAGAAATTTAAAAATCAGACGCACGAGCAACAGTCCCGTCACGCTAACAAGCAGACTCGCCACAGTTGGTGATGATGGTTGAGCATCGATGGTGGTGACTTTATGTTGAACCTTCTGGAAGGGCAGATTCTGGGCAAAATCAGATGTCTGTATCATCCGATTCGCATTAATTGGGTTCATACCACCAATTTTTCAACGATGGCCTTGTCACCCTGGATCGGCGCGCCCTCGAACGTGAGCATGGAGTGTTCGCGCTAAAGAGAGATGCGATCAGTGAGGATCGCAACAGACTTGGGTAGGAGATTTGCGCACATAAAGACTCCCGAGGTTCTGACGACCCGAAGAGAAGGTCTGGTAGTAGAAATCCGTAAATTGCTTTGCGACTGCGTTTGGATCTACTGCCATGGTGGTGAAGAGAAAGAATGATCAAAGATGCAAGCAAGAGCACGTGAATGGCAATTTACTATAGTTGCTCTGGTCGCTTGGCATTGAACCACAATGTCCCATTTCTCAGAACAACCACGACCTACCATGCGTCGAAAATCTTCGGCGCAGAACCTCCTATCTTCTTTCAAATCATCAGCATTGTCCGCACCCGTCAATATTGCCTCTTCATCGGCCGCCTCGTCCTCTGGCGTCCCATATTCCCCACCTAATGGAAACACCCCTGTTTCGACCACACCGCTTCCACGGGAATGGGACGCTCAGTCCATGCACTCTGACGGGTTGGGAGGCGCGGGAAGTCCGGCCCTTACGCAGGGAACATCGGTTGAGTATCTGAGAGACCTTGTTCAGAAGAGGATAATCACGCTCACTTACATTCGAAATATTCATGAGGGGTGCGTGCATTTCTACGTGTAAGCTCAGCGCGGAAAGTGACTCCGCCTTGTACCCAGGCGAAGTCACTGGTTTCATACGATACTTATAACTCGTGCAGAGCTCGACAAGGTGTTCAACAACGTTGACATGAAAAAACGGTAATCCATTTTCCTGATTTTGGGCTTCTTCGGACGCTGATTACGGCACAGAACGTGTCGTTTCGCCATCCTCGGTTTATCACTCTCCAATCTCCTGGATATAAATCAGCCCCAAGATCTGCTTCGTGGGCTCCTCAACACCGTCACTGAATACGATCAGGCGAAGGAGGATGGGGAGAAGCCTAAAATCGTATGTTCCTCTACCATTTTAGACGATCGTCATTTATGTCAACGCGACACCACCAAAGCGTTTGTTCAAAGCCAAGAACGCGAAGAAAGGCACATCAGGCATAGCAGAATATACAGGATCACATGTCGACTCGTCGGAAGCCTCTTACCTCTTCACACCTCAGATAGTGCGTTCTACACTGTTCTCTCCATCTCTCCACTATACCCACAGAATGAAAAGCCCTTTCCATTAGACTACCATCAAAGCCTCTTATCTCTCCTCGACGTCCTATCTGAAGTGTACAACAAGATCTCCAAACTCCTCGGCCCCTCCCCCTTCCCTCATTCCTCCCAACACATGATGGGTACCCTAGGTCTACTCACGCCCCATCCCGGCGTATCGTATCTCTTCTCAGGCGATTCTAACACAAACGCAAACCATCACTCCAATCCCAACCTACTGCTGCCACCCCCTGTGCCTGAGAGCGAGATGAGCGGAAGCTTATGGGGTATTGCCAATGCGAGCGTCACGGCGGGGGCGGGCGCTGGTCCCAATGGTCCGTTCATGCACGGGAGCGCGCTGGCAAGTCCCCCAGCGTCCGGATGGACATCAGGGTTTGGGGATATGGTGTTAAAGATCGACGGGAAACTCAAGGTTCATCTCCTCTTTTCCTTATCGCGTCGAGGCTCAGAACGAAATATTATCACAGAAAATTACATCCACTTTGTTAAAAGACCTCGACGCGTTTGCGCGGAACGGAATAAAAGACGAATTAGCTTCGCTTGATCCGCTGTTGCGGAACATTAAGATTCCGGACGACACCGGTACGGGGGGTGGGAAGATCGTTTATGATTTTGAGGGGATGTGAAGGAGGAGCTCGGACATGAAGGAGGACACCTGAAGAGGACGACGGATTCAATTTCGCCATGACGAAACCTTGGAAGGGCGCTAAAGTTGCTGCCGTAACTCTCTAACCTTAAGCAGGGGAAAGGAGGCTTGGCCCTGACGGCACTTCGAGCTGCTGACTCACGCCCGGCACCTGTTGGATATCATAAAGCGCGGCTCCATGGTATTCAACAGTAGCAACTATCCAATGCGACGAGGGATCTGAAAGTTCGCTCTTCTTCGGACGGAAAGTACCGTGTGTGGCATTACGATCTTGACTCGAAAAGATATGTGAAAGTAATACATATATGAGAGATCAGTTCCCAGCCCACCCTTTTGGCTGATTATTGAGAAAGACATCAGTTCAGCAAATACAAAGACAAAAGACGATTAAGACCCACCTTGACCTCGTCTCCCAGCCGCCTCACTCCCATCCATGGCGTTTTGACGTGCTTCAACCCCTCCTCGCCCTCATCCCAGGTATAGCTCGCCCCAACAGCAATCTTCGTCCCATCACAATTGAACGCTATCGCCGAGACGGGGTTTGGAAATTTAGGGTATTGGCGAAGGCGTTTCTTGACTTTATGGTCCCAGATAGATACTGTTCCGTCAGAGCCTGCAGAGGCAAAGGTGTTGTACCTGTTGGACCATTCAATGAGATGAGCGGAAATTTAAAAAAGGAGAAGGAACATACGTTGGGTGGAAGGCGAGCGCGTTGACGGGCCATACGTGGTCTACGTCGTTGATTGTCTGTCTGTGGCATTTGAACGCGTATCTTTTTTCTTGTGCGGCGGGCGAAGGGTCGAAATATTCTACGGCTATCCGGCCCTCTACCGACGCCGTCGCATAACCTAACCATCAGAGGCAGTGAGAAAAATGCAAGGAAGAAAGGGAGTCAGCACCAAAACGGACCTTGACCGTCAGGCATACATGCCAACGACCGTGTCATGTACTTCAGACTGCTCTCCCTCTGCTGCGCGGGGATGTCCATCTTCCTGATATCGTAGATGTGGAAAAGGCGGCTGGCCATTGCAACGACGAGGGTGTGGTTCACGAGGTCGAGGGCGTAGACGCGCTCGGGAGTTTCATGCGAGCTTTGTTGATGCGTTTGGGCTCGGGGATCCCAGAATCGGATGGTGCGGTCCCAAGAGCCGGTAATAAGGACATCTAGTCGCGCATTTGATAATGAGGAGGGGAATGCAGTAGACGTGCAACATACTGTTTGCTTGAGAGAAAGACATAGAGGAGATACTGTCGTTGTGAGTCCCGAGGTTGGTCATTCTTTCTGTGGAGAGATCGAGTCTGCGACGGGGGGAGTAAGTGATCGTATACGGGTAGGAAAATAGAAAGACGAGGTACTCTCTAACAGAGGTGTCTAGCCCTCCACTGTAGCCATGCGTAGCGTCCGAGAAACAGCAGGCCAATACTGGCGCACGGTGATCGAACTTTGCTTTTGCTTCGCTCTCCTTAACACCCCTCTCTCCAACTTGGTAAAAACGGACAGTCTGTGAGAATGCGGTGAGTATCTGCATAGTATATATAAGAATTGAATATACCGTGTCCCATGAAGAAACGAGAAGTTGGTCTGGGTCGGTGGGTGAGTAGCGGATTGAGGAAATGGTGTCGAATGGGAGTGATGGTATCGTTGTGTAGCTAGCGTCATCTGAGAAAGATGTATGAATAGTGGCAATGATTATTGGAGCGCATTTCTTACCCATGCTTGCAGCTCGAATGAATGTGGACAGGAAGAGTAGTTTGCGCTTGTTATTTCCAAGGGATCAATACATTCAACGTTGGGCACAAGTTGGACAAAACGCGCAAGCGACAGGTTGGATACAAATAATAAATAGTATAATAATCAAAGCCATCAGTTTTATGCTGAAGACTTACAGGTGGGGCCTGAGGATCCAAAACTGCAACCCAAATGTCAGCATCAGAATCCAGACCCACCTCAAAATCGAACAAGCTTCAGGCTTCAGCCAGCAAGCCTGTTCAATCATATGCCTATCTATAAACAAAATTATCAGTGAATGTTGTAGGCGACTTGACCGTCAAAAGTCAACTTCTAAGAGCAGCCGACAGGGTCTTCATTGTCGGTTTGCTCGCCCGTGTCATTCGGAGAACGACACGTCGACGCATCTTCAGAAGCTTCGTCGTCTGATATATCTATATAGTGGTCTAAACCAACGTCAGCTTTAGCCGCAGCCATTGTTAATGTAAGAAAGCTCACCCCAATTTATGTCCTCTACGACGGTGTCGTCGTCAGTTTCAATGTCAACTTCAACAATCGCATCGGCGAGCTTTCCATTGGTCGCTCCATCGTAGGGGACATCGTTGACGGCGTGGACGGATGCCTGAGCGGAGGTAGATTCTTGACCTGACATGGGCGCCGCCAAAGACAGAGCGGCGTGTAGAGTTTGCACCATATCCTTGAACTCCTGGTATGCCATTATAGACATGAACGGCTGATACATTGCAGCGACGAGCGGATGCGCTTGAATGTCGGCCACGGTCGTCGAATGGAAACGTCCGCGAAAAAGAAACTCAGAAGGAACGCCTGGAATCCAGTAATCACGTTGCACAAAAACGTAAAGCTCGTCTGGGAGTTTCTTTCCACTGGATCGAAAATTTCGGACTAGAGGATCGTGGCTCATGAGCTCGACAACTTCCAAGTCATTTTCTTTCCACCAAAGCACGGTCCCATTGCGTAGATTATTGTCTGCTTCAGGCCCAACGCGAAGTTTTGAAGTGATGCATCGTTTCGCCGTAGCCTTCTTGAGACGCTTTGAACTTCCGCACTTGACTTTGCAGGGACCGACAAAGATCATCAAAATCGTAGTTTGCGCTGAGGCTTCAAGCTAAGGCGATTCAGCAGAGTAAGCATTGGAAAGGCCCGATACTGACATGTATTTGCTCGATCAAGTCCTGGTAATAGCTTTGACCGATTTTGAACTCGCTGTGTCGAACGGGACGTTCATGAACGTAAAGGGAACCAAGAGCTGTCATGTCTGCAAGTTGTCGTTGTGAGAGGCCAGTGGCAATTATGAAGGAAGAGTAGATGAGAGGGAACCACGCAACGCGCCCATTTATACGGGACAGTGTCACAATTTAGTTGTGCCTTTGTTGAGCAAGGCGCCGGTGGCCAGGAATGCTCCCTTTGTGCAACGTCATGTGGCCAAGTGGTGGCGGAAAGAGCAAAGACAACCCTCACAATTTTGAACAATGGCAGGCGAGTATCTGTGAGTCTGTACATCCGCAACTTGATAGAAGACGAAACACCAAGCGATTAATTCAGGTAACGAAATGGCTTGAATTCATTCAGAAGACTAGCGCAAGTTTTAATGAGCCATTAAGAGGTCGTAATCAGCAACTTGGAGATCGTAACTACGCAGTGATCATGAGTGGCAGGATGGAAGTGGAGCAGGAATAGATTGCACCTGTTACATGTTTCCAATCTACTTTCGAGCCAAAAAATCCCACTTCTGTATTCAAGTACCTAATGTCCTTCGAGAGTCTGAGTAACGCATTCCTTCTCCTGCATGTGCACTTTCTCTGATATGAGAGGTTAAGAAAGGCTAGAGCAGCCGCTTGCGCTTATTACAACTGCAGTTCCTGGACCCGCATGTGCAGTCGTTGAGAGTGTGTGTGTGCTTAACAAGTCATGTAGGTCAGGAGCTAGAAAAGACGGTCAATAGGCTCGACTCACTTCCACCATGATTATGATAGTATCCGCGTAGGTGCTTAGGGTGGCGGTAGGTGGTCTGGAGATGGCTTGGAGCCTTTCATAGGTCTTTTTATAACGCTAAGGTTTCATGTTCCGGCATTAGAGTCCCGTCATGGGACTCGCAGTCTGTCAGGAGTCCAGTAGCATAACGGGCGCCAGGCGGAGCATGGAGATTAGCCTAGATTAGCAGGCTGGGCATTGACTTTGGTGTGGAGAGGTGTGGAGGTGGTTGTGACCGTCGCGGCTGTGATTAGGTGAGCAGGATAGTGAGAACCTTGTTCAGAAAAACTGTGCAGCTCGCCGGAAACATGCAGGTAGCCTCCAGCTCCTTGGTCCCTACCATCACATACCCGGCATATCACAATTCATATTATCCAGCGCTAACAGGTATACAATTTTAGTCTTCTTTTGATCATTCAGTCTGACTTCTTAAGCAGCCCCTCAAGACTTTGATCTTAAGCGACAATATCTCGCTCTACTTCCGCCCCAACAGATAATCGAAATATGCCTAACTTTCGACGCATACGTACCTCCCTATGCCAAAACTACCATCTGGCCACCTGATATCAACGCTGCCATCGCAGCGTTGCAAAAGCCGCCCCCGACAGATGATTCGCAAACACCTGCGGGCCCACAGACGGCGGCCATCATGGATTCGCTAGGATCATCCGCCAACGCTCCATCCGAGCCCTCCAAAGCTGCAGAATCACCCAGCGAACCGCAGCCTCCTGACAAAGAGGCCTCAGCGACCCCCGGCCCTTCAAGCGCGCCTGTAGCATCGACCAGTACCGCTGACCAAAATCCAACAGCGACTCAGCCCGTTTACCCGCAGCAACCTTATGGATATGGGCATTCACAAACAGCTTATCCTCACGCACCGTATTATCCACCACCGCCTGCAGGTTATCCTTATCCGCCATATCCTGGGTATCCACCCATGTCGAACGGGTACACCGCGCAAGGATACCCACCTACAGCGACATCATTGTACAACGCATCTGCGCTCGCACAGGGACCAGACGGTCCTCATGCGGACGATCTGCCTAGCTATGAGGAGATGATTGTTGAGGCTCTGACAGATAGCGGCGACCCTGAGGGATGTGCACCCAAGGACCTTTTTTTTTGGATGGCATCTCGATATCCTCTTCAGTCCAACTTTCGACCATCAGCTAGCCAGGCGCTTCAAAAAGCTTTCAAACGTGGTCGGTTTGAGAAAAGCAGCGGTGGAAAATATCGATTAAACGCTACATGGGAAGGTGGCAGTGTACGTTTTTCGGTTCTAATTCGAAATACTTCATGATACTAACTTTTATTAGACTACCCGCCGTACGACTCGGAGACCGCAAACCCACAGCCAACCGCAAGCAGCGGGCGCTACTTCCGGATCACCATTCACCCATGCTCCGCTCGTTCACCATCATTCTACAAATGCGCAAGCTCAGCAGCCCTATCAAAATTCGTACGGGTACCCATACTCACACTATGGGTACCCGCCACAGCCACAGGCAACCACAGCACCACAACCTGAAAAACCGCCAGCGCCACCACCTACGACGACGGGAGACGTTTCCGATGCCTACGAGGCGGCGCAGAACATTCTCAAAGCCATCAATTTTGGGAATTTGTTGCAGCTACCCCCAGAGGAGACGAACGATGGCGCTGCGACCGACCAGCCGCCTTCTTCTCCGCCGAAGGAAAATAATGTTCCAGCGATGCCAACATCGCCGGCTGATGTTCCCGTTAAGCAACCACACCCGCGCGCAGAGCTTCAAGCGCATCTGGCACTGTTGGTGGCACAGCTAGCTGAGCTGGCTCAGGCTGATGGTGAGTGCTCGATGCAGGAGGTGGACCCGCCACCGCCAGTGGTACAACCGCCACTTCCAGCACCGCCGCAAGTGGTGCTTCCTCCGCCTCCAGCACCACCCCCGCCGGTTCTAGCTGTGCCAGAAGAGGATGAGGATAGTGATGACGGTGATATGGAGGAGGTTGCTTAATTGTTTATCATTATGGCACTTTTCAGGATCACATTGCTATACTTATTTTACGGAAATTGTATAAATTCTCCATCAAGATGTTACAGAATGGCGAGAGTATGAATGTGTTCGGAGTAGTCATCACCTTGTTTGTCAAGGTCTCCCACTGTCATAAATACCAATGCTTTAGCGGCGGGCGAGCCCGCCCGGTCCCCGACTCTTTTTTTTAGATAGGTAGCTACGGACCTCACTAGCACTCCTCATCATCCCCGTTATTCATGCATTCAGAAAGCCGCCAACGACTCACACAACCACCCCACATCCCTAATTAATTTACATACCCCTCTCCAACCTGCTAGATAACATTTGCTGGAAGACATACGAACACGCGAGAAGAAAGCTGAAGAAAGCTTTTCTCGAATCTCAGACATAGATCTCCAACTCCAGAGTAAGCAAATTCAATTTTTGATTCCGAACGAAGATCACGGAGTCTTCCAGAGAGCCCAAGTAACATTATGAACTCCGACAATACAACATTCCCATAGATAGACTCATTTTAAGATCCGACAGAAGTTTCTAGACGATGGTTTTGGAGCTATAGAAATACCCATTCAGTAGAGCACATTCGCGTTCGACAGAACCCTCCTTAGAGTCGGGGACAGATACAAACAATGAGCATAGGGGTGGGGTTCTGACTTGCAGAATGCGCACGCGAGCGGACAATTATGTACAAACAATGAGCAAAGGGGCCATAGGGCTCTTTTCTTGCAGAATGCGCACGCGAGCGGACAATCACGTACAAATAATGAGCGTAGGGGCCAGCTGCCATAGGGCTTCTTGCAGAATGCGCACGCGAGCGAGCAAGCATGTATAAACAATGGGTCGAGGGGGCAGGCTTTTGTTTTTATTTTCATAAATACTGTTCAATTTTCAAGTTGAAAATAAGTCGACCTGCGAGGAGCGAACCGCGAAGCGGTTCGGCGACGAGCAGGGCGATACTCTTACTGCAGAAGTTTTTGTTGATAGGCAGTACTGGGATCCGGAGCGACAGGAACTGAATTGTCAGCAAGCAAGGTGACTGCTGCCGCTGCTAAGTGTCAGCCTCTAGTAGACTATACTGTAGCTTTGCAAGGGAGGGTGACAAGGCCTGAATTTTCTCATGTGATGTGACAATCGCGTTGCGCCTAAGCGTGTCAACGAATTTGAGTCAACCATCGACCAAAGACAGCATTCAGAGCTCTGTGCTCATATCTAACTCAAATCTGAGTAGCTTCAGGCATTTCCTTGATAATTATGCCTTTTGGGGTTTCTGCGAGCGACGACACGAATCCAACAAACGACTTTTTCCTCGCCGACGTCCCAGACCCCACAGATTTTCCCCCTGCAGCGGAAGCGCCAGGTCTACGAAGCGTTGACGGGGCTTTTCGATGCACTATCTGTGGGGAGCTCTTTGATGGCCCAGTAACTCTTCCCTGCGGCCATTGCTTTTGCTCAGGCGTGAGTGACAGACAACGAAGTCATCCCATGGTCTGCACCTCACCCAACGCCTTTCTTCCGTTAGTGTATACGACCAGCAATGTCTCACAAGCAAGAATGTCCTAGTTGCCGTAAAGGTGCGAACGAGGGACACCTTAGACCCAATCCAATCGTGGAGGAAATCATAAATGGCTGGAAGGATGCCAGGTACGTATGTGAGCTGATGGGTTTATCGTATCTTGCTAATGTACGAAGCTCTCAGGCCATATATACTGTCTCTCGTGAAGCAAGAGGCGCAAAGAAAGACGGCTGGCCAAATGGAAGTGCACGCCAGCCCCGCTAAAAAGCGCAAGAGAAGTCAAGAGAGGAGTTCTAGTGAACTTGGCAGCGTCCCTGGTCTACCCCACACACCCATCAAACCGCGTCCCTCTGGGAAAATGTCGCATTCCCCCTCGAAGCCAAACCCAGTCAAATATCCGTCCGACGGCGGCGCAGGTCCGTCTAGGATACCAACGTCTGATGTGGACGAGGAGGACCTTCCAAATACCTTGGGGCTTAATCCAAAATGTATGCAGTACTTCGTTTATCATGAACCGAACAAGAAGCTAATGGGCGTTTTCAGCTGACGACCTTGTCAAGTGTCCTTTATGCGAAAAACGAGTCCGTTACAAGAACCTAAACGGTCATATGGACCGCAGTTGCAAGGACCCTGCGCCCGTCAGCAGTTCTTCGCAGTGGTCGAAAATCATGGCACCGAAGGGCAACGCAAGAGGAAAACAAAAGTATGCCTGAAAAAAGGTTGCTTGGTGAATCGTCTGATGTTGTATTCATATTCAGGAAGAAAAGCAGTGAGACGGACGAGGAGTTTCCTCTTCCAAAGGCATCATACGCCACCTTGAAGGACAAGCAGCTTAAGGAAATGCTGCAGGAACACGAGCTTCCGATTACCGGTGACCGTCCACAATGGGAACAACGACATCAACGGTAGGACATTCCCTTTTTTATCTTATAGGAGGTGGGTTAACGACTTCATGTTATAATTAAGGTGGGTTATGATGTACAACGCGAATCTGGATCGATCGCTTGCCAATAGGAAGACAAAGGCTGAACTTCGACGCGATGTTAAGAAATGGGAAGAAGAGATGTCCAGAAAGAAAAAACCTGTTGTCGAAGACTTGGTAAAATATCAGGTAAGGGTTGACGCAACATGTTCATAATCCTGTCTTTCTGATGTCACTTGCTAAATGACAAATCAGCAAACCCACAAACCAGAGTTTGACAGGCTTCTTAAGCTAGCCAAAAGTACCAGAGGTAAATCGGCGCTTGAACCTAACGCGGCACCCTCGTCATCAGATGATAACCATAAACCCGTGTCCACGGACGCATCCTTAGTTGGACCGCCTTCTTCGATGACGGCTGTGGACGATGTTATCAACTTGGATTCTGACAAGGAATAGTTGATGTTTAGATAACGTATTTTTTTCTTTGTGCTTTATCTCCCAATTCTATCGTTGGCGATGGCAGCTTTTTAGGGAAAAGACCGAGATTCGGCAACAAGTGGGGCGTGCACACAAGCGTCCTTATGGAATACAAGACCTAAAGATCGCGCTTAATGGCCAAATGGCAAGAGCTTTACCTCGATACCCATGTTGTTGAGTTGAATCGATGAGCCTAAATTGGCTGGAATTGGACGTATGGCAGGCGGACATGACCCACCAGGAGAGACCAGGAGGAGTACGTAACTCTTATTTCCGGTTTTCCTATTTTGATGGTCGCCCACATACAGCTTACAAAGGCCAAGGATTTGCGTTCGGCCAGCGCGAGAGTGACCACGCTGAAAAGAACAACTGATTCCAAAATCAGCAGAAAGACGTTGACAGGACTGCCAAAATGAAGAACCTCGCAAGTCGAACTTCTAAAGACAAACGAAATAACTGAGTGTCTCTCGACGCAAGACCGATATACCCCGCGTTGATACCTACCAAGGGATCATGAGCAAGCAGCCAAGAGCTTTCCTTTGGAGAGTGAAAGTCCGACTCGGAAGAGGGACCCTGAGTGTTAACATTGACCTCTAGGCCTGAAGGCCTGACGCCCAACATCCGTACTTCCAAGGGCAAGCGCCTTATCATTTCGCTTCAATGATAAATCCCCTGAGAGGATAGCCTAGGGTAACGTATTCCCTGTTTACCGCGCATTCAATCTAACAGAAAGAATTGCTACTTGCTTCTTGAACGCAAAGGGTTCGAGGGAGAAAGGACCGAGATCCGACTCTCAGATAGCGTTGGGATGGCGCGTGAGGGCGCGTGACGCTGATATCCCTGGCAGACAAGCCAGACCAGTGAGTTTAACCTGAGTTGTGGAATGCAGGTGCCCACAAAGGTTCCAACAGTCAAGCTTGCATTACTCCGATTCAAGGAACAAGTTCTTGTTGTCCTACTGAAATTTGAAAGTGGTGTAACAGGTCCCCCATCTCGACCGTTAACCATTGGCCCGTATGGGAAGTGTGTGATTGATGTTGGATATATTTCTCCCAGCCGAGTGTTAGCCCTTTTGTCGTTGTTCTTCCATTCGACGATGCCGATCAATCCGAAAAAGGCAACCTTTGTAAAGGGAGTTCATCCGGTCTCCACGTGGGTCGATCCGTGGTATCGTGGTTTTGTACTCCATTAGGCAGTCGCCCGACACTACATATGGTACCCTATCCAGGTCCCATTCAATTCTCGCCTGCCCTTCCCCACCTTCTTCCTGGTTGCGCGCCTTTCGTATATTTTACATTCATTCCTACACCCTCTTTCCTAATGTCGTCGGACCATTCAACAGTACGTCTCCTAAATATACCCCTTGAGCGCTAACCAACCACGCATTTCGTAGCTTTCCTACGAGAAATCAAGGACCATTGTAAGATCTTTCATATCACCTTGCACAAACCAGGCGTTAATTATTATTTAGGATGGGCAACCCATTAGAGGTACACACAAAGTGAAATATCACCCAAGCGCAGAGTGGGATTTCCAGTTGGATAGCGAACATCTACCTATCGATCTCTCGCTGATCTTGCCTCACTACCGCGCCCGAAGTCAACCAATAGAGCACCGCATGACGATGTTCGCCGAGTCTCGATCAAGCCCTGTTAAGTTGAAAGTGGTGCGTTCTGTTTGCTGGAAACGTCCCACCTCCGAACTAAACGAATTATCACAGTGCCGGAACTCTCCTCGGACTAGATTCTACCTCGAAGTGCAAGGCGGCGCATCAGATGTCACCCTCTGGCTTCCCTCAGATTTCAAAGGACGGATTCACCACGCGGGGAAGGCCACGTTTTCTGCTGGGTTTATTAACCGGATTTTGCGGAGGGCTCGCGTGAACGAGCCAGATGGGGAGGAACGTCACGATGAAGACGAGGTCGTCGTGATAACACGTGGGCGCATCACATTCAAAATGTGGGACATCCAAACGTCTTCGCCCGAGAATACCCACAAAGAGTCACTAAAAAGGATTTTTGGTTGCTCTTGGAAAGCACCCGAGACGGTCATCGATTGGGACTTCTTGCTAAAAGATTAACCCAGAGTTGATTTTCTTCTTTCCCTGTCCGCAATTTCTCCGGCCTGCTGCCTTCCATTCATCTCTCTTTATTACGTCCTTCACATCCGTCTCGTCACATTCTCTGCACTCATACCATTTCGTTCGTGTCTAATCCCTTCACTTCATCACATCCTGTAGCACTAGCACCAGATTCGAACTGTAGCCTCATATACCGTCCCTCACATTGTAGCACAAGCTCTCACCTATGCCTCTAGTAGAATTCTATGATCACCGACGTGTCACCGACTATACCCTAGGCCTATGCTTATGCCCACATGCCAACTACAATTGGGAGTGATAACTTCTCAGTATCCTTCGAAGCAGCTGTCAGCGTATGAACTACGCATTTTACTACATATGCCGTTTACAATTGCGAAAGTTTTTTTTTTTTGTATTGTCTCCGGTGAGTTTATTGTACAACAACATTCCATCATGCGTGCGAATGAGATGAAAAAATGAGTAAGAAATAATGTAGGTCTGATGTAGGTTAAAGAGGGCTAAAGAGATGGAAGAGATGAACGACAGTCAGATTGCACCTACGTTCGAAAGACATTTCTCCACCGTATCAAGGAGAACTGGGTTCTCCAACGCAGCGGCTACCCTCTCCTTATCATTCAATTGTTTGTTCACTTTAATTTCCCTGTCATCCCCTACTGGAAAAGAAGAAAAAGGGTGGGCTTACCAGCATGTTCGCTTTGATGCGAGCCAGGCTTGACATATATGTCCACTTTGAAGCGGTTGGGGAGGCTTCGGAGCAAACGAACTCGTATCGACAGGCCTCATTATATCATTAGACAAAAATTAAAGACAGTGTAGACAACTTACCAATTAGGGTGGACATGCCGCAATGGGGCACAGTAGGCGTGAATTCCACTTTAACGTGGTTGCTCCCGACAGAAATCTGCGGGGCTGAAACAACCCTCAGCTCCTCCAGGGTGTTTGGATGCTCAGGATCGTATATGGCACGAATTAGGTCTATATCCGAGTGTAAACCCTTTTCTGAGGCATGATGAGCATCGCACTCACCGAAGATCTCGTCTTGGTCAATCTCCTCAATGCTATCATCTTCACCGTCGCTTTCTTCATAAGTGTCACGCAGCCATAAGGATTGAGCCAACAAATCCGAATATTTCCCAGAAGCCTTTGCCGGCGAAAATACCACAGGATTTGGATTGAAAATCTCCCCAGCCATCACGACGGGAGTTGAGCTTAATGAAGCGTGACTGTAACAAAGTCACGCGACGGCAGCGTCGCGTTTCCGTTCGGTCTCCCCGCATCGCTACCACCTGTCTCGTTGCTCTAGAGCTCCACTCCGCCCGTCACATTCACCCTTGAATATCCCTGTCGAAATGCCGCCAAAGGTGGGACCATTCAATTCAAGCCGCCGACGGGGCCACTAAGTCTTACGGCAGAGAAAACGCGCCGATGATGCAACAGCGGCAACTGGAGACTCAGGAGCGTCGACCAGAGCTACTCGTGCCTCGACGAGGGGTTCTGTAAGTGGTACTTCACGGTCGAATGCCTCTGCCTACTTGACTCCGGTATCAAAGAAGAAGTCTACAAAGGCGACGAGTGATGGTGCAGTTGAGCCGGCGGACAGCGTCGAGGCACGCGTTTCTGACATTGCCTTTCGCGAGATACTGACCCTTATATTATATAGGCTGGACCTGCCACCAAGAAACCGAAGAACAAAGCTAGCAAGGGTAAATCTGCGACAGAGCCATCTTCGAGTGCCGTTCAAGCTGCAGGAAAGACAGGGACAAAAGGGTGCGTGTGTTCAGCTCTCTGAATGGTTTTTTTCCTTCCTCTCCATTCCTACAATGGCATATGTCTACACTCTTTCATCCTCGAAAAATAAGTGGATGACGTAATCTATTTAACTCTATTATAAAGCGGTGCAGGCTGCACGTGGCTATCTGGACGTGACACAGCCGCCCGCACTGACCCTTTCCATTTATACGGTGCTCCCAGCTCTTCGAGTTGGTGAATGCCGCACTCATGCCCTTTTCGTCCTTATTTTGCTGCTCTTCTAACAACGTTAAACGTGCCTACAGCGTCGACGAGCCGGCGCACAGTAAGGGTAAATCTCTCCCACCTCAGGTACGTGTCGCGCTTAATCGAACCTTGAGAATCGCGTCTTACCAGTTTGTTCAGGATGTAATTCCACCTCCCACTGTATCGCTCACTAATACAACACCAGCGACTATACCCCCGCCCAAACCCGTGCTGCCATCCAAAAATGAACCCTACACACCTCAACGTTCACTCTCCCTCTTCCAAAGTTACGCTGACAGCGACAACTCCAATGTGATTGGTCCCGAATCATTTGAGACACTTTGCAGTGCTGCGAACATCCCTTTGGATGGCTCGCTACCTCTGATTCTGGCGTGGCAAATGCAGGCGAAGGAGATGGCTAAAATATCGAAGGACGAATGGATGAAGGCCACCGAGTCGCTCAAGCGAGTCTTCTTCCATACAATCTGATGATTCACCTGACCATCTTCCATCAGAATTTCCTCACTTTCCCAACTGACGGTCGCGTTGACTGATCTGGAAAACCTGCTGATTCTGGGGAAGCCAAGTCTTAAAAAATCCGCAAAGAAGGATCAGGATCCTTATGACCGGACACTTTACTACTCTTACGCAGACGACGCAAAAGCTGCTTTCCAAAAGTTTTACATGTTCTGTTTTTCCCTTGCCAAACCGGAGTACGTCACTACATCTCCGCCGGAATGTCGCGGTAACAGTTGACACTTGCCATTCTAATTTAGGCAATCAAGAAACATTGACATGGAGGTACGTATGTTTTTTTCTCGCCAGCGAATCGCATTATTGACGCTTTGACTAGACCTCAATAGCCTTCTGGTCTGTGCTACTCACCCCCCATTATCCCGTCATGAAAGAAGTCCTCCAATTCATTACCGTCCGTCTGTTGCTCTTGCCAATCCTGTTTCGTTCTCATTCTTTGATGTTGACAGGAAAGGCAAGGAACCTACAGGGCTGCCAACAAAGATCTTTGGAGCATGGTACGCCATAGCCTTATCCATGTCAATCCCCGTTTGTTTCACACAACCCCACAGATGCTCGAGTTCTGTGTGACCGTCAAGCCGACCCTTCAAGACTACGAAGCTGACGGAGTAAGCGTTTGACATCTAGTTATCCTCCTCCTGCTAACTTCGTATCAAGGCATGGCCGACACTACTGGATGACTACGTTGCCTGGAAAAACAGTAAGACAAGCGGCGATTCTTTGGAGACTGACTAAGGACTATTTTCTCGCCAATCTTCGCTCTTGGGTGCTCTTTGATTAGAATAGGTTCATCGTATTACATATTATCGGATAATTTCATACTTGTGCGGACGGGCCCCTAGATTTGAGTTGACCAGATGCCATGGCGCAACCTGTTGCACCTTCAGCTGGAAATTGAATAACTCTGTGATGCTGACGGACAACTCTCTCTGTGTTGACGCTTTGGGGGACAAGAGGATGATTGAGAACAAGGACTAGATTACAATAGCATAACTACACCAGCTGCCTAAATAACAATACTCTAGCCCTCTTGGGTCATAACGAGAAATATATAATCCATGATATTCGTCAGTTGGTATAGTGGGTATCTTACGGCTTCCCGGTTCGCGCTGCTTGGATGAGTGCAATGAGACCGCGTATCCTGGCGCGCCAACCATGAGCATAAACAAAGCGAACCAATCCGCTTGTAAATTGCCTAGGTGGGGACATTGTTAGCTTATTCGAGGAAAGTAGTCGAATGACACCACGTACCAACTGTATGCAATAGACCGAAGAGGATAATCCATTACTCTCGGGATGGTGGTTTGAATCAAGTTTGGCCAGCGGTCGACCATGATGGCCTTTGGATTTGTCAGAGAGCGAAGACCTTCTGGTCCACCTTTGAGCAAGTTAAAAGGTTAAGAAGGTATCCGACACAAGGTGAAAAGTCAATACCAAATCTTCCATAACCGCTGTACTTGGTTCCTCCAAAGGGCAAATCCTGACTATAACTCAAATGTAAGACTTCTGAATGTAAAGAAACGAGGTATTTGGCACAAACTTCATCTGCAAATAAAATTGAGCAATGAAACGCGTCATTTCAGTAAGTTGAAGCTTGCTTACATAGAATACTCCAAAGTCATTGATTGAAACCATGCCACACTCCAGTTGTTTCGCAACCTTGACGCATTGATCTTGGTCTGGACCAAAGACACTGGCGCCGAGTCCGTATCTTGTGCCATTCGCAATTTCGATCGCCTCTTCAACGTCCTCATAGGGCATCAAGACAGCGACGGGGGCGAACACTACCAGAGAAACGTCAGTAACTGAATTAATCTGACGCAGTCTGAGTAGGAGAAGGTTGACGAACGTTCTTGGTTTGCTATATCCATTTTCGTATCAACCGGCCCAACAACGGTTGGGGAGAAGAAATAACCGTTGACGAGCTGGTCGTGTCCATGTTTGTATTCCTTCCCACCTACAACCTGAGCGCCAGCCTCGGTAGCATCGCGGATGATTTTTTCTAGTCCGCGGAACCGGTCACCGGAAATCATCGACCCTCCATCGACAGTCGTTACATATCCTTCCTGTGTGAGAGCCAAAACAGAACCGACACGGAATTTTTCCGCAAGCTCCGAGAACATCTCGTATAGCTCGTCATACTGCTTGGAATGGACGATGAGCCTTTCAATTCCAATACAGTTTTGGCCCATGTTTTGACTGTTTGTTGCTTAGCTGGGTAGCAATGGAAATGGATGCAGACTTACTAGACCCCTCGGAACCACAAGCTGACCCATTTCTTTAGATCGGTGTCGGGAAGAATGATAGCAGGATCCTTGCCTCCGAGTTCAAGTGTCACCGGAGTGAGGTGGTCTGTCGCCGCCATGGCAATCTAGAAATGAGTGAGTGAAAGACGACGAATGTAAACATTATGCCCCACTTTACGTCCAACAGTTTCAGAGCCAATAAAAGTAATATGTTTGATATGTGGAGACCGAGTGAGAGCATCAGCTTGTTCAGGGTAGCAACACACAACTTGAACCAAGTCGGGATCGTGACCACATGCCCGAAGACACTCTTCGATGGCTCCAACGAACCATCCTGTAGACCAGATAACTTGTTCGGAACACTTCAGAACAACACCGTTTCCAGCGAAAATGGCAGCCAAGATTGGTGACCAAGCATTGTGTAGCGCTATAGTTGTTGAGGCAAAAAAAAAACGGTAGTAAATGTAGCACTCACGATAGTTCCATGAAACTATCGCAGCCACAACCCCCAGAGGATCATAGTGTACCTGGGACTTTTTATAAAACATCATGAAATTCGTTGATCGCGTTTCCGGTCGTAGTGCTTTTTCTCCGTGGTCCAGCAGCCATTCCATCTTGGAGCATGTCGTCAGAATTTCACCCAGTGCAGCATCAATCACTAGAATCAGGGCGCCACTTCGGTTAAACTCTCAAACAGAGAAAAGAGTGACATACACGTCTTCCCTGTATCGCGGCACGCGACACGAGCGACAACTTCCTGATTGTCAACAAGCCATTTCATCAAGCTCCTGATGACGCGTCTCCTTTGTCTAAATGTCGTTTTCTTCCACGTCTTGGAGGCCACGGTGGCACGCTCAATCTTTCTGGCAATGTCATCTTCGCCGTCCGCAAGGTACGTGTCAAGGTGAAGCCCTGACGCAGGATCAAAACTCGTAATGTAGCGACATCCAGGCAGGTTCAAAGGCGGGAGAATGGAGTCATCATCGAGATGAGATTCGAGGTGTGGGCGTTCGAGTACTTTAGACTCCCAGTGGGGGTCCGCAGCCTATGTATGAGTGAGTGTGAATTGCTTTGATACATATAAGAAAACTAACTGCAGGGGAGTTATATTCAAATGGAACGGGGCTATTGTGTTTCTTCTGATAGCGTTCATAGACAAGATAGATCCCAAAAGCGAAGAATATAGTGAGGGGGTAGACGATTGCATCTACGCCTTCCTTTTTATCATGATTTCCACCTATTTTCCCCGTAACCCAAGGGTGATTCATTAGAGATATTAAAGCGTCCATTGTGCTGAACCCACAGAGGGAACGTGAAGAGCGGTGAGCGTTGAATACAGAAAACGAACAACACACGACCTTCACAACAATTTCAAGTCACATGATGCAGCTGTTTGAAAGGATTGGATTGTGACTACGGGTATAGAACAGGGAGATTGCGATGGTACAGGAATGATAATATGGAGGGTAAGCAATTAACCGGCCGTCGACCAACGATGTCGGGTGGGGGTGGGATGCAGATGCTAAATTATCATGTCCAAAGTTCAAAGAGTAATGATCTTGCGGCTGGCGAACCCGCAAAAGAAAGAACGCAGTGGTGGAAGTATAACGATAATAAAAAAAGAGCTTGCCTTTATTATGTTGTTGCGGATGGTGAGGTGTCATCTCGCACGCTACTGACCGAGTCCTTTTTTCGGAGACCACCCAGCTGACCCAGCTTCTTCAACCCTGCTAAATTGCTCTTTGTCTTTTTGTGTCCTTTTTTCCCGCTCGCATCCAACGCTATCGACGTGACTGACGCCGTGTCGCTGTCCTTGGTGGATTCGGTGGGAATATCTTCTGGGTGGGATGATTCGATGGGGCTTTCGACCACAAGACCAGCGGTCCCGCCGCCTCCCACTAATCTGATTGTAGTGCTGGGGTCAGCCTCGTCTTCAACTGTGTCCGAAAGACCAATAATGAAATCTGAGGTATCTGCAATCAAGGATTGTTGTGTGGGAGTTTGATCACTGGGTGATATGGATGATGAAGGTTCGAGGACTGGTGCTAGATCGACGAGAAGTTCAGGAAGCGTCGAAGGCGCCACTTTCACAGAGGAGGGTGACGGTGACATAGACGGCGGAGGAGAAAGAGGTAAGGCTGATCCAACACCATCCGATGTTTCACGTCTCAGCGCTGGTTGAGTTTGTACTATTTTGCGTGTTGAGGATACAAGTCCAATATCCTCGCGCAATTCTCGCATCCCGGTATGGCGACCAGACTCTAAATCTTCAATAGAAGAATGAGCAGAATCTGGTGGTGATGGCAAAGTGACAATGTCGCTGGCTGTGGGAAGCTCTACAGGAAGAGGTGCTGGTATTTTGGTCAGGGAGGTACTGGCTGGTATTGGCGATGAATGGGTTCTTGGCGTATTTGAATTTGAAGTATTGAGGGCGGCGACCGTCGGTGGCGGAATGGGATCAGTAGCATCTTGCAGGACGGGTATTGCTACCTCGGCGCCAGGTCCCTGCGACAGGCCAAGGCCTACGTTGTCGACAGCCTATCGCGTAGACAATAAATTTGCCAAGACAAGATTGACCTGACATATACACTAACCTTTCCTTTCAAATCCTCATCCTCCACGGGCGGTGACAAGATTGTGTCTGGTATCACACCTGCTTCGTGCCATTTCCTTACACTCCGGTCACCCCACGCTTCAAATACATTCCAACCCCTGTACTCTCCAGTGAGGCGCAAGCCACCCGAACCGATATCACCCCCTCCATCACCTTGCCCCCGTCCATTTCCATCGTAGAAGTAGCTTTCATACCCCAAATCGTCCTCACTTCCTTCGCTTGCGTCATTGGCACCAATTTCAAACCCTTCTCCGCTCTCTAGTTCTTCCACGAAAGCCGCCAAGAACTTTGCCCATCCACCCGGACCATCACCTCTCCACAACACCACTTTAGTATCAAAGTCACGTCCAAAAACAATGACCTGGCCCACAGAACCGCCTTCGCCAGGATTTAGGTCAACACCGACATAGTTGCCAGCTTTGTCGGCAATAAGTGGGATCCACCCTCTCTGAGAATATTCCTTCCGAACCCATCCAGGAGGAATAGACTGCATAACTTCACGAAGATTGGGGTTCGCACCAGTGGTAGAGTCATCATCGACTTCTCTCCAGAACCGCCATTCCTCCAGAACGCCTTCAAGTGGAAGTAAAGTCAATCCAAAAAACAGACCTTCAGCACATCCAGCCGCGGACTCGGCTTCCTGGCCGTCTACACATAGATAAGATTCGCGAACTGCAGCTGGGAGGGCAAAACCGAATTGCATCTCTATGTCGGCGAGGTCTTGGGGTAAAATTCCGTAGTTGAGGGTATCGCCTAGTTCAGGGTATTCGCGGTTTAGCCAAGTGCGAATGCGATTCCAGGTGTTTGATAAAGGAGGGTAAAGATATTTTGGTGATAAAGGGGTGTGCATAGGGTCCATATGAGTTGGCAGTAATGATGCAGAACCCTGCTGGGTGCGTATCCCAGCACTGGTAATTAGAAAATTAGTCGAATACGAGATACTCCGAAGAAGAGCAACTTACGAAGTCGGAACATAGCCATACGAGCTTGGACCCTGCGGTGGGTAGGTATATGAGGAAGGGCTGACAACCGCGTCGACATCAGGAGTGTTAAGTGCAGACGGGTCGAATGCATCGGGATGAGTGCTGAAAACAGGTGAAGAGGTAGGGAGAGAGAAGGCTTCGTGTGTTGACGACAAAGCTTGACCCTTCCTAGAGCGCTGGGACGAGTCCGAGGAAAAGAGAGACGCGAACCAGCCCATTCCTCAGAGTCAGCGAGGACGTCGTTGAGCTACCTTGAAACAAGCAAGCGACAGTGGTCGTTGGCAACAAATCAGATTACGTAACCTATACCCAATGCTCACCGACGTATCCAACGTCGCCCACGTCTTTTCTCCCATCCAACTCCCATGTGGTATACAAATCAACAACAGGCTTGTCAAGGTGTTATTTCTTTTCTCATACATGTTTTGCGTTTACTAAATCACGCCTAGGTTGCTATGTACGAGCACCTTGCCTCCCTCTTCGGGGGGCCTCCAAACCTGTACCACTTTCAGCTGTACTCTGCATGGGCAAAGTATGATTGGGGCATGATCATTACAGGAAATGTTCAAGTATTGAGGACTCATCTGTCTCTCGGCCGGGACATGATTATACCAGAGTCTGTTACCTCAGAGAGCATCTCGCCTTTCGAAGAATTATCATCCGTCATCCATGGAAAAGATAATCGCAATATTGCTATCATGCAATTGAACCACTCAGGCCGACAGTCTAGCAATTTACTAGGTGGCCGCTATCCATTCCAACCCCCTCTAGCTCCCAGCCCACTTCCTATTGGTGCAAAGGCTTCTGGCTTGCTTTATGTTCTAATCCATAAGATGCTCTTTCAAAAACCACGCGCGATGACTTATGACGATATCGACGAAGTCGTCTCGTCATTTGTAAAGGGTGCTGTGGTTGCAGCTGCATCAGGGTTCGACGGCGTACAATTGCACGTTGCGCACGGTTGTGAGTAGCATCAGGTCTTTGTAAATGATGTGGCTTATGGTGAACCAGAGCTTTCATAGATCTTCTAGCACAGTTCATCTCTCCTAAGGCTGGTCTCCTTCTGTCGCGCTCTTAGCGTTGTTCTGAATCTCATCTCCTCCAGTCGAACATACGAACGGATGAATATTCAAGTGAGAAGGAGAACGCGTTGCGACTTCTACATCGCATAACTTCGTCCATAAGAGAGGTCGTACCAAGCAAATTCATCCTGGGCATCAAGTTAAACGCATCAGACTACACCACTTCTCAAACTGGAGAACAGCTGGAGGATCGCGCGCTGGAACACCTTATAACCATCGCCCAATGGGGTGATGTCGACTTCATTGAAGTCAGCGGTGGGGATTACGAACACCCAGGTATGCTCTCGCACAATCCACTTCATTTCTCGTCTTTGACGCATACGTAGATTTCATGGCAACAACCCCCCACTCTCCCCGACAAGCTTTCTTTCATCGTTTCTCTCATCAAGCACTCAAAGCCCTAGACGCACTCCCCGAAACCTCGAAACCTCCTCCTCTCATTCTGCTTACAGGTGGTCTGCTCACGCCCGCACTCATACATAAAGCACTCTCATCTCGACATGCGCAACTGCTAGGCATTGGGCGCGGTTCCGTGCTCCGTCCCGACCTTCCTGAACTCTTGAAAACAAAGGGCAATGACCAATATCTGTGGGACGATGCCCCGTTTCAACAGGAACCCGATTTGCGGAACCCCCACTTTCTTGGCTATTGGCTTTTCAGTTGGTTTTGGGGCCACGTTCCTAACATCGCGCTTGTCGGCGCTGGAGTTAACATGGCCTGGTATGTGGTTGCGATTAGAGGCATGGCGTTGCGGATAGGTTCGAACGGCATTTCAAAGCCAAACTATTCCATCGGAGGGCTCGGAGCTGTCGTAAGGATGTGGGCTTGGACACCTTGGGATACATACACTGCAGGCACTTCGTATCGTATCTTATTCTTATTCTCCGTAGTGATGTTCGCCATACTTTCTTTGGGATTTTAGGTCTAGTGCAAGGAAATGTTTCTAAGAAAATAAGCTTTTGTTGTTATCTGAGCCGCGATTTTATTACGACCACGGTGAAGACTAGTGTGGTAGAAGATATGTCCGAAAATCGTCGTCCCCCAGCCAAAATTATAATATATGTCAGATCTTCGTATACATCGCTTTTAACCCGAGAAAAATTTGTTTTGAGTACATATCTGGGTATGAGACCGTAAGAGACCCCTGAGTGTGTGTGTCTATCGCCAAAGTCCTCACGCCCAAGAATCATTTAGGAATGTAGTCCATCATAGAAAGTACCGCAGGCGAAATGTCCAGAAATAGGAGTGATTATGCAGAAGCCCATCTAAACACCTTGAGATTCCATGTTATCAGAACCTTGCTTGATGCTCGGTACATGAGGTGAACACCACGTACCACAGGAGTCACCACAGCGTCTGTATAGTCGCGGAAAGCCATAACATCTCCAACGTAGAATATTCGTTCATCCATGAGAACAATGTGTACAGGTGGTAAACCTGGCTTTGCGTTAGAGAATATACGGCCTCATGGTTAACAGGCTGGCTTACTTCCGTCAGGATTCACCCATTGGATATCAATTTCATGGGTATCAGGGTCTATCGAGAACTGAAAAGACATGAAGTTCGTCAACGATCTAAGGAAACTAGAACCAGACAACGCACAACACTCGTTTCGAAGTGGGTGGCAGCCTTGTGGTCCTGTAGTGGCCGGTCGCCTGGTTTGGCTGAAGAGGTAAAATGTTTATGAGAAATAGAAGACTCGCCCGTCGAGGAAAAAATGTACTAGATAACGCAGTATAGCGGGGGAGATGGAAACTTCATGCAATGTCAGTAAAAGTAGATTTACGAGTGGATTGGGCGCCTACTTCTTCGACATAGCCCCAAGGGACTGCCCATACATCCCAGTTATCACACACATACGAAGGCCCTCCGAGCCCTACCCAACACGCTATCATCAGCTCTCAACATAGCATGAAAACGGTGCAACCTCACCAAAACTCTGATCTCAGAAAGTGGCCCAGTGAGGATGTATGCGTACTTCGGGGCTTGTTCAGCAGATTTCACGATCTTATGGTTGTCGAGAAAGCCGAGTACAGCGCCATTTACGTTGTCCTTGTGGATGGCGATGTGACCAATAGCGGTTCTACTCGACAGCGCGCGTTAACGAATGTCTATTCCAGGATGCCCACACCCACTGCTTAGAAACCTTGAATG
This sequence comes from Laccaria trichodermophora, assembly GCA_018417955.1. Taxonomy (NCBI): domain Eukaryota; kingdom Fungi; phylum Basidiomycota; class Agaricomycetes; order Agaricales; family Hydnangiaceae; genus Laccaria; species Laccaria trichodermophora. The sequence goes on from JACTVC010000040.1 coordinate 306,970, forward strand.
GTGCTATTGACCACAAAGTGGAGTGGGCGCTTTGATTAGTCGCAGAGTGACGCCATTGAAACAAGATACTCACCCATCCCCAGCCCACCTGCCAGTGGGCCTGTCACCTTTCGCGCTCGTTCACTCGGAGATTTGACACTCTTTTTCTTCGAGCCCTTTGGTGGCATAGGAGGCATCCCGAGCTTTTTTCTCTGCTCATTCCGTACTATTTCAGGGGGTGTATATTCTTGATCATCGTCAGCAAGGATAGAGGTCGTAAGGGCTAAAAGTGTCAACGCCAGCAAGGCGACAAAAAGTAGGACCTTCATGGCTAGTATCAGACTAGTGCGAAGGTCAAGAAAGTTGCCATTGAGCGCCAACGAAGGGGCAAAGATCCCAACTGAACGCGTCCCTGATTTCCGAAAATAGTTGTAGACGTTGAATTGAACTAAAATACAAATTGTTCGGGTATGCTCTATATTGCTCTCATCGACACTCCCCACACCTTAGAAAGTACCAAGGTGACTTCTCACTGAAAACTCTGCTCCAGTTTTGGCACGAACTTCATCCAGGGTAACTCCCCCTGCCAGGTCAATAAGCTCCATTTTGCCACTCAGTCTATCAACGTCGAAGACTGCCAACTCAGTGATGATGGTGCTGACGGCACGGGCGCCCGTCAAAGGCAGCGAACACTCCTTGAGGATCTTCGATTTGCCGTGCTTGGATGTGTGTTCCAGGACAGCGATCACCTTCGTCTTGTCGGGGTTGGACACGAGATCCATCGCGCCTCCGATTCCTGGTGGTCGTAAGTTAATTAGCTATCGGTGGTAAGAAAATACGTAGAGAAACACCTTTCAGCATCTTCCCTGGTATCATAAAATTGGCAATGTCACCAGCTTGCGAAACCTCCATGGCCTTTACAAAAGGCTAGTACCATGTTTGGGTAGAATGGAAAAATGCGACATACCCCAAGTATCGCAACATCGATATGGCCGCCGCGTATCATTGCAAATGATTCACTTGAGTCTGACAGAAAATGTCGTTAGTCTGACCTAGACAAAACGTCTAGAGGGGAAACAGCCTCACCGAATACTGAAGCGCCAGGTAGAAGCGTGACCGTTTCTTTCCCCGCATTGATAAGGTCACTATGATATCGTCCAGGGGTTAGACGTAAAGTTGAGTGTGGGAGAGTCACGTTGCATACGCGTCAAGCTGTTCCTTCGTGGGGTAAGGACCCATGCCTAAAATTCCATTCTCACTCTGCAACCAAACTCGGACGCCAGGTTCCAAATATTCCGGTACGAGGGTTGGCATGCCAATTCCCAGGTTGACGTAAAAGCCGTCTTTGATTTCTTTGGCAGCGCGCCTCGCGATTCGGTGGCGCTGAGTGATAGCAGCGGCTTTCTCTGCAGAAACAGTGGAGTCGCCGGATACGTTCTGATTTGCGAGGGTCACAAATTCAATTTGCTTCTCAGATGTTGCCTGTACAATACGGTCGACATAGACGCCTGGCAGATGGATTGCGTTTGGGGAGATGGAGCCCACTGGAACAATGTTCTCTGCCTAGAACAAGTCAACTATGGTTGTTCAGGCATTTGCAGACAAGCAGGAATACCTCGACGATGGTCAACTTCGCGTTCTTAGCCATTACGGTGCTGAAGTTCTGTGCAGCATAGCTTTGTTTGTTGGCATGTGGTAAATGAACTAATAAAACCAAGAGACATACCGAAAGACGCAGTTCCCAACTTCGTCCACTTTCCAGGCGCGTACGAAGGCAACGTCACCTGGCAGAGCGGTCTCCAGAACAAATCTTTTACCATTTATTTCTCTGGCCTCTTTGGGGATCCCCGGCAACGCGACACCGTTTGAAGCGCCACCTTCATTATAACGCTGCGGAATAGTGCCCTCCTCTATGGCAGTGGAAGCTCCGGTAGGCGTGAAGAACGCAGGGATGCCAGAAGCGTGCGCGCGTATACGCTCTGCGAGAGTTCCTTGTGGTACAAGTTCCAATGTGATTTGACCCGCAAGGTACCTGCTCTCAAAATTCTTGTTTCTATAGTAGGCTGGCTATGGGCAGAAGTAGTCGGTAGAGAATAGAAGTAACACACCCTCCTGGGTAAGAAGCGATCACTTTGACGAGCTGGTTAGTGTTGATGAGTTTGTCTAAAACTAAGTTCAGCTGCAAATTTAGGAAACTAAACGAGGTAGCCAACCCAGGCCAGAGCCAGTAGTTCCCGCATTGTTGGAGACCCCAGTCAAGTTTTGAACATTGGGTCGCCGTGACAAGGCCTCTAGCAGGGTATCTGACTTGGTCCGTTAGCTCTCCCGCAAGTAATCACGGTGGACTCGACAGACCTGGTATACCAGCCAAACCGAACCCTACCAGTCGAGAGTATAAGAGAACGAGCAAGACCACTAAACACGTACTTGAAGCTCACCTCCGCAAAGCAACACAGCTCCTGACTCTATATCCTTGACTGCCTCCTCTGCTGATGACCATACTTTGGACTTGATCGCGGGAGTCTCGGCTGCTATGCTGTACCATCGGTGCTGAGACCGCTTCGGCTTCAATATCCTGAGCGACTTTCCAGTCGCGAGAAGTTGTCTTTTGGGGATCTGTGTGAGCAGCATACTGGTGGAGTGGTCGGAGATCTTCCAGCTCCAAATAAGACAGCGTGTTTTCCCCCGTAGACGACAGGGAATATAAGATAGGCGTTCGTGGTGGTGGATTGGAGAGCTTCATCAAGAAGGTCGACCCGGACCTCGGCAATTCGGACCATATCCTTAGTCACGTAAACGGGTGGAACCTAACGACGCCCTGCGCGTTATAGAATGAGATGTTGGTTACCGTTCAAAATGTTCACAGTCACTATTGGAGAGCGAAAGCAAAGTCATATTCAAGGCAACTGGTCGAAATTATCATGGATCGTCTCGACATCGTCACATTCTTGGACGAGTGACCGTTGAAGCCGTTGGACAGCAATGTCAAACAACGCGTCAACAGCTGAGCCTGAACTTCCACCTCGCACTCACTCTTTCTTCAATCCACCCGTCTCCCAATTCACAAGATGACTGACTGGACTTCGGACGCAAATGAGGCTTTTACACTCTCTTTAGGTACACATCTTCGCCACAAATGTCAAAATACCCTTGCTTATGTGTGGCCCAAACTTCCGTTCGATAGTGAGGTCGCAGGAGGATAAAGAGGCCTTGGCGGAAAACGAGTCCTATGTTGAATTCCACCCAAATTTTACATATCCTGTACGTTTGGCGCGATTATCATATGCGCGGTTCAGCATTTAGACTTGGACGTCTAGATTTATGGAGAAGACGAGAAAATATATGGTTATAATGACTTGGTGATCAATGTATGTCCTGCTTTCATCCTTCATTGTCTTCTTAAATACTCAATGTCCTGCGGTTTCCCAGTTGCAGCTTGCTTCTGGGTCTTTGGCCCAATATCTGTCAGTAAAATATTCCGAGAAATTGGGATCTTCTTCGACAGTCGATGACGTGGAGGGAACGCTGGCCGGATTTATACCTTCAGGTATTGGTCAACTGATTTTTATTTTTATTTTTCACTTTTAACAGGATTCCTCAGACTACTACAAAGATGAAAGTGCTTTTTTGAAACGTGTGGCAGCAGACGCGGTTTCCTTCAAGCCGACAGGACAACTCATTTCAAGTTATACTAGACCTTCGCCTCTTGCTGCATCCAAAGGAAAAGGGAAGGGAGTGGAAAGAATGCAAAATTTAGATCCGGGAAGTGTAGATACGATCGAATTTGAGGTATATCATGTACGTTCATTTCACTTTCCATCATTATTCATACTCACTATAGCATAAGGCAACGTGGAATACACCTGGTTTCCGGGAATACCACCGACGAATGCAATTATTTATTTTGCTATATATTGAAGCAGGAACATATATTAACGAGGAAGATGATGTTTGGGAGTTCGTTCTACTGCAAGTAACTAGTCTCTTTCTCCACACCGCTTGAAATTAACCTCTGGCTGACCAGGTTTGAGAAGCGAAAGAGAAGGGCTTCGCCACATCTGTCAACGTACCACTTCGTTGGCTATTCATCACTCTATCCCTTCTACCATTTCCCCGAAAAAGTGCGCTTAAGACTGAGGTACTGAAACTTCACGTCATTTTTTTCCATGCCAGTACTCAAGGCTCTCCCAATGTAGTCAATTCGTCATTCTCACGCCATATCAACGCCACGGACACGGCTGTAAGCAGTATCACATAGCCTTCACTCAGTGGCTGACTTTAACCTGCGTTAAGCTGAACTTTACAACGCTATCTATCAATATGTTATGCGTCGGTCCGATGTTGCAGAACTAACCGTGGAAGATCCCGCAGAGGCATTCGAGGATCTCCGAGACAAGAATGACCTCAAAATGCTTCTTGCGAACGAGCAATTCATGCAAGAAGGTTTTGGCGGTGAAGTGTCACATGGAGGGGGTCGCGTCGGCGGGGTGGGGAGAACGGGGAAGAGTGGGCGGGGAGGCACCGGAGTATCGACGAAGGGGAAGATGGGTCCTCCAGCCGATAAGGCATGGGTTGAGAAGTGGAGAAGGGATTTAAAAATTGCAGGGGTAAGCTTCAGTTCGAATATACCATCTAGCTTACTATTTGCTGAGGACTCTATGACAGAGGCAGTTCCAACGACTCATAGAAATGCTCATCCTTTTACGATTGGATGCATCCGACGCACGCGGTCTGCGAGCGTATCGGTTACAGGTCAAAGAACGCCTCTATCGGTTTAATTTTGTGAGTTAGTTGTTGCGGCACTGGCTCAATTCTAAACATGTTGCGCTTTGTCCAGGAAATTCTTGCTCAGCTGGAGAAGGATGAGCGTCACGAGAAACTGGAAGAGACATTCCAAACTGTGAAAGACGATTATCATCGGCTTTTAGCCTTGGTTCATTGATGATGCTCAACAAACTAGCCCCTACGTGCATGTTCCAGTGATTCTAGCTATCCAGTCGATGATAATCCCTATCTAGTATCGCATGTTACTCTGGCTTTCGTGTGTTCATGTTTGGCTCTCTGCCATTCCGTTCAAACGTGATTTCAACAATCGACAGTGGGCCCTGAAACCATACATAAAACCCATGTACTTAAACCCGAAGAAACGGCACATAAGCCCAAAAAAATGACACAACCCAAAAAAATGAAACGTAAACCCAAAGAAATGCACCATAAACCCAAAGAAATGCACCATAAACTCAAAGAAATGGAAAATTTGGAATCCTCAAGCTTCTACCGCAGCAACGCACCCTTCACCCTGAGGATCCTCGTCATGGGGAAGAGCCTCCATCCCATCACCAGTTCGCTCCCGTCTTTTCTTCTCCATGACGACAAATGAGAGGACGATCAAGTCGATGTCGAGGGAACATGGCTGTATTCGAAGAGCTGATTTCCTCTCGCCAGCGAAAAGGCCTTCAGCGTTAATTGTATTCACGTGGCGCGCGACTTCTTCGTCAGTACTGGACCGCAAAAGCTGACCATGACAGTCAAACGGATACGCCCGCAATATGTGACATGAATGCTCACCACATAACTGGAATTCTTTGATGTCATCCATTGATACTCCTCTCCGTCATTCCCAACGAAATAACGGGATCTGAGATATATTTTAACGAGTCAGATGACAGTTTAAAGAAGAGACTGAGGTTGATAACAGCCGGAAAGGGGGTAACGTACGGACTGAGCTTGCGCCGCCTGTACAGAAACTTGCGGGCGCGTACACCAACCCCAGGCTTTCCGACACACCTCCCAAGACCGCCAAGTAGTGGGCTGCGAATAATAGTTGGAGTCTCCCAGGACTTCCATTCGATCTCTGCAACTATGCTGTCTTCCGTTGAATCTGCAGGGCGCTGTATGTGGGTTACACGAACCCCCCCTCTGAGCTTGGCCGTACGAATCTGGTAATGCGCGACGCCGTTGGCTGATACGAGAACGGAATTTTCTGGGTTGTTTGGGATGAGAAAAAAGTCCATGATCTTGGGGTTTGGAATTTATAATCGGTTTGTGCCACTGGCTGCGAAATGCGAGGCGTCGAGCAAAGGACAATGGCAAAACAGGGCAATAAGATTCAGTTTATGCACCAGGCACTAGGAGGAAAGTAGGAATGAGTGAATGCGACCTTTCAAACTAGGGCTGACATTTGTAGTTCAGTCTGTAAATTCCATTAGGGGTACGGGTAATTTTAGCGGGGACAGGTATCTAGTCTAGACCAGAACCTCCCCTTCAAGATATAATAAGCCGGCCTCTTCCAGAGGAAAGAAGTGACTAGTACTGACCATAGCAACAAATGTCCGAATCCGGATTCCTTGTAAAGTCTACAAATATACAGGTATTCAAGCGATACAGAGCGTGCGGGCGTTCACAGCAAAAATGGATCATGATTCAGCGAAATTGAAGACTCCAACGGTGTTCCCAAACCCAGCAAGGGCATGCGAAGGAGATATTAGGAGGGGTGCAACACGAGTGAATGGTAGGCGGGCGATGCACTCTCCTGATATTGGTGGCATTGATGAGGGAGGAGTCGTTGACGGTGTTTCTGGAGGTTTTAAAGCCAATGAAGAAAGTATTGAACTGCGCAACAATGCAACGGAAGGATCGTACGTCCACAATTCCCATCGATCCAAAGTGGCAGTTGTTAGTCCATGAGATGATGGGGCAAGTTTCATTGGTATTGTCGTTCCCCCTTTTGATTTTCCTTGTTGACGAGGCTTACGTCGAATGCCAACAAACTTTGCGGTGGTTACATCCCATCCACCACGTTCACAGGTGATATCCGTCAATTGGGCGATGATTGCGTTCTGCCAAAAGGATGAGGGATTCGTAGGTGTCACTGTGCCATTTGAGGCATCATAGTCGTCCCCGGCCAAGGGTAGTGTGAGTTGTTCTGACGATCGTCGGCCACTGTCTTTTTCAGATGCCCGCCGGGAATGTACGCCGTGCCCAGAGACAGGGAACGAGGATGTTTCAAACGCCGTGGCGAGCCTGGCTCTTGAAGCCACGGGCGAACTTTTGTGAGAGATAGCAGCATTGCTGCCACTGCGCGACCTCCGACCCAGACTCTCCCGAGAAGACATGTGGCGAACTTGACTATGTGAGCATGAACATCGTCGGAACTGATCATTCAGATACAACTTGAAAACCCTAACGACATGGTCGACCGAAAATGCCACGGAGAGACTCTCCATGGGAAGCTGACCACAAAAATGGCAGGTCTCGCAAAGCACTGGCGAAATACGCAGATGATTCACCATCCCATTGGATTCTTCCAGGATCGAGATGCATTCGCCCGTATGTCCATCCCAAAGGGATACCGTCCCAGCTTCGGTGGCAGTAGCGAGAACGAGGCGGGTACGTCCGCTGAGCTGAGCCTCGCACGCGTGTACCTTCCAAACCACATCGAACGGATTCCCTGGCTGGATATGGAATCCCGGCGAGAGCGCAGATTCAAATTCGCCTATCTCCACGACATCAAGTGTTCCATCGTTCAAGCAAAATGCAACCAAAATGCGATCATCTGGCACGACGTGCAGCAGGGACGTTCGGATGACTGAAGCGTTGTGCGATGTTGTGAAGTATGTTACCGTAGGATGATCTCCAATTGACCACCGTGTTGCTGCACCATTCTCATATGTTGCTAGAAGAGTGAGCGGGGATTCAGAGGATTTGCGTCCTGGTGGAGAGGGAGATTGTCCAAGGGTTGTCACAAATTGAATCTCCGTGACACCGGCGGAGGAATTAGGCAAGGCCAGCGGCGGAAAGGAGCGGATTTGATTTCCCTTCATCGACCATACCGAGATAATCCCGGTCCCCGTGCCCACACCAAAATGATCTCCTTTATCATCGATGTTAACACAAGTCAATGTTGCAGCTACAGATGAAGTGCTCGCTGCACGCGGCAAAACCTCAGTAGCGTCTATAGAAGTATGCGACTGTATATCAGTCCACCAGATGATAATCTCGTTGTGAATGCCGACAGAAATTACGACCTGACCATCCTTGCTTGCGGCGATGAGTTCTACATCACTGACAAAGGCACGTGGAAGTGTTGAAAAGGATATCCGTCCCTCCAAAGATGATTCCTCCTTGTTAGTTGTAAAAATGTCTCCTCTGTTTCGTTGAGCTTCCAGTAGTTCGGTATTCTTCAAAAGATAAAGCAATAAACCCCACAAAATACTAGTTGTAGCGGCAATGGGGAGAACCATGACCTTCAAAAGCCAGAGTATGAATCGGAAGGTTCGCATCGAAAAACGAGGTCGGTGAATTTTTGGCGAGCTGATATTGTCAAGTTTTGGACTGAAAGTAACGACGGTAGGAGTTTCTATGCGAAGATGAAGCAGGGACTCTTGGTTAGGATTGAGCAGTTGCCATATTTGCCAAGCAGCAGAGGTCTTATTGGGTCCTACATTGGAGAGCCTGCCGTTACTGATGCTGGGACGCTTGGTATGACGTGCGACTTGGGCAGTAGACGAGGTTGCGGTGTATGTGGAGTAGTATAGTGTCGCCGTGATCGCTAAAAGCTGAAGAAGACGACATAAACAACGTTACTCAGAACTTCAAGAGGAACATTACCATTAAGAGACTGATGTTAGTTGCCGCGCGACCTTTCAGAAGGCTTTGAGTACCAGTCATCAGCTTTTGCCATGGCGAGGGAGGTTGTTTTAAGCTTGGCGACTCCTTGCGAATCGGTGGTTTTGAGGGTGCCAGGCTGGTATCCTTGCGCAGTAACTCTTCAAGCTGTGTAAACCTTTGGCGTAAGTACTTTTGACGTAAAGATGCATTGGAGATGTGTATACCTCCAAGCGAGCAATATCAATTGAGAGCACGGCCATGAAGAACGTATGAGCGAGGAACCAATGTGCCACCAAAACCACAATGGCAAATGCACAAAACTGACGTACAGCACCAACAGCGAAGACAGCGATAATTCCAAGGGTCGCGTTGTAAAAGACGACCTTGAGAGTATTGGATGTACCAGCTCTGCTGAGTCCCTCTGCAATTCGCTGTTTGACCGATAATGTGACTGATGTTTTCCCAACTGCATCGACCTAGAATTACGTTACGGTGCTGATACCGGATAGAGGGACTGACTCATACCAAGCTGAACATGTTCTCAGCGCCGACAAAAATGATGACGACGGGAAGCAGTTCCCTTGTACGACGGGGTGAGAAATTACTGATACTTCGAGATCAGGAGACACATACCAAGGCACCATTGTGATTCTGAAGCCCACAAGTGCACACACACTAAGTGACGTAATAGTACTGACCGCGATTTCCACCAAGGCTGTGAATGTGACACCCAAACGAGAGTGCACGGCATCCATCTGGTGGAAGGACCATGCAACGTAGGCGAAGAAGCCGATGTACGCCAGATAGAGGAAAGCCGAGATGGCCGACCAGCCCGTGCTAGATGACAAATTTGTATCGTACTGTGTGTCACATTGAATGAGAATACTGCGCAGTGGAGGAAGTTAGGACGGACCTCTAGAGCTACGATGGTAGGTTCTTGGATCTGGACTGTTATTTCCGCGTGTTGAGATAAGGCATGTTGAACTGTTTGAACCCACTGTGCATGTTCGGTATTTCCGAAACAATCGGATTCCGGAAAGAAGTAAGATAGAGCTAAGAAATTGGCGTAGTCGAACTTGGAACTGGAGACATGATGCTCGTAGGACCCTCGGCCAGCAAGAACCATAGCTGGCGTTACAATCACGCCTGCCACGGTGACGTTTTGCTGATGACTGAGTGCATTTGGAGTGTTGAAGTCCGATCGCAGAGCGTCCCGATCATAATTCCAGAAGGCCAAGGGAGAAAGCACGAAGCACTTTCCGTCAGGTTGTTTAAGGCAAGGCGAGTCTCCGGCGGCAATCAGCGTCTCCAGGCGGAGTTCAAGATCAAGAGCCGATAAGAGGGTGTGTTGGTTGATAGCTCCTTCGTCGTCGGTCAATGGGCCCTGGATAAGAACACGCTCAACGCGAACGGCTCGTCCAACTTGACATTTAGCACGAGATACGGGATCATCATGAACACGAAGGGTGTCATAGCCTGACCACAAATTGACCAAATCTTTCTGCGCCTGGAAGCCTGACACGGTCTCCGGAGATAGGAATGAGTCTAGAAACCCATGCGTATTTTGCTGAGACGACGAGTAGATGGAGAGTGCTGGATAGAAGAGAGAGGTTATGACAATACAAGATATGAGGATGACGCGAATTTGATGTGTTGCGCAATGACTAGAGCGCCAAGTCAGAAAACGTAATTGAGGAGGTGAAGAACCACGCACAGTCCAAACTGAAAGAAAAACCTCTGCCCCAAAACCCGAATCCATTGAAAGAGTATTGCGAGACGATGCGGCATAATTGACGAGGTGTTGAAGTAAACTTGAATACCAGTCGTCAGTTCAGTGAGCAAGAAGCGAAGAAGGCGATGCCGACACGGATAGGAGCGCTGTGAGAGTAGAATATAAATATAAGGATGTCGAAGATACCAAAAACCGCTGCGATAATTCAAAAGGAACTGAATAACGCGCAGGGCATAGTATCCACCACGCAGCAATTTGGAGGTAGCCGCTGAGTAAAGGGTTATTTTAAGTAAGGACCCATGGGGAACTGCATCGCCACGTGTGGTCACGTGCTCGTATTCCACTCTCAACCGCCAAGACTCGGGTTTTGCTGGCTTGTCCAAGCTCGTCCATTATGGCCTCCGTATTGAAGCCTTTCTCGAGGGTGGCGTCTGTCGTGCAAAGAGGGGTTGGTCTTACGACCTCTAAAAGATGTGCGTCACGAATTTTCAGACAACGAGATTGATGCCAACTCTTCTCACTAGCCCTCCACCAAACCAACGCGCGATATGCTATTACGCAATTTCAGATGCCAGCTATGTCACCTACGATGACTGAAGGTGGAATTGCAGGGTGGAAGAAGGGCGAGGGAGAAGCATTCAGTGCGGGAGATGTGCTCCTTGAGATCGTATGTATATTAGCCAAGTTCTAATTCCTTTTTAACACATGACATCTTCTTTTCATTTAGGAGACCGACAAGGCGACAATAGACGTTGAGGCTCAAGATGACGGTATTATGGGCAAAATTCTGGTCAGTTAGGAAGTGTACTCTGGGTTCCAACAATGCCAACAAGCAGCGACGTCATTAGGCCCCAGATGGTACAAAAAATATTCCAGTGGGACAGATAATTGCGTTCTTGGCAGAGGAAGGCGACGATATCTCAAACATTGAAGTGCCAAAGCAACAAGCTGCGCCTCCCACACCCAGACAGGAGGCTTCATCACAATCTCCAGTGGTTGACAGCTCAGTTCAACCAACACCGCAACCTTCTGAACCGCCCACCCGCCTGTCCCATGCTCTCCCATCTCACGCAAGGCCTCTATTCCCCTCTGTCCACCGACTTCTACTGGAGAACAACATCTCCGACCCAGGCAAGATTCCGGGGACCGGAGTACGGGGTATGATCACTAAGGGGGATGTTCTTACATTCCTCGGTAAAGCGTCAGGGCCGAATGGGACATTCAAACAATCCCCTTCCCCTATCGAGGAGGGGAACAAACTTTTGCAGAAGAAAGAAGAGGTCAAGGTATGTAAATTCAATGTTTTGGGACACTTGCTTTCTAACCTATCTTGTGAAGATTGAGCCTCTCAACGGTCCTGCCATTCGTCGGCTGATTGTCTCATCCATGCTCCAAACTTCACTGAAAAAACGCAATCCTCCTCCAGGTACGCAGCCCGGCAAGTGATGTTCGATGTTGTGCTGACCTTCATGCACTGTAGCTTTCGCAGACGCCGATTTTGACTCAGTCATTTCTGACTATCTTCCCCCGACTCCTAAGCCTCCGTCGAAGGTTACCTCTACGACACCCTCATCAAAAAGTCCCTCTTTTATCGACGGTTTGATCTGAATTTAGACGTAATTTTCTGGGCCCTTACTTAGAAAGCTGGTAATAGACGTACTGGCTGAGCACTACTCCAAAAAAAGCCGAAAGTTTTCATTGATTGTTCGCGTAATTCTCAACAACTGCTTCAGCGCACGCAAAAGCGCTTATAACAAACTACACGGCACTTCTGTAAGGAAGTAAATTAATTTTTGGATAATTTACTTTGGTACGCGATCGTCACATGACGTGACTCAACGCGGTTTTCACCACGAACCAACCACGAACTGTTGTCGTCGTCGAATGCCATTTCCTGTTAAATAAATCGACTCTCAAGCATGTCACAGGGGGAGCTCCCTCCAGTACGTTTTCAAGTGCAAGGGATGTGCTAGCTTTGAATTCCCGCAGGTTCTAACGGCATCTGTGCATGACGTTCGTTATCTAGCCGCCCTACTTCGAGGTGTGAACTTTGTCAACGTACGAAGAAGCAGCTCATCCATCAATTGCGCCTATTTCTGAATCGTAACTTCAGCGAGCCACCGTTACAGTGACGAAACGGGGCCTCACCATCAGCGTTGAAGAAGCCCGTACCTTGCTCGGTACGCCCCATATTTGGTCTAAGTAGTCGAAATGCAAGACCTCATCCAGCTGTGTAGGCACCGCGTTTGTGTTCGCAGAGATCTTCGACGAATACGTGTATCACGCCGATGGCGATGGCCAACACCCCACGTCTTCTCAAAACTCAGACGACGAAGGCGAGGCGGACAACGCTGCGTTTGAAATTCCACTCAATATTCTGATTGACTGCCTCAACATATTTGGCACTGCTGGTCCTGCTACCTCTAGTAGTAGTGGGGGTGGAACAGGGAATTACAAACGATGGCGTCAAGTTGACGAAGATGATTCGGATGGCACGCGAGACGATGGTGATAATGGAAGAAGAGGGAGGGGAGGGGGACGTGGTGGCAGGAGAGGCGGCGGCGGCGGCGGTGGTGGTGGGAGGGGAGCTGGGGGAACTATTGAGACTTACCTTGGAGGTGGGACTGACAAGGCAACTAGCATGCGCATGTCGTACGCTGGGGCTGGGTATCCATTGACACTTCTCATGTGCGTCTTGCTGTTTTCCACCACTAGAAATCTTCCAACCTGGTTTTTCTAGAGCGGAAGATGCATCTGGTCCCACTACTACTTGCGAAATCACGACCTTTGACCCAGAACCTCAGCTCGAGTTAGAGTTTGACAATTCAGCAACGTGAACATCTTTGCTCCCCATCCGAAGCCAGTTCAGCTCAACGTCCCTTTTAGAGTTCTAAAAATCATTCTCAAAGTACCTTTCTCAAGGCTACTTGCTTCGCATGGCCCTCACGTTCTTTATGCCTTTAGTCTTCCTGGCTACGAGACGCCCTGTCAGAACTCGACCCATCATGCGACAAGTTGACTTTCATCGGGAACCCTCCTGTTAATACAGTCGTTGAACCCAACGGCGGTCAAAGACAGCAACGAAATACAACAAAGCCAATGCTGCGAATACAAGCTGGAGGGACATTCGGCAGTACTGAAGTAAGTGTAACCTTAATAACTCATCGTTTCCCCTTTAATGATGTATAGATGGACTACCCTAACGACCGAGATGTGCTAGAGACGTTCGAATGTACGAGGAGTGTCAGTTTCAGGTATTTATCCCCATCACAATCTTTTTTTGCACTAAGCTGGAATTCTAATGCTATCTGTAGCTATCGATTTGGGCATATATCTCGCACTCTACGAGCTCTTCAAAGTTCAACAAAAACTTCATTGCGAATAGACGAGGAAGGTCTTCTCAGCCTCCAATTTCTTATGCCATCACCGAAATCGGCAGGTGGGGGACCAGAGTTCGCTGACGCGTTTATTGAGTTCCGAGTGAGTTCACTGAATTGACCTCAGTGTACGAAGACTGATAAAAACCATTCAGTGTTTGGCATTGGATGACGAATTGTAAATTGTATTGCCGCTGCGAACATACTGGCATGTTGAACACTATAATATACATCATATGTACAGATTTGAGCTCCATTTTTTGACAGCAAACACAAAAAATCATCGCTGAATGTTATACATCGCGTCGAAGCCCAACACTTTAGACGAGCTCGTCAAATAGCTTCTTCTCGACTCCACGCGAACTTGCTAGATTAGAAACAATCATCCTCCGAATCGCAGCACCGTCGAGCTGACAGGTGAGTGTTGCTTAGCATGCCACAACGCCGCCGATGGACTGATCAACAACTCACCTGACTTTCCGCATCTGATGAGAAATTGACGGACATCCTACCGGGACCTGGGGTCGCCGTGCCACAGATTCCAGTGTGAACATGGGTTGCTAGGGGGGTGCCAATTGGTGCGGCAGGCCCACGGGGACCTCCCGCATGAACACCTCGTTGACCGTATCCCATGGAGTGCATCTCAAAGAGGGACGGTCTGCGCGGACTCATAGTCGGAGAGCGGGAGGACATGTTGGGCTTGATCTGGTCCAAGAGGCGGGGTGTGCTTGGAGGTGTCGGGATAGGATTGTATGGGGGAGCGTCGAGGCCACTTGTTAGTAGTTGGGCAAGTTCCTGGGAGTTTGTCGCGACAAGGGCGATTACTTCTTCAACTAGGACGTTCGTTGTTCCGTCTGGCATCTGGAGAGGCGGGGATAAATCTCAACGTTAGATGACGTTGAGCACGCGGATGAATCAACCAACCAGAATTTTCCCCAATATACCTGGGGCGTACGCTTCCACGTCAATCATAGCAATGTCTGACTCCTAACGGATGCTCAGTACTTGAGGTGCTGTAGAATATACGTCTCAACATACAATTTGAAGTAAGACGTCCCCCGCAACGAACGCTTCCCCTTCCTTCTTCCTCCACCGAGTGATCGTTCCCTGAGTCATAAGAGGAGACATCGCAGGCATAAGGATCGCTTGTCTCCTCAACGAGCCGTGGATTGCTATATCGTGTAAATCGTTATGGCCGGGACATATTCGATGACTCGACAGAAACTCACATCGTCTCCTAGCCATGTGTTGGGCTTGCATTCCGCAAGACTGCACTGCAGCCTTCGAGACAGCGAAAGTGGACATAAAACGATGGTGATGTTGGCCAGCAACGATGGGGGGGATATACCGCGGTCCTCGCGTATTTATACTCGATGCCTGGGAAAGATGGGTGGGCACAGATCAGGGTGAACAGCGTACAGCATTCAAAGATCAGTAGTTCAAAAGCTTGACACGGGTGTGCAGAACGATCTGGTATAGACTTGCAGGTTGGTCTTATGAGGGAAGGATTGTCACTTTAGAGCATGTTTTATCGAGTTCGTCCCATGACTAGAGCCATGACATCATTGGACCTGACTCAATCCTCTAGCTTGCCTCTAGCCCATTTGTAGCCAATTGTGCTCATGCGTACCTCTTCAGCAAAGTACTCAAACGGAACTTACACGGAATTATGTTGCTCACTAAGTCTTTGACACCCTCATATTCGACAGCTTCGATGTCTTTGTATCCGAAAAGATGCCACCAATTCAAGTTGAAAGCTCATCCGTGATGATTGCGATGATGGGTCTAGTTTCCACTGGCATTCCGAGTGCTGAAAGGCTGTGTTGAAAAGCCTTTCAGCTCTCGGAAAGCCACCGGGGAAGCTCGATTGAGGGATGTCCATCTGCCGCGCCTCCAACAGCCTCAACGTTGCTTTTCCAAGCTACACGACAAAGTTAAGAAATCTGATATGGTGAGATGAACTAACTACCGAGAAGAAACCCAGAAAAATTCGCGCCTTTCGCCTATAACGTCCATGTGACGCTCGAGAAACAGGAAGCCTCGGAGATCTGAGGCACAACGCGTGAAGGTGTCTAGGCTAGCAAACGAACCAATCAATATCCGACGGAAAAAGTCGGTGTTCGCTAAAATCTAGAATGGGGTTTATGCAATTTGGTGTAGCGCATCATTGAAATAATCGAAGAAGTTGACCTAGACCCGCCTGGACTTCAATGGGTAAGAAAATTTAATTATTGCCTCTTGAGCTTGAGGCCTTGAGGCCTCAAGCTGACGCACCGTTAAAACCTCGCCATACCAAAATAGTGGGAATCCATTCGGACTGGAGAAAGAGAGTAGTGGCGACACGAGCGTGCTGCCTACCAATTTTCTGCCTCCCCAGCTGCTCAGGGACCCTTCCCTGACATTGTGACCCCTAGTACACCCACAGCACGTAGCCCACACGCTAGCGCGGGCTCCAGGGAGCTAGAATCGAGATGGAAGGGTGTTCGGGTAGCCTCACTTTGCAGGTAAGGCTCAAGGTATAGTCTGTGATCGATGTGATCAGCAGTGATGGGAAGAGTGAAAGGGTGAGCGCTATTTTTAGTCACATGGCGTTTATTTATGTCAAGTCCTCTCGATTCCAGCCGCTTGCCACTGATGCGTAAAAGTCAGGCCGATATAGGAGTATAGGAGTCGCCGAATCGCTGAGGAAAAATGATGTTGTGGATGTCATTGTTCACGGAATACGGTGGATGATGCAAAGGAACGGCTGCGCCAATACATATCGTCACTTCATCTATCGAAAGAAACAATGAGATTCGAGGCGTGGGTACAACGTGCCCAGATTGCTTCAGCTTCGCGGGAAGGTTGAAGGGGGTGGAAGAACTTCTTTGATCGAGGAAGGTTTGAGAGACAGGCCAGGTAGGTGATAAGGAGCGTCATCGTCTCGGGTCGGTGGAGTTTCGTGCTTTTCCTATAGAACAATATTGACCACGTCCGTTGGTGCGAACGATGGTTAGAACGAAGTTACCCCTGCCGACGAGTGAGCACCTAATTAGCATGTTTTTATGTGTCATGGATGGAGTGCAGCAGCAGTTAATATTACGCCAATTCATTCAGTGTAAAGCGCGATGCTAAGAACTCGAAGACTGACATCTCCAAAGACCGGGACCCATATTGCTTTTCTCGGAAAACGTGGTGACGGATAGATTTCGAAATTGCGGCGTCAAAAGACATGCGAAAACCGCCAGCAAGTACGTGTGGGATTGGTGAAATAAATTGGATTACAATGGTCGATTGTAACCACCTCTTGACAAAATTAGACGCGGATGCTTGTCTACCGTTTGTTTGAATCTGAAAAAAAAAACCCCGGTGGTTGTGGTTGTGGAAGAGTGAGGTATACCGGTTTGATCGACTTACTTACTGCCGCGGTTTGCATAATTCCGTGAACACTGCGATTTCCCCCCCCACCAATTGTACACTTTCACGCGTCCCGCGGATATCTGATCAGTAAGATAACCTTGATTCTGCATACCCTCCATGATGCCACCAATCCCCGATGATCTCGAGCGAACGGTGGTAGATTGGTATTTTTTGAAGGCCTAACATATTGACTCCACTCGCAATTATCTGGAAAAATGGTCACTCGTTGTCAGTAGATAATCACATCACGCTTCAGTTCACGGTACTAATGAGAACGCGTCAGTCTAAAAATAGATTATCAGTGGTCATGTCGCCATATTGTTGACAAGTATACAAACGCGCAGGCGCTTCCAGTTCGCAAATCACCGCAATCGATTGAGAGTGCTCGCACTTTTTTTCTGTTGATGCAATGATCACATATTCCGCCATCTAATCAGCTTTTGAACCAATACTCTAGGAGACATCATCGGATTTCCTCCCCCTTCTCATGTCAGAAATATTCTCGAAGTGAGAAGGCTGTGCTTGTACAGTGAGAAGGCGATCGGGCCACTGTAAGCGGCGCTTGATTATAGACAGATGGATTGTATTCGATACAACGGGTTCACAGGTGAGTCGACTCCCCGAGCCACGCCGTGAGCATTTTACCCTCCTCTAGAGGGTACCTTGAGGGATGCTCCGAGCCGAGGGTTGAGGCCTCAACACCCGGTTCGGAGCATTCATATCCTCAACGCTGAGGATTGTGAATTTTGAATTCGGATGGCCGGCAACCACCCGGGGATAAACAAGGACTTACTGGCGCGCGGTTGATATGCGGGCGTTATTAAAGCCGTTCTATGCTTGGCGGATGCTAACGCGATACAGCTATATCATCTGCCCAAAGCGAGTCGCGACGCTCGATGGTTCACAACATTCGAAAAGGAACTTGACGACAGGGAGCGGTGTCTGCTGTCCTGAACAAAGGAAATTTCCGCTCCCTGTCGGTATGTAGACACAATTTTCAGTTTTATTGACTGCGAAAATCGCAAATTTGCTGACCGTGTCGCGGTCGCGGACTTGCTATATCAAACGTTCGAGCTTTATCTCCTTTGACTGATATCTTCCGTTACAAATCTTTACGGAATCTACCGGCGAACATCAAGTTGCCGATATGGCCTTTCGTTCATCTTCATCACCCGCGTCTTCCTCCTCCGTCTTCTCATATGCTATGAAACACATGTGAATTCCATCGCCGTAGTTACTCCCAGCCCGCAAGCTTACCTTGAGATATCTTCTGATATCTTCGCATCAACGGTATATTTGAAACGTTGCAATTTATTTTGATGGAAATCAGCTTGCCCTGCGAATCAGCGAGCGCTCAGGTTACAACATCAAGTGAACATCAACGTTTCAACTTCCGGGAGGAGGAGATTGAGCGGGCCGAATAGTCAGGGCCATGGTACGAGGAGACTAACGTCCTTGAACCCAAGTGCACACGTGCGCTGTGTTAGGTATTTGTTCTAATCTGTTCTAATGCTCGGTCAGTGGCCCCGTCCAGAACGACGGAAAGATATCAGGTACTCATTGGTTTATTTTTCGCGAGTGTTTGTTTGTCTGTATGACAGCGCCTTTTCGTTTTGACCATCTTTATTGTTCTTTGAGCTCTGGGTGCCTAAATAGTAGAGGTTCATTTACGATCTTGTTGAAGATAGGATGCCCTAGAGTCCGAGACAAGCGGTTTTTGTTTGAGAAGGATGAATTGAACAAAATTCGCAGAGGAAACCTAGTGAGCGAATAGGCGTGACATATCGATGAAGGCCTTGGAGCGCCTACAACTCTGAAGGGCAAGGACTACAAATCCAGTAAGATGCATGTTATGATCAGGATTTGTTGTCACCTACCATCGATAGGGAGTATCGGTGATGCTCGCGCATAAACAGATCATTTTCCTTTGAGCGAACGGATAGATTGGACGGGCTGACATTAAAAGCTCATTTGTGGAACGGATTCGAAGTCTGTAGAATTGTTTGCGAGAAAAAACAAAGGAAATGACTTGCCCAATAAAGTGTATAAAAAGAAGCTTTTTAGACTTGGCGGTCTTGGCATTCGGGCAGTGCCGGTAGTGTTATGTTTTATTTCGCAGACAACGTCCCCATCCATATACAATTCATACTCGTTTGAAGGGATGTGCTCTGTATCCTGAGTTTGCGCACGCAGGCTCAGCTCCTGGAATTGTAGACGCGAGAAGCTGGCTTACCGTGACTCGTGAGATCTCAAGATATGTGTAAGTAAAGGGAGGTGACTGTTGACGCGAGTGTGGGAACATGGGCCCTTTAAATTTATTAACGAGCATTGACGCCGACAGGAATGCCAAGAGTACATCCAAGTCAGGCCGACTGCGCAGATTCAGCTGTGGATGAATAAAAGATCGGCGAGTCAAAGGACGTGGCTATGCTGTCGCGAGCTTGGCATTGACTGTGCAGAAAACATATGCAAGTGCGAGAGACTGTTATGCAGCCGACCGAGGAGAATAATGGTGATGGACTGGCAGAAGGAGAGGAGTAAGAGGCGATGGGATAGCTAGAAAAGGAACGAGGATCGGATCGGGCACGTGCAACGGGGACCCCGGAGACTGCTATGGAGGCAGATCTAGATGCGAGATTGCATTTGAGACTGAGTTCGGCAGACTTACCCATTGCTTACGCTTGCTCGTCGTCTCTCCTTCGTCCACCATGACCATCCTACAATCAAGACAGCCATTTCCGCCACCAACAAAATTCAGTATACTGCTTTCTCCTCAATGGCAGCCACCTCATGCGCCATCGAGCAACTCCCTTTCATCTTCCTCCTCGCCGTCTCCAGATGGTTCCATATCGTCATCCTCTTCCTCCTCCTCTGTCTCCTCCTATACTAGCCTTAGCACAAATGACCATACTCCTGTTCAGAACCACCCGTCTTCTACTTTGTCGCCCACTTCTCGTCGTATTCGCTTTGCCCCACTTCCAGACCCCCGTCGCTCCGTCTTCATCTCAGACGACGGCGACGAAATTGTAATTCCAGAGGTCGATGATGCAACTCAAATCTCTTGCCCGGCAACCCCAACAGCCCAGGCTGTGACTTTGGAACCTGACCCGCTGTTTCAGGACAATTCTAGTCTGAGCAGTTGCTGTTCCTCAAAGAGAAACAGTGATTATACAGACATATCTTCGTCCTCGTCAACTCCAGGGACAGCTACACCAGCCTCGTCCTTTATGACACCCGCTGCTAGCGAATGTGACAGCTCGGTACCACCTTCTCCAGTGACGCTGACTGCTTCGCTTCCCACACTTCAACAATCATCAAAGCTGTCATCATCATGGCCCAAGCCAAAGTCATTGTCGCTTCTCCGCCCATTCAAGAAGTCCTCTGGGTCAACTTCCCCCTCTTCCTCCCTTTCATTAACCCCCACTCCGTCCATTGAACGCACTCCCACTGGTAACAAGAGCGAAGAGAACCGAACTATCAGTGGTATCAATCTCTTTCGTGCTTCTTCGCTTGATAGCGACAGGGAAAATGCGCAATCCGGCGGCGGTTGGGGCCTCTCCCGGTGGTCTAGCAGTAGTACAGCGAAAACCAGCGATCTCAGCGGATCTTCGCCTCTCGCCCGGACTCAAAGCACACAATCCTATAAATCAAAGTCTGCCAAACCTTCATCCATGGGTGCGAATCGCAACTCCACTGGAGGCATCTTTTCGTCAGGATCGACATCAGCCAAGCCTTTAAACCCCTCAAGAAAGGGCACGCGAATGCTTAACGGACGTGTTTACGGCGGTCCTAAACGCGACCCAAACGCCAACCCTTTCGCAAATGCTCGCGACGAAGAGCCGGAATTTGTCGAATGGGGATATGGTGGTATGGGAAGTGTTAAAGGAGCTAAGAGCGCTGGGGTATCCGGCACCAATTGGGATAGATTGCATGGGAACGGAAGTGTGAATGGATCGAAGCAGGAGGGTTCTGGCGCTCAAGAGGAGGACGAGAATGGAGACGATGGAAGTGGCATGGGATGGGTGAAAAAACGGAGAGAGAAGAGGGAGAGGGAGGAGAGAGAGAGGAAAGAGAAGGAGGAGCGGGAGAAACTTGAGCAAGAGAAAGGGCCAAAAGGGACCGACGACGTGGTGCCAGGTTCGGGCGAACTTGGTTCCGGACCAACGACTAACGTCGAAACCGTCACCTCCACCGATCACGTTCACATTGCGGTTGTCCCCACCATAGACCCACCAGAACTGTCGGTCCTCACATCCGATCCAGTCACATCCACCGAACCATCAGTGCCTCGCCCAACAACACCGGCATCGACGTCCACGACTACCGGCGTTATACATCCGTTAAGCTCTCCCTCCACATCTCCATCTGTAGAAAAGGAATACATCCACGAAACTATCTCCATCCCGACGCGGACTTACCACCATCATCGGGGGCATTCGCGGGGTGGGTCAAGGGACACGATACCTCTGAGTTTATCTTCAGGCACGAGTGTCACGTCGCCCAAAGTCATTGAGGAGACCCACAACAGCTCGAGCAGCGCGAGTGAGAGCGAGAGCGAAAGTGACTCTGAGGATATCGGGGAAGAGGATGCTGATGCCGAAGAGGACGATGACGAAGAGGACGGCGAGCTCGAGAAACGGAGAAAGACCGCATTCAGCGCTGGAGTGGAGAAGATTAGTCGATTCAAGGACCTCACGTTGTTCGATGAGGTTCTGGTATCGGAGGACCTCAATCGCGCTTAGGTGCCCGAGGCGCTCTTATCGCTTTGGGGGGGAAGGAGAAAGGAGGTTGAAAGATTCAAGTATACTTATCAAATCATACTTGACTACGGCGTTTTCAAGCACCCAAGCTTTCCCAGCTTACGCCTTCGCGTCGTTGTTCGGGAGCCACTCCTAAACGCTTCACCTTCTACCTTGGCACTCATTGAACATCCTGCTTTTGGGATCCGAGAAGCTACCAAGCACCTCCGCTCTCGTTCCACCTCATCAAACGTTTCCTCATCCGCCACCTTAATTCCACACAGCTCACCATCCAAGACCACACTTCAAAAGCAACCAATTATAATTCCACACTCTTCAACGACTTACGACATATCATAGCGAATCTAACCATTGCATATATACATCTACTGTCTGTCCTCTTAATTTATAGTGAGGGTTTCTTTTTTTTGCAAAGTATCAATCCGGAGCTAATGACGTTCTTCTTTGGTGGCATAGATCCTGCTTGGCGTGAACGTGCCGCAGTTGTAAATCTGACCCATATCGTTATCAGCACCTCAACTCCACCTTTTCTTTCCTCTTTGGCACCCGCATTTTTCCCTCCCCGACTGCGAAATATGGGACAGGCGACTATAATTTAGGTGTGTTTTGCTTACAATCTCTGCTCAACTTTGGTTGGGTGCTAACAGCAGTTGACGTGCTTAGGCTGTGCACTCACTTTTTAACAACCAAAACGCTGAAACGATTTGGCTTGCCTTGGCTAGTCCTTGGCAACGTTCTTGGTACGGGTATTTCGCTTCGGCTGGTTAAAATCAATTGCTAATTTTGCCTTTTAGACTTGCCCTCTCATCGCCTCTGGACTCGGGCTCTTGGTTTCTAGACTACAAGGCCCCACTCACCCTCTCGTCTGCTCGTCGCTTTCCCTTGTTATTGTTTCTCCTGTGGTCATTGTTTCTTCTCTAGTCATCGCTTCTTTTCATGGGTCTTGGTTATTTCGTGGTCCAGTGCTAATTTATAATGTCTGGCTCCTCATCCAATTGTGCATCATTCTGACACAACCATTTCATTTACTCTTACCTAGTATATTCAATATATCATACACGGCGCACACTGCAACATGTTGGCGTTCTCGTGAAATCATGTATTGTGGGTTCCGTAAGATCATTTGACATACCCAAAGGACAGTAACACGTGATCGTCAAGAGTTTCGCTCGTTTTCGAAGCATTCCTTAGCAAGCCTCTTAGAAAGCCAACCGTGACCTGCTCAATTTGCGCTGTACTTACCGGTGTCCAGGGTGTGGGTGTTGCAAATAGCATTCCAAATTCCTATATAAAGGCCGCCCCATCTGCAAATCTGGCGTTACCTGCTTTATCCCCTGTCTGCGCAACTCGTTCTCGCTTTCACGCGCAGCGCACGCTCTTGTTTTTTCCAACGACGAAGATATCACCCTCACCGGTTTCTCCGGCCCTTCAAAGGCTTTCTCAGGCAAGGTTGTGTTATCAAGGGGATGGTTTAGGGTCTCACCTTGACTTGACAGGTCTATAGAGCCTTTAGCAATTATACCTCAGCCAATATGCCTCCGATTTACGATAAACCGACTGTGGAGAAGTACGACTATGTCGTCATTGGTGGTGGAAGCGGGGGATCTGGGACCTCTGTGAGTCTTATGCTCTGGCTTTTGTTCCGAGCGTCACTTGACTTATGAATTAGAGGAGAGCAGCGGCATATGGTAAGAAGGTAGCTGTTGTGGAAGCTACCCCTCACCTTGGTGGCACCTGCGTCAATGTTGGTAAGACTTTAACAATCTTTTTATGGGTTTCGTTGAGTTGACGCGATTCTCTCAGGTTGTGTACCCAAGAAGGCAAGCCGCGATATCCACGCATATATGCGCCTTTCCTGACATCTAGATCGTTGCAGATCATGTGGCACGCTGCCGACCTCCAGGACAAGATCCTGCACCAAGCGCCAGGTTACAAGTTTACAGGCGTTGAGAACGCAAAGTTTGATTGGGCCGCGTTCAAGCCTCAACGCGACGCATATATCCGCAGGCTGAACAACATATATGCGACTAATTTCGATAAAGAACACGTCGAGAACCACCAAGGATTTGGGCGCGTTACTTCGCCGACATCAGTCGAGGTAACGTTTCCAGACGGCAAGGGAAAGTACACTTTGCATGCGGATAAAATTTGTGTTGCGGTTGGAGGTCGACCCGTCATCCCTTCTAATGAGGAGATTCCGGGAGCATCTAAAGGCATCGACTCTGACGGTTTCTTTGACCTTCCCGAGCAGCCGAAGCGGGTTGCAGTGATTGGTGCTGGATATATCGCGGTCGAACTTGCTGGCATCTTTAACGCCCTTGGCACGGAAACTCATCTGGTTATCCGCGGTGAGACTGTGCTCCGTACTTTCGATCCTACGTTGCAGGAAACCCTGACTCCTTGGATGGAAAAATCGGGTGTCAAGTTGCACAAGAAAAGTCACGTTACAAAAGTAGAAGGCGAACGCGGCCAGACCTTGACCGTGCACACCGACAATGGCGAAAAGATCGATGTTGACGTTGTGTTATGGGCGATTGGCCGCAAAGCGAACACGCAAGGACTTGGATTGGAAGAAATCGGAGTCAAACTAGACAAGAAAGGCGACGTAATTGTGGACGAATACCAGAACTCCTCTGTGGAAGGCATTACGGCGATTGGAGACGTACAGGGCAAGTGGCTCTTGACCCCCGTCGCTATCGCAGCCGGAAGGAGGCTTTCAAATAGACTATTTGGACCAGAAAAATTCAAGGACAATAAACTGAGCTACGTAGATATCCCGACTGTTGTCTTCTCGTCCGTCATTTTCGCTTGCTCCTCCCTTGATTCATTGATTCAATTGGGTCTCTAGGCACCCAACCATCGGAACGGTAGGTCTGACCGAACCTCAGGCCCGCAAGAAATATGGCGATGCAGTTAAGATTTGTATGATTACTCTGTGCCTTTCTGTTCATACTTTCTCAGTGCTTTACAGATAAGTCGTCATTCAAATCACTTTATTTCTCCATGGTGGATGAAGCGCACAAAGAACCGACCGTATACAAACTTATCTGCGTCGGACCAGAAGAACGCGTTGTTGGGGTGCATATTATCGGTCAGGGAAGTGACGAAGTCATGCAGGGCTTCGCAGTCGCTGTCAAGATGGGAGGTGATTATTCTTGCACTGCTTCTTTACTCATCAATGATCATCTGACCATATGTTGCTGTTCTTTTTAAGCACGGAAACAAGATTTGGACGACACTGTTGCCATTCATCCGACATCGGCGGAAGGTGAATCATCATTGTGAACTCTTGTCTTTCGCATGATCGTGACTTCGTTCTTCCAGAACTTGTCACCCTTAGATGATAGAAACAGGTGAAGGCTGTGTGTAGGCTTGGAGGCGGCGTACCTCAAGTCGTCTGCGGAAACCTCATGTATTTTTATTGATACACACCAGTCAATTCGAACCCTTTATTGTCCTTAGGTCGCGCCCTGTTGTCCCGCCCCCTCCCAAAGCAGACCAAGTGATTTATACGCCGAGATTTAGAGGCCGGACGTTTCCCGACACCAGGAGTGCGATCCAGTGCGATGTCCGCGGTTGAACTTTTGGGCTTCTTGCTTTCCAGAAACAAGAACTGGCCAAGTCACAAGAACGCGGTGGCAACCCTGAAACCGTTATGTTTGCAACTCAAAGTGGACGCGTTGACTCATCTTGCCGTTATTCCAATCGTTTCAATTACCAAACCGTTCAAACCTGCGTAAGTACACCTGTGGGGAGGTTGACCGCCCGAGTTATGGGGTACAATTACATACCTTGCACGTACCGCAAGCATCGGGTACGTGTAATCTTGTTCATTTACTGGAGACTGCGGTCAGGTGTCATAAAAAGTCAAAGGTGGCGCCCTCGTCATCGTGCGCAAGTGAAAGGCTGCCAGCCCAGCGTATACGTACGCCAAACAAGATGTTTACCGAAGGTGAAAAAGAGGGATGGGTTGTGATATTGATGTTCAAATTGACTCAAGGGTTTTCTTGGCTCGACAATCCTTTGCAGTCGTGTGACTGTCTTTTTTTTATGATCAACGGCGAGCCGCGAATTAAGCTCAGATATGTCGATTTCTGGCAAAGGACCTAGGACACCGTTTCATTAAAAGTGACGGGGAACAATTGGGGGTGGTACGAGCTTTACGATTGTCCGTGATAACTGAGAAGAGTAACTCAATCGCAAGGGTTCCCGTGCACCCTGAGTCCCGACGTGGGTTATGGGGTTGTTGTGGGGTAAGAGGAGCTATAGACTGATGGCAGATGTCATCGCATCGTAAGTCCACTATCGATTAGAAAGGACCTCTAAAAACACGGAACGAATCAGCCGATTTCTATTTGGCGCCCTTCAATGTGCGAACGTGCAAACTAGTGGGCGTCAGCTACACTTGCATTGGGCAGCGCAACGCAGCACTGTCGCGACAAGCTCCAGTGAGCAATAAAAAAGGAGGAACGTTATACAACTGATTCTTAAAAATTTGTGTAACCAATCAAGGTGAACTTCATCCGATTAGTACCCGAATGAGAGAGAATGAGTGATCGCGAGGTGTCATACAAGTACCAAGTGATGAAGCAGTACAACAATCGATTAACAGATATCCAACAGAAAGGAAAGAAAAAAACAAGCGACGTGCAACTAACTATCCCCGTATAAAATTCTCAAATTGATCTGCGATTATCAAACACAAATCAGCCATGTTTTCGGCGCGAACAGGACTCGATGGCATACCTAGTATTGAACATCAATATAGGGCATCTGAGGGGGTGCAGATGCAAGATCTCCGAGATAGTCCAGAACGACTTGAGGTTTCTTGTATCCCGCCCTGAAAAATGGCGAAGCATACTTCCTAACCTCCCCGGGAACCCTTTGCCGCGCCTTCGAAACCGCCATCCAGCCACAAGCCACCGAAACAGTTTCACCGTCTTCAACGAAATCACTATCATCATCAACTACAATCTCCTCCCGCTCCTCCTCCCCCGCCCCGCCCGGCGTGCTCTGAGTGGGCAGGGCTCCTAAGAGCCTGCAATACCGTCAGATGACGTCCTCATCGGAGTAGAACTCGTCGTCGTCCTCTTCATCAACCGATGTAAGGTTGTTGAAGTCAACCTTGTATCGAAGCAAGCCACCTATACCACCGAAACCCTTGACGAATTGGGCTCCTTCTTGTGAACGGTTGGTCACGAACTCGAGCGCCGCTCCAAAATCTTTGTACTTCTCTGCAAACCATTCGAGAAGTGCTTGAGGTTCTTCGGCCTGTTCCATCTCGAGTCCAGTCGATTTGTCTATAAACTTTTCGCGGTCCTTCTGCTGATCTTTGTATGCGTGGATGATGATCTCCTCTGTTGCACAGGTGAGAGGGTGAAAGCTCAAAAAGAAAGAGACCCACCTCCTGCAGCGTTGCGGAGAATGTAGCGCGTAATATCAAGATTCTCCCAGACAATCAGAGTCTCAACAGCACCGAGTTCAAGCGCCTTCAAGGTGTCGTCGATTCCAAAGCAGTACCTTCCAGTGTCTTGACTGATTTCATCAAAGTACTTTTGGATAAGACGTTTCTCTTGAACAAATTTGACGTTGGCAAGCGATTCAGCGGCAAGTTCGATTGCCTGGACAACGAATTAAGGCGGGTATTCCACAAATCAGATCAATTGATGCCCATACCTGATTAAAGCCATTCTCGCCACCATAACTTACATCAACGACTTTGATAATTTTAGCAGCAAGTCTCTGATCGAACATGTCGCTCTGACTGAGCTCAGTTTTGAAGTCCGCACTGCCAGCGAGGACCAAACCGGTCACGTTGACCTTGTCGTTAGTGATAAAATGTTGAACGGCCAGCTCAGCAACCTTTCGGACGTAATTATGGCGTTTTTCGTCCCGAAGACGGGAGAAACGAAGGGCAGACTGTCCACCACGTCCATGCTTCTTCGGAAGATCGACGGTGAACTTGTGGGTCACTTCACGGGTGTTACCGGCGAGGACTCCGAAAAGAGTACCGTTACCATCCATGACGATGAAACCAAAGCGTGAGTCAGATTCCAAAAGTTCGGAGAGCGCCTCTGTGTGGAATTTGTTGTCGCAGAGATAAAGCGAGCTGAATATATCGCTCAGATCAAGAGTAAACGCAGAGGGAGTCGCCTGCGTACGTGTTTATGGGTTTGTGAGGCTCAAAATCGAATGAAACCTTCTTCTCTTTTCCTTCGTCCGTGAGAATGGTTCCAACGAACAGCACGAGACCATTGGGCGGGACACGATTGTATAGTTTCAAACGCTGCTGTGTACTGGTAATGGCAGCCAGCACCGACAGACGATTGACTCGGGATTTAATATTTGAAGCAGTACCATATTCTTGAGTCAACATGGCAGAGGCACGTGAGATCTGATCCTATAAAAATTATTAGCGATGTCGGTGAAGACAAAACAGTGAGAGGTCACCTTTGGGGGGATGATAAGACTGATCATGGAAGTACCAGCTCTGGAGGTCGATTAGCCATGCATTGACCAGTATGTAGTGAAAAGATTATACCCTCTGGCGGAATCAAGGCTCTTAATGAGCTTCTTAACCTTCCACATCTGTATGTTCTGCTCCGCAGCGTCCTGACTCATGATGGGCGACGATTGCTGGTCGTACCAAGCGGTGGGGCGGGGGAAAGATGGTGATGGACTTTGAACAAGATCGATTTTAAGCACGAGGCCAAAGCTTTTTCTGTTTGCACTTGTGTTTCTCGATCTTAAACATGGACTCTGTCAGAAAACGCAAGCTCGACTCCACAAACGACAATGACTCGGGCAAGAAGCCCAGAATGACTGAAGGACCCGCCTCCGCTGGCCCAAGCGCGGTTCAATTTGCTGAAACAGCTGGAACAAGCGGGGTAGCGGCGCTGACTTCAGCGAAAGGAAAAGGAAAGGCGGAAGAGGTTGTGTCGGGTCGCGCGATCTCAAACATAGACTCTGTCAGGAAACGCACGAACGACAATGACTCGGGCAAGAAAACCAAAATGACTGAAGTGCCCGCCTCCGCTGGCCCAAGCGTGCTTCCTGAGGTTCAACCCGCTGAAACAAGTGCGGCAGCGGAGCTGGCTTCGGCTAAAGGGAAAGGAAAGGCGAAAGAAATTGTAGCGGACGCGCCGGGTCGCGCGTCAAGACCGAGAATTAACAAGCTCGCGCCACCACGTCCGTTCCCAACGGTACCGAAGTCTGTATCTGCCACTGGCCCACGTTCAGCACACAAAGAGGGCAAGAATTTTCTCTGTTTGACTCGTAAAACCTCGCTGGGTGCCTATATGCGCAGATGTAAAGATGTGATTATCAAAGACGGGTACGCTATCACCTATTTACCACCTCGCCGTAAATTTAACCACTTTTCAGATATAAAACTCTTCATCTAAGCGCGATGGGAGCTGCGATACCCCTTCTTCTCCAGCTTACATGCGCCCTGCCTCCTATTCTCCCCTTCCTCAAAGACGAGATACACACGGAAGTGACAACTGGAACGGTTAATGTTCAGGACGAAGTCATACCCGAGGATGACGAGGAGAATATCACTTATCAAACGCGAGGAAAGTCTACCGTCAAGGTCATTTTTAGAATCGGTGATGGCGAATTTGAAGGTGACCGCACTGGTCCACTCAGGAAATATAGTAAGGGTGGAGGAGGAAAGAATAAAAATGGGAGCGGCGGGAAAGATAATGGCGTTGGAAAGCAAAAGGATCAAGGATCGTCTGCACTGGTATTCCAGGAGCCCGAACAAGAAGATTTTATGGATATGCTATGAGGTTGGCACATATCACCTCCTTGAATCTTCAAAGCAGACGTCGACGTGTGTATCCGTCATCCATAAACTTTGAAATGCTTAAAAATACAATATACATTTTATATTCCTTCCAGCCCTCTCATTACTTGGTCAAGCCGCTTTCCTTCCTCCTAATTTCGGGTTCCAGGGGAAACCGCTGGCTCTCGGGGCTAAGCGAGTACAGCCTTGTCCAAATCGGCTCCAAAGGTTTGGGAGTCCTCCAGGCGAATTCATCATTACGCAACCACAAACGGATAAGGTGCCTTCTGGAGAGGAGTGAATAATTCATCTCATGACGGCGTATCGTAGGCGAAACTCACGTCTTTTCTGGACTGTCCTTGAACGAATCTCTCGCATGCAACAGCCCCATACTGTTGATGTACTGAATATCGCCTTTCTGGAAATTCAGCCCAAGAGAATATTTCTCCGCCAGGAAATGCACTGCGTCCAAGGCTTCCGCTTGAGCCTCAGTAATCGGCGGAATATTCGGACTCCGTTTCTGCTGCCCATATCCTGTAAAGTGCCTGCGTGAATATTGAATTATTACGTGGCCGTCCTCGTAGTACAAAACTGGTCGAGTTGTATATCCGGGATCACCTCCAAAACTATTTTTTACAACCTTGAGAATAGAATACAACGCGACATTTTGATGAAAAACACGAACCTATCAAGCGGCCACGGCTCGCTTAGGGTATGAATCAAATCCGGGCGCGTCGCCGCCAACTCATTGTACACGCGCGCCCCACTGCTGATTCTAGAAGTACCGCCCTCTTCAGCCGTCGCCAGAGCCATCAAGGCGATTAAGTCACCAACATCGGTGTGGAAGACTTGCTTATCCGTGGTATACGCCGAGTTTCCGATCCCTCCCTTCTCATGAGCATGGCTGACCGTAAGGTCCTTGATATGAGCGAGCACGGCGCCAGTTCCATCTTGCTTTCCTCGCGCAGATCCGACATGGGAGGATATCCCTATTTGATAGTTGCATTTGACTCTCGCTAAGCGACGGAGGTTGTCAATGGGCGGTACGCACCAGCGTAGATTATAGCCAGGTCCGCGGGTGAGTATTGATCGATTGGGATAGTTCGTAGAACGAAGAAACCACGCCCAGAGTACAGTTCCTGGGCAAGACCCCGTAGTTCTTTGCTCAAAGTGGGCAGTGGGAAAGTATTCCTGCCGACATGCCCCATCTCAATGTTCAGGCCTATATAATCAGATTGGTGAGCAGTTTCATTCACGTATGCGATATGATCCCGACCTTTGAAATGTACCAGAGCGTCGTTGATTTCTTGCAACTCCGATGGAGTTAGGTCGTACACCCATTGGTCCTCATTTTGCCAGTTTTTTCCCTCCCATACGATAGGACCTTCCACTTTCTGAGGATATCCCGTTGGAAGGGCAGTGGATGGTAAGCTTGGATCCTCGGCCAACCTTCTCGCTGTGCGTGCGCGAAATTTCGTTTCATCAGGGTGATATTCAATATCTGGTTGGGTGGCGGCCGATATAGTCATGATTGAGGGAGGTGATCATGATGTCATGGACGACGTTCGTACGTGAATCGAATTCAAGCATAAAATTGTTGCACCACATGCATGCAGGCCTTGCCATGGAAGGCTCAGAAGTGTGAAAATCTTATGCTCGTCAGATTCGAAGGGGTATAGATTTAGACTACATTTCCGCTGAGAACAAGGGTATTTTCGAAAAAGAAAACAAACAAACAAAAGTCAAACCACTATTGTGCCCGTCAATCTCACATCCCGGATCGACGCGCCAACATACACAGTAAAAGTTCCAGTAGGACGCACGTACGCCTGACTGGGGGTATCCCAAACGCTTGAAAAAATCAATGATCAGCAACTCCCGCCAGGAAATTCTAATGGCAGTAGCAGCATACCTCATATCTCTCCGACTGAGAGTGAACAAAACACCGGAACTCGCACCAACATCCAACTCAACCTCCTCAAAGCCTCTCAACACTCTCTTCGGTTCCACCGCACTCGACGGGTATGCAAGGTACAGCTGTGGTTTCTCATATCCGGCAAACACACCCGTGTTGGTCACGGTGAACTTTATCAATCGTGAGTCGTCTCCTGAAGAGGCGATGGACAGTCCCGAGTACGAAAACGTCGTGTAGGAAAGTCCGAATCCAAATTCGAAGCGCGGTGTTATGTTCTGGTCGTCCATGTACCGGTAATCAAGAAGAAGCTTCTCCTTGTATTCAATCTGTCAGATGTTCATGAAAATTCGTTGAAAAAAGAGCAGAAAGAATGGCACCGTTGGAAACCCAAGGCTGTTGTAGACGATGGAAGTCGCATAAGCAGCTTCATTCTGGCCAGAAAGTCATTTTGAGTGCTAAGATGGAGAGCGCAAGAACTGACATCGGCAATGCTGAATGGTAGTCTTCCGCTCGGGTTGTACTTTCCAAACATAACATCGACGATCGAAGGCCCAGTTTGCTCTCCTGGGGCCCCTGCATAAATGATAGCGGTGACGTTCGGGTGAGTACTCCAAGGCATGTACACAGGTCCCACAGAATGCACAATGACGATAGTGTTGTTGCAAACCGCTGCCACTTGCTCAACCTGGCATCACAAACCAGTTAACGAGAGAAACCTCGCGGCTGTGTTTGACTGACCAGACTGCCTCCACTCCACCACAAATTGAGGTCATTTCTGTCGCCCATGTTGCCCACCACAACATCATAGAAATCTAGTTCGCCGCTCATACTATAGTAACCGTCAAAACCATGCGTCTCTGAGCGAGACAAGACATACGCATTTACAAAGACAAATGCCACATCTTTGGCCCTTGCAGCATTGACTCCATCGTTCAAGTTGTTCGACAGTGACGACGTAATTGTCGCCGAGGAACCCACAAAGGAAGTTATTGCAGTGATAGGAGGAATGATAAACTGAAGGGAATTCGATCCCGAGCCCCATCTATCCGAAACAACGATCAATATAATGGCGAAATGTAAAAAGAAAAAGAGCTCACCCGATGGACATCGTGCCATCATTACATTCGTTTAGGTCATTACAGTTGAGATTCGGGATCTTGGCATCCTGCCCAACCACAGCAATCGTCTTTATCATCGATTGCGCAAGTGGAAGACCTCGGATTGTTGTTCCGGTGGGAGTACCGGTGGTCGTCGTGCGGTTGTTTTTCAGTAAGACGGCTGAAGCAGATGCGATCTCGCGAACGAGGTTGGTATGTGCATCGGTTCTGACATTAACATTTAGATTCCGAGGTCCAGAGCCGTCGCTCTTCTGTGCGTCGAAATTGACGGGGGGATAGCCCTATAACACTTTTGTATCAGTAAGACTGCAAGGATACTCATGCGCAAATTTACAGAATCTTGACCAAGATGATACCAAGGAGCGAGTATTCTGGCAACCATCTGGTTGAGCCTCTGCGCAATAGATGTTAGACGAGAACATATCAATAGTAGGGTAAACCAAACATCAGTAGAAACTGAGCCACTCTTGACAGCAGACTCCAAGCCCCCAAAGACGCCTCCACCTCAAAGTAAATTTGAGTACTGCTGACTTTGGGAAGATGAAATGGACATACCGACGACTATATAGTCTCCAGGTTGCTCCATATCCAATCCAGCATTTGCGTTATCGCTGGTAGCATCGTGTGTCGCTCCCCAGTCGCTCACAACATACCCTGGACTTCATAAGAGACGAGATCAAAATAACAAGCAACGCGAGTACCGTTGAATCCATTCGCCCGCAATAGCCCATTCGGCCCAAGAAGCCCGGCGTTATGACATGACGAAGTTTCGTTAAAGCGGTTGTATGCGCACATAACAGAAGCAACGTCGGCCTGGGAAGTGATGTAAGGCTTCTGTTGCTGTGGTTATGCATATGCCTACCTCAATACTTCGAAGGAAGGGATAAAAGTATATTTCATGGAGAGTCCTGTCATCAACATTAGAGGTGTAGCCAAAGCGCCAGTGTTCCTGATTATTAGCAATGAAATGCTTCGCGCAGGCCTGCACGCCAACGCTCTGCACACCGATGATAGTCTCGTAGGCACCTTCACCGTTGAGATATGGATCCGGTCCGAAACTGGGGATTTTCAATCTGAAATCGTGAAGAAATAGAATGTTATCAACCTCACCTTTCCCAAGCACGACCAGCCTTTGGATTTCTCATCTGCAGAGACAAAGTTCTGTTCGCTGTAATTCAGCTAAACAAATATATGCGCACGATATCCATAGCTGGACCTAAAAACACGCTAAACTAAACATCAAAAATGTTTCTTGAGGACATCAACGACGAAATACTTACTGGACACCCTTTCCGCGAAACTCTTCTCCAATCGCCT
This sequence comes from Laccaria trichodermophora, assembly GCA_018417955.1. Taxonomy (NCBI): domain Eukaryota; kingdom Fungi; phylum Basidiomycota; class Agaricomycetes; order Agaricales; family Hydnangiaceae; genus Laccaria; species Laccaria trichodermophora. Next base: position 340,963 of record JACTVC010000040.1, read on the forward strand.
GGCCTCTCGCGCGAATCAGCCGCCGGCTAAAAGTCGCGGCGGCATTGTTACCTGCGGGAAACCCAGTGACATTCTTCACGAGTCGTAGTCCCGCTGGTCCATCTTGAAAACAAATGGAGGGAATCCCAAGGCGCGGGATGGCTGTAGTATCGCCGACACAACGTCCTACGTACGCGTGCAATGTTAAAGACGCGCATGGCAGTGTCGAGTGTCGGCTCACGGTTGGCGTTGAGCTGCCCTGTTCCTCGGACAACACCCAGTTTCTCGGCGAGGGTCATTTGGGCAACTGCGGCATTGGCCAAAACGAAGGACTCGTTCCAAGAGCCTAGACGCGATCAGTGATCTGGTGAGCGCGATTTGATAGAGAAGGAGAGTCACGGGTTGTGAATGCATCTGAGAAACGTACGCAGAGCGCGATAAAGACGAATAGTGGGCGAATCATTACGCCTAGCAAATTATCATGGGCCCCAGTTAGTTATATTCAGAAAAACAGAGCCCCGAAGTCCGCAACCACAGTACCGCCGAGCGGAGGATGGGCAACAGGAACTATTTCGGGAAATAAAAGCACGCGTGTGTGTGTTTCAAGAAGCACCAGAGGCCAAGGGAAGACATTGAAGGTGACAAGCGTAGCACCAGTGGATTGACAGTTGAGTATACAGCCTGAGCACATGACGGAACGCTTCTGGGTGTGCATGGGACTGTAGGGTGCATGAGGTTGAGGAAATGCTGGATGCTAGATAGATAAGTATCTTCAGCGTGACCTTTGTTGGACAAGACGCGGCAGTCATCTGGCAAGTCACAAGAGAAGAGAACACAAGTTGCATTGTAGGGGGCTACTATATGTGGTCACGATGTGCACGCGTGCGTATGAGTCAGGATATGCGGAGGCCACTTTTCATGGCATTCCCTTGCTCCTGTTCTTTTGAAAAGGTTCACACATATTTAATTACTATATAGAGTGTTGCTTGCAGAGCTTTATGGGATTTCTGAGGTGCAGGAACAACACGAAAAATGCACTCCGCATATCCTGACTCATACGCACATGTTGACCAACATATAGTACTTATACCAAATGCAATCGCTTGGTGTTGATTTGGTGTTGATTGGAGGAAAAAATCATCAAAAAATAATAATTGAAAATATATCCTCTACTCCTCTTTCTCCTCCTCGCCCTCTTTCGTTTCTTCCTCGTCCTTCTCTGGCTCTTTTGCGCCCTCAGTCTCCCCTTCAGCTTGCTTACTACCCATAACAGTTGCATTGATACTAAATCGCAGAATCAGCAAACAGCGAATAAACTTGTTAACAAAGAATACGCACTTGAGCATGACATGCACTTTCTCTTTTCCATGTTCACCCGTCTCGGAGCCCTGCAATTCAACGGTGATACGCTTGCTCCCCTTCCAGCCATAGCTACCAGTGGAGAACGTGCTTGGGACCAGCGTCAGCGTCCCTATGAACCCAACGTCCTCCGGGGCTACCGTATCCGCATCCTCCGTTGTTACGATGCTTGGGGGTGTGTGAGTGATGTTCACATGGAGAGGCAAGGCCTTGGCTTTGAAAGCGGATGCTGGGATTGCAGCCTGTGTGTGGCATTGAAAGTTAGTGAACATGAAACATGTTGTATGTCGACTGGGCACATACCTTTGCGCCTTTCTTCGCGCCACCCTTTTTGCCTTTGCCTTTTGGTGAGCTGCTCGTCTTTGCCGCTTTGGAGATGCGTTCTGTAGAGCCGGCCTCTTCAGCTGCTCGTTTAGTTCCTGGGTGGCATAACTCGTCAGCAACAAAAACTGCTCTTCTAGAGAATATTGTCGTACCAGCCATTGTTAATAGTTTGTGATGGTGGTAAGGAAAGGAAATGTGAGTGGTTTGAATTGAACGGTGGATATTTATTGTGATTCGCGCGGTGGCCTGCTATGCAACGGTTGTGGAGTGACCCTGGTGGCCAAAAATGACGTCACGCGACTTTTGTAATATTACAGGTCAAAATCAAAGTCCGAGTCCGAGTCGTTGCCTTTCTTCTTTTCCGGTCCTCTAATATTTCTCTTACTTCTCCCATTCGTCGCAGTCGTTGCTGAGCGCATTCTTGACGACAGATCATAGTCCTCTTCCTCCGCACTATCCTCGTCGTCGTCTGGTCGACGCTCGGCTGGCTGCGAGACCTCTGGGATGTCCAGTGCCCCGGTCACTAGAAGGATTGCTTCGAGTTCTTTGTAGCGTAGGGTGAGACACGTGGGCGTGGTGGTCAATGACATGGACACATACCTTCCTGACGTCGTTCACGGTCTGCGCCCCACGCGACGATCTGATTCCGTATATCCCCTTTCCTGTATACGATTAACATAGGCACCCGAGTATCAGGTAGGTATGGAATGCATTTATCCCCGATGATAGAAATAAATTTTGTGCGAGGGTATTTTGTCGCTAGAGCGCGAATGTGTTGAAATGTGCGATCGCTTCTTGGTATCCTGTACCCACCGTTTTAGCACATACATTTCGTAGAGTACTAAAGGGTGCAACCCACCCATCTTTATACAAGAAACACACAACCCCAGTGCCCTTCTCGTTATCGTCCTCCTCCTCGTCGACATTGCTAGCCTCAGTGACTTCCCGAGTGTAGTCTTCCCTGCCGATCGGATACACACGTCCAAATCTACCCTTCTTATCTTCTTTCCGTTCATCGGCGAGGCGCTGTTTTCGGTAGGCAGCGATCATACGTTCGGTCTTATCGTCTGGTGCATCCTCGCTGAATTCCTGGAGTTCAGAAGATGTAAAGTCGTTTAAGAGATCATCGAATGTGGGTGAGGGTGGTGGAGACGGAGACGGCGGCGTGGGTTCTCGTGGTGGTAGGATGCCGTGTTTCCGAAGGGCATCGTTGCTGTTCAGGGGCGTTGGCTCCAATAATGAGACGTGAGCGGGGATGGACTTACAATTCGGTATCTTCGTTGGGGTTGATAGACATGATGAAAGCAAACTAGAAACCCGGGGTTTTTGTATTGGTTTTCAATGACATCGTCGGACGCAGTCACAAGTTTATTTAACGCAGTCAGCTGCGCTCAAACAAGGCTGTACTTGAGCTCAATTCCAATAATCCGATCTTGCCGTATTCCTTACGAACTGCTGCGGGACGTAAAGCATACCATTGCAACAGCGTACTACTGCCCGACAATATACAGACAGCAGATATCACAATAGTGTAGAAATCCCCACTGATGCTCTCACTCGCTATAAATTCCTACACCACCCCGCTAAACTATGAGCTCCTGGATCTCCCAACCCCAGAGCTATCCTCTCCAACGGACGTCCTAGTCAAAGTTCATGCAGCAAGCATCAATCCTGGCGACGTCAAAACGGCTGCAGGCGCAACAAGGGTCATGATGCCCCTAACGTTTCCATATAAACTCGGATTGGATCTGAGCGGGACAATCGTGCGTGTTGGGGAAGCGGTCACCGAGTTTTCTGAGGGCGACGAGGTATTTGGGATGTTACCCCTAACAACACGAGGTGGTACGTATCTTGTCCTTCTTCCTTTTGCGTTGCCCAAGTTTTGTTTCCTTAGGTTCCGTGGCGGAATACGCCTTAATATCCTCAACAAGGCTCGTGAAGAAACCAACATCCCTTTCGCACACCGAAGCAGCTTCCCTTCCTTGTGTTGCCGTCACCGCGTTACAATCCCTCGAAAGGGCGAACACCGTCATCGAAGGGGGCCTGTCCGGAAAAACAGTCTTCATCCCGGCTGGTCTGAGCGGCACGGGGTCCATCGCAGTTCAACTAGCCAAGCGGGTGTATGGCGCAGGGAAGGTAATTACCACCGTGTCAAAGTCGAAGATCGGTAAGGTGGACGAGTTTCTGGGCGCCGGTGTTGTCGATCAAGTGATTGACTATACGAAGGAGGACGTATTGCAGCTTGTGGAGAAAGGCAGCGTTGATTTTTTCTATGATACTGCGGGGGCGAGCATGCAGTACATCTCGGTGATGAAGAAGGGCGGGTTAATTATTTCGATCACGACGATGCCTTCGGGAAAGGAGGTCGCCAAACTCATGCCTGACGCGCCGTATAGCATTCTCCGCTTGCTTGATGTCTTGGACTGGGTTAATCAATGGAGAGTTTGGTGGTGGGGTGCTCGGTTGGAAGCTCGGGTGGAGACGGTGGACGCAAGTGGTGTTGCTCGAGTATCGCAGCTGGTTGAGGAGGGCAAAATCAAGGCTGTTGTTGGTCGGACCGCGGATCTGAATGATTTGCAGGGGATAAGGGACGCTTGTGCAGAGATAAAGGCGGGCAAAGGAGGCCTAGGGAAATTTGTCGTGGTTATGAGTGAAGGACAGATTCACGCGTGATTTGTACCTCTATAGACGACTCTTACACTCACTTCAACGGCAGGCCTCATGGCCAACGTCAGTCTAACCTGCCAACAACTGGAAACTCTGTTACCACGTCGGTATCAGGAGGAAGTCTTTACACGGGCTCAGAAAGGTCTCTCACACTGGCACATCCTTTTTCACTTCCTTCCGATTAAAACTATCGCCAGGGAACATCATCGCGGCTCTCAACACAGGTTCAGGAAAGACCCTAATCAGTCTTCTTCTTATCAAATGGACAATAGCCAAGGAACAGTCAAAGGGAAAGGTTATCATCTTCTTGGTCCCGAAAGTAACGCTCGTGGAACAACAGAGCCTTTACATTGATAAGAACACTCCAGATAGCATTCGGGTTATGAAACTTCACGGCGCTTTGGATATTGACTTGGGCGACAGGGCAGGGTGGAAGAAGCGATTCGAGGAACATGAAGTGCTTGTCATGACTGGTAGCTTGTCATTTGCCCCGTATCGTTGAACGCCTTCCCTCATGACCTGACATAGCTCAGATCTTCCTCAATATATTGACGCATTCAGTGTGGAGTATCGACAAAGTCTCGCTGATGATCTTTGACGAATGTCACCATGCGAGGAAGAATCATCCGTACAATGGGATCATGCGCGAATATTTTCACGTCCCTTCTTCGCGAAGACCAAAGATTTTTGGAATGACTGCCTCTCCTATCTGGAACATAAAAGATCCGGCGGGATCTTTGGCGACCCTCGAGCAAAACATGGATGCCAAGGTGATTGGCGTTCGAGATCATATCGAGGAATTGGTCGATCATTCTCCAAAGCCTATCGAGGTCAGTGCTTAACCTTATCTACTCATCTCATGACGATAACACTCTGCATAGGTTATAGAAGAATATCCTTCGCCCCCAGAAGAATACGACTATCCTTTCCCCACAATTTATATGTGTCTTCAAATATTCGAGAAGACTATATGGGATCAATTAGACATACCGTGGAGTAAAATAGAAATGCGGTATTTTTCTACTCTCCATAACCTGGGCCCATACTGCGCTTCCCTTTTCCTCTTCCTGGAGATCCAGCATCACCTCACCAACCTGTTCGCCGAATGCCAAAAGTATTTATACCCAGTCGATGGGGACATGGCCGTCGACGTTCCCTCTTCGACACCAGCAAAGCAGATACCTCTCGAAATTTTCGACATAGATGATATCGTCTCAGACTTCCGATCGTTTTTCTCTTCTGACGATTGTCCAGCACAGATACCAATACCCATTCCACTATCCTGGTGTTCTCCAAAGGTTGAAAGCCTCGTCAAGGTGTTACTTAAATATAGCTCTCCCACGTTCCAAGGCATCATCTTCGTAGAGCAACGCCAAGTTGCCTTAACTCTTGGCAGACTTCTTGAAGCTGTCCCCGAGCTGCAGGACACCATACGTTGTGCCCATCTCGTTGGCCAGGGCGTTAACAGCGAAGGCGTTTCAAGGCATTCTGATCGCTATCAAGGCGATGCTGTGAAACTCTTTCGTGATAAGGAGATTAACATATGTATGTTTCTTCTCATCGTCGCATGATCTAGCTTGACGGCTGACGACATGATTCGTCAAGTAATCGCAACCTCGGTTGCAGAGGAGGGTCTTGATTTTCCTGCAAGTTGCATAGTCGTAATTTTGAGCGTGTATTCTGACTTCTTATTCAACCAGGCTTGCGATCTTGTAGTCCGATTCGACCCTCTTCAGCATCTAGTCGGATATGTTCAATCCCGTGGTAGGGCCAGGAACAAAGCCTCCACCTTCATCATAATGATTCAGAAAGACGACTTGGCGCAGCTCACTCGGTATAAAGCTCTCCAGGAAGGGGAGCCAGAAATTAACAAGGCTTATCAAACGAGACATCTCAACACAGACGATGATCTCGAGGATGATGACGATGATGACATGAATAACCTGGTGGATCTGGCGGAGCGCGAACGTTATGTCGTTCCATCGACGGGAGCCATTCTCTCCTACGATAACGCCACCAACCTCATTCATCATCTATGTGCACTCATCCCTCGTGATGCCTTCACGCCCCCTCATCAGCCCACTTTCACTGGTTCTTTTCAGTCCACGATGCGTTTGCCGCCTAGCTTACCCCTTCCACCACGTCATCTGAGTTATCTTGGCCCTCCTAAACGATCTAAAAAGGAAGCCAAGCGTGCCGTTGCTTTCTGTGCGGTAAAGCGGCTTTGCAAGCTCGACGTTTTTGACGACTATCTGCTGCCCATTTCGAGTCAAGTTCATGAGGAGGATAAGCAGCGGGTGACCCGTGTTCGCAACGTCCCTGCCATTATGACGGTGTCCGTTAGGGATCCTTGGTGTATGGGATCCAAACTCTGGATCCATCCCATCTTTATCGATGGATGTCAGGTTGCTGGACTTGTAACTGGAACCAAGTTGCCCCCCGTTGAAGTATTGGCTGCTTCGTCTCATGTTCGAACTGGGTTGGCTGAGCTTCTGGTCTTTCATGAAGATTTGGAATTTGAGGAAAGAAAGATCATGCACGACTTTACGAAGCTGGGTATCTGGTACCGCATCACGTCAAGTCCCTTTGTTTCTGCTACGAGTCTTTTCCTTATCCCCCTCACAGGCGATAATCAGCCTGATTTCCCCGCCATGACTCGCTTAGTGGATAATCCTTGGGGCCGTGAGGATTGGGGCTCTGTTACCGAGGATGATTATGACCGAAGAATCGTAATGAGCACCTACGAAAAGGGTCGCACGTATCTCCTCAAAAAGGTCCGTGACGACTTGTCCCCCATGTCTGTTCCGACTCGCGCATCGTCACAGGCTGCTTTTCCGACGTACCACGAATACTTTGTCAGCAAATGGACGAGGAAGCGCCCCGCCATAGTTCCAGTCGATGGACCACTGTTGGAGGCGGCCATCCACCCAAAGAGCCATTTAGGCTCTTACTCCCTTTACCCAACAAATTGTGATACCATTGCTGCTCCGTCAAACGCCCAAGTTCGCCTGCTTCCTCAAGGCTGTACTCGCTGGATAGATTTGTCCTTTGACCTCTGTCGCGCTTTCGAAGCCCTTCCTGTCATCTGCCGTCGCCTCACCGATGTTTATCGAATCCAATGTGGGCGGTTTGAGCTTGGTCTTCCGCTCATCACCGAGAATCTGCTCATCGAGGCGTTCACGCTCCCGTCGTCCAAGCCTAGTTGTAATGATCAGCGGATGGAGACTCTGGGAGATGCAGTCCTTCAAATTTGTACCACTGTTCACCTGCTCAATGCATACCCCAATCGGCACGAGGGGCAGCTGACTGATCTGCGGCAACAGTTTGTCTCTAATAATTACCTTCTTTCTCGGGCCAAGGACGTTGGTTTGGAACGCTTCCTGACCAGTGAAGTTGAGACCGTCCATAAATGGAGGTACACCTTGCCTGATGATGGTAATGGTGAGGGGTTAAGGGATTTACCAAAGCTATCTGCGGAGAGGGAGTATCCTCGTCGGAGTCTGCAGGATTGCATGGAAGCAGTATTGGGTGCGAGCTTCTTGACCGGTGGCATTTCTATGGCTTTGGCCACGGGAACGGCTTTGGGACTAGCGTTTGGAGGTCCCCACCCTTGGTGGAGGCGATATCCGCCAAGCGCTCCACCCACAGCCGTCTCCGCATTGTTCGAAGGTTTGGAAACGAGCCTTGGGTATAAGTTTCATCATAATCATCTCATCCTTGAAGCTGTTACTCACCCTTCTTTTACATCTTCTGGTGGCCCTTCATACCAGAGATTGGAGTTTTTGGGTGATGGTAAGTCGGTCTGTTGCGCTCAAGCTACTTTTTTACTAACAATTCTAAGCGCTGCTGGATCTTGTGGTCATCAAGTACCTATACGACAAATTTCCTTCTGCGACGTCTCATGAACTTGCATTTCCCCGCACTAGAACCATATGTGCCCAAACTCTTGCGCATGTGGCTGTCAAACGCTTAGGCCTTCATAACATCATGTTGGTAAACTGTCCAGCACTTATGATGGCCATCAACGGCTATGTTCCCATGTTGAAAGCAGCATCGAGCGAGGAGATCGTCAACAAGGGTTGGAAGTACGATCCTCCAAAGGCTCTCAGTGACGTGTTCGAAAGTGTCATGGGAGCTATATTCGTTGACACGGGATATGACTACGACAAGACTGCATCCGTGATTGAATACGTTATGGAGGATGTCCTCTCCGTCCTTTCGCCGTCTCTTACGAAGGATCCTGTCTCCGACCTTTTGGAATGGGCCGGAAAAGCTGGTTGTATGAAAGTAGTTTTCGGGTGAGTTCAGTCCTTGTCTTCTGTCGCTTTTTTATTATTAAGACTGCTTCGTGAACAGCAGAAAGGTGAAATCGACGGGAAAACTCCAGGCTGAGGGGGTCACGGTTTCTGTACACGGGAACATCGTGATTGGACCCATTGTTTCTACTAGCCTGCCTGTTGCGAAGTATGCTGCAGCAGAAAGGGCGATGGCGATGCTCAAGGATGGGGAGACGGACAAGTCATTAGCCCACTTGTGCGATTGTGGGAAGCACATGGAAATCGACAGCACTGAACCGGCGTTGGTGGAAGATGGTGCAAAGTTGGACGCTGTGTTTGACGAAGAGCTGGATGCGGAGGAGGCAGCTGAGGTTGATCACATTATGACCACGGAACTCTCATAACGGGCACCACTCGTTTTGTCGCGTGATGACTGACCGCGATGGCCTAGAAATTTGCTAGCCCATCAGGATCAGTCATGGCTCGCCAAAACGCAAGAACTATCGAGGACATTCACGTTACGTAGCTGAAGGACATCATCAGGAAAATCACGGGCACTTGATTTTCCCAGTTAGTATTTGTCATGTCAAAACAACGCGACACTGCCTTGGCACCTTTGATAATGCTATATATAGGTTTAACGATGATGCGTAAAGTAGGCAAAATATGGTAAGTACTGTGCAACAATTTCAGTCGTAGGCCCAACAAATGAATTATTATAAGCCATCGATAAAATTCTGCATTAGTTTGCTAAATTCTCGCAATCCTGATAGCCTAGTTACAGAAAGAGGCTATCAGCTTGAATTCTGGCAGACAATGACAAAGAAAAATAATTTTCAACCTGCTTTCCAGACCTCCTACCGCGACTTCCCAATATTCTATAATTGGTCACAAGGAGGATATAAACATTCTGTTACCAGGCCAAAAACATAAATTGTGGAGGACTTTCGAGAAGAGAAAATAATTTTTAACCCATTTTTCAGACTTCCTACAATAGCTCTATAATTCTGACAGCATGGTTACAAAAGAGGCCAACTTCTCAAATTGTGGCAGACGTATAACAAAAGTGGATAAATTTCAATCCAACTTTCAGACATCCTATAAAACTTTGCCAATGTTCTATAATTTTGAAAACCTGGTTACAAAGAGGATACAACTATGTCAACAAAGAAATTGTGGAGGGCACATGATAAGAAAGAATAACTTTCAACCTACTTTGCAGACCTCTTACAATGACTTGACAATATTCTATAATATTGAAAACCTGGTTACAGAGAGCATATAAATATTCTAGCTCTAGGCCAACAAAAAGAATTGTGGAGGGCACATGACAACAGAGAATAACTTTCAGCCTACTTTGCAGCCCTCCTGCAATCAGAGAGAAATATTTCAGCACTAGGCCAACAAAAAAACTTGTGGAGAACACATGACAAGAAAGAATAAATCAAAAATAAATGAACCTATTTGAAATGTCCTACGTCTCCCCCCGTCTCACACACGTGATGTGCTGGCAATCACCGGCGCTCCATATATGGAAATCTTCAGACTTAGGGCAATGTGCCATTGCCCTAAGTCGGCTCGAGAACGCACGGCAGCGCGTTCTCGAGCACCTAACCTATCTAACCACCTAACCACCTAACCCTAACCACCTAACCCTAATTACCCAACCACCTAACCACCTAACCCAGCCTAACCAAGAACGCGCTACCGCGCGGGGAGAAAGATATCCTCAACCCTAACCATTAACCCTAACAACTAACCTAACCAAGAACGCGCTACCGCGCGGGGAGAAAAATGTCCGCATCCCTAACCATTAACCCTAACAACTAACCTAACAACAACGCACTACCGCGCGTTGAGTAAAATATCCCCACGCTCGTTTTATACATAGAAAAAAAAGTGGAGTAAAGAGAATTGAACCCAAAACCTCTTGGAAAGAGTCTTAAAGTCTGTGTGGTTAACCACTACACCAAACCGGCATTTGTTTTGAAGGTTTGCCATACACCATATGCTCCCACAGCGTATCATCTTTCCTTTTAAGGAAGGTGAGACAGGGGGAGAGCTGTGCCATTTGACTCCGAGTGGCCAAACATCAGTGTGAACTCGCATTTCAGATACCCATCTACTTTCAATACCCCCTCTCGATCGCGCGCAAATTCCCCTGTTCTAGAAGAGAGCTTTGCGTCCGGAAATGCGTTTAGGTTGCTTGCGCAGATACGGACGAGCTGGGCTCGTTTTTACCATTGGTTTTCATCTACTGGAGATGTCGACCCCGAAACGAACGCCAGCCCAGGCCCACATGCAATCGCAAGTCCGATGACCAACACCAACTCCTCCTTCAACTCATCGTCGAACGGCCCCTTCAACTGCAATGACAATACTGTGAAGTCATTTTGCGACGCCGCGCGTCTGTTGCCTAGGCAGATATACCACAATCTATTGCTTCTGAGGTTGCCTATGTGGTATCATTGGAGGACCGCTGGGTCGGATTCAAATTTGGATTCTTTGTTGAAAGAATGGAAGATTCTGAATGGCGTATCTGCTTTATTGACAACTTCGTGTGTTATCTTTTCTATTTTTAAGTACAGCAGAGCTAAATATATATATATCATAGGGTTGTTTCAGCGTTATTGCAAATACCCCAAGCGGCCAATGACCATATTACGAGGGAAACAGCGCTGCTTTCATTGATATGCGCCCTGATGGGTCTTATATATGGATGTATATATATGGTGATATTTGGGACGATGAGGAGCATGTTTCGATTGTCGAGGTGGGGAGAGGTGCGTGGATGTGTTCAAGAATAAAGGAGGGAAAATATTAACTGATTTGGCTGCTGGTAGGAAGTAAGGGGGACAAGTTCCGCTGCATGGTGGAATGTTTGGGTATTACTGGCGATGCCGGCGGTATCGACGTCTTGGTATTGTTTACCTTTAGATTCCATTCTCAGCCTGACACTGTATTTCTTTCCCAACAGGTCAACGCTCCTCTTCCTCGCATCCATACTTTCATTCGTCTGGCTCAAAGAATCGGGGAACGATCCTTCCATACCGTTAAGCGCAACGGTGGCTTTGAGTTCACGGGTGGCTGTCACGGGGGTGTTGGTGCTTGGGATGGTGTACTTCGCGATGATAGTGAAGACATTAACGAGGTACGGCAAGGAACGGGGTGAGATGAGTGCGGATTTGGAGATGAGTTCGGTTGCTGTTCCTGTGCAGAGTGAGGAGCTGGAGGATAGGGGAAGGGAGATATAATACACGCAAGCAATTTTCTTGAGGTAAACAAATCATTACATTTTGGACGTCAGCAGGACACCTTTCTCTGATTTTGTTCAACTGTATCTAGATGAAATCAACTGTATTTAGCGTAAGATGAAATCGTACCACGACAGTCAGGGTCCGATTAACAGTAGGAGAACTCGAAGAGAGTCCAACCTTAAAGGAATATCGTGATACGATCATTTGCCTCATCCCAAGCTTGGGACCCCAAGTCGCCCTTGAAAAGAATCATATCAAAATTAACAAGTCAGAAAAGGATATGGCTCACAACAGAACTGACAAACACAAGTCACGCAATGAGAGCAGCAGCTCCCAAGTAGGTTGATTGTATGAGGCTTTGAGATTGGCGGTCTCTCTAGCCTCTTGAGTGCCTGCCTGAGGTCGAAGTATATAGTATACCATTTATCTGCTCATCCAAGTAGTCTGCATTATTCGTAGCAAGGTTAGTAGGGTATATCGCTAGTGTATTCCTTTACTTGGCAAGATTATCGTTCACGGCACATGAGAGGGTATGTCGTCATCATTTATGAATCCCGCCTTTGTCCACAACCGCTTTCTCGTCTTCTGCAACTGATAGTGCGAGTCCGACCTTTGACTCGCCAATTCTCTTTGTCCTTGGAGTTAAACTTCTTGAAATGCAAGCAACTTCGAAAGACGCCTGTTGAAAGGTCAGTCACGGTAGGCGGACGTGTATCCAAAAGGTAGGTCATTGCTCACTCGATGACTCTCACCTCCTCCACCTCGACAAGATTTGCTGACGAAGACCTTTTCAGGTTCTGCAACCTAGAAAGATAGTTCATCAGCCCGATAAAATTCAAACACACAGGTAGAACCTACTCGTGAATAATAGCAATTCACCTTCAACAACCTCCAAGGAGCCACAGATAAACTCGAGTCGCTCTCCGTTACTCTGACTCTCCATTGGCAGTAATCTGCCGAAGACGCACCACCCTACCTTCGTCAACTTCAGACGCGCAACAGCATTCTCTCGGTATGTCAAGGTCTTCTACCTTGCTCCCTTGCGGAAACGTAAGTGTCCATGCAGGAACATGGAAAGGCAACACTCACAAACTTCCAAGCTCCGTTTATCGTCCAAAGAACACTCAGCATCCCATCATGATGCTCCATATTACCAAAATATTGGACCCTCAATTCGTGCTTATTCGGTACGGTTCGGCCAATCTTGTCATGCAAGTCTGCGTCGCTTAGGGGTTGAAAAACTGTTTGCAAGCGTTGGTACAATAGAGTCGGCCTATGCGTTCTTTCAGTTTCAAAGAGTTTTTCCACTAAAAAAAAGTACCGATGGAGGATAATGACCCGTCATGGCAAAGTTGCTGTACAACAAGTGGATCTGAAGGAGTTGTCGTTGATAATGAATTTATTGCACAAGTTAAAGACTTGCAAGATCGGGGTGGGCATGAATAACTTGCGCAATACTTTCACGTGTAAAGCTTTCTTCGCAGAACCTGGGCTTGATGTCATTCTGCACCTCTGCATGCGCCGCATCGTTCTCGGTCAACACACCTTTTAGCTGCAAATATGCGGGCCAAGACGATTGCAGAGGTGTTGTGCGAAAATCCAGCCACAATCTGTGCACTGAAGGTTAATCTCTATGATGCGTGGAGCAAGAACTACGCACAGGAAAATGTCGCTTCTTGAACAGCATGGCGTCCCAAAACCTTGGGAAGGAAGTACGGGTTGTCAGGGAGACAGAAGAGAAGCGGGGCTTCTTTCATGACTTGGAAGATGAAGTGCTCAATAGGAGCGCGTTGGTGTTTGGGAGAGCGTTTAGGTAGGGGAGACAATAGTAACACCGCTGGAGAATAAAAGTTAGCAATTCAGGTTTTAACAGATCATATAAAACTCATCAACATACTTGCGTGCCGAGTAGAGCTGAGAGTACTACAAATGGTACAAGTTTGACAGCTTGCGCGCCGAGTAGAGAGAGTACTACAAATGGTACAAGTTTGACAGGGCGCTGACTCAGAACCTTGACGTTCCGCTCATCTTGTACCCAATGACTAATCTTCCAGAAGGACAAGTCCGAGACAGCTGGAATGTTCGTCTTCTCACCAGGAGTGGGAGGCTTGGTGGGGAAGTTGCATTTCGTAACAAAGTAACACCGAAGCTGCTGCGACGCGGTGGCGGAGATGGACCCCACGGTAGAGCGGAAAGTCTCGAGTCTGTACGCGTCTGTAGGTGCAACGCACGTTGTTCCTCCTCGGCTTTGAAAATGCGCATCATCTACGCAACGCAAGGACGACTCGCTGCCGTGTGCAGAGCTCACAACGAGACGTCGAGTAAGTTTGAGGGCATTGTCACTTAGCAGCGCTACACGCGCAGCAGGTCCAACGGGAGTGGACAAAGTCGATGGAAGTGAGTGTTGAGATGTATATGGCCTGAACGAGCCGGACTTTTCCACATTGTACCCAAAAAGAAATTCAGCAGGAAAGCAGCAGGTCTTACACCAAGATGTACTTTACTGAATATACTACATACCAATCTGAATATCACAGAAATTACGACTCATTAGGGTTGCGGTATGACTCCTCAAGATAGTTGGTGGGAAAACTTGATGCTTGGCAGTCAAGCTGGAAGAGCCGATCTTGAAAGATACAGGTACACAGCATGTTGAACAGGTCCTTCATCCTGCCCAGCGTCCAGACATTTTTTAAATCCCTCGTAAAGTATCGATAGAATTCAGGCTGGCTGGGTAGCACATCTTGGAGGATATGATCAATAATCTCAATATCAAAGTCAGAAAGTTTTTACAATCATATAGATTGATCTTACCATGGTCTCTATAAAAGCTTCCACGCATGACATTGAGGGAGCAATTCTTTCCATGAATCGGTGGGCTTCATCTTTGGGGGACCTCATCATAAGAAGTCTTCCGTCCGACCCGAAGGAGACTTCTCGAGTGAGCAGGCATGTCAATAGCTTTTGAATCGCGGTACTAGCATGAATCCCTTCCTGCCGGTTGAGCTATATGTAAGAATTAGTAAGTCCAAATGTGTTTTTTCAAAAAATTGTGCTTAGCAGACCTCTGGAGAAAACTCAAAGGTATTCGAGAGAACGAAAAACTTCGTGAGAGTGTGGACATTTTCATGAGGAAGGATGTTCGTAAATATTTCTTGTAATTTTTGCTTGATATATGCATAAATCTGTTCATAGGCCGAGTAGAGAATGTTGAGAGCGAACGTGTCTGGGACATTGATTCCTTCGCGGTGTCGGATCCACCAGATAACTATTTTCAGCACAATTAGCACTAGGTTAGAATTTTGAAATAAAACTTACTCGTTTCTGGTGGTGTTGCCGTTTCAGCCTGATATATCTCCCTCCAGATATTGTAGATGAAATTTCGGATCATCGCATCGTTTTCAGCCGCATCTTCTCCAGCAGTGATTGTTGAACCGCACAGGATCTCTGTCCATAATTTTTGTCTGGCTCGATAGATGCAGCGCGCTAGGTAGGGGGCGCGAACCTCGAAGATCCAGTCCTAATCACCAAAGCCAGAAGTTGATACTCAAATGTTAAAGTTAATGACAGCGTAGACAACTTGCTGGGATCATGGCACCCTCTTCAAAAGCCTGACAAAACAAGAATCGGTATTCCAGCCTGACAATAGTCGTTGTTGGTTCTAGAAGTTGATTGAAGCGGTTTATGTAATCTGATTGTAGAACCAGAGCTGGTTCAGGTTCAAAAGATTAGTATAAATACATCAACTCTGAATTCAACTTACATCCCCGGACGATGGCAGGCGTTGAATCAATCTTATGCAGATCACAATCCCCAAGTCAGACACATTGGAATATTCAGAGTACCATGTTGGCTGTTCACGTACCTCAAACACTATGTCCAAGGGATCTGGACTGACCAAGCTGGCTCCTACCACATCTGGCTCGTGCATTCTCACATTGGTGATGTCTGTGTCTCTAAACAGAGCTTTCAGGCTTACGCCTCGTTTCTTGACATCGACCATCTGAAGGAAACCTCCTATGACAGCCAACCCATACTAAAAAAGAATTATTGCAAAAATAACAAGATCGCTAGATTGTCTACTCACAACGAAGGACTTCTCACTATACAAGCATGCTAGCTCGAAGTTTGAGATTTGATAAGAATTAATGTAAAGGAGTTCTCCATTGAACCAGGCTGCATTCTGTGCGCCGACGGATTGTATGACCCCAATGGGCCTTGCCTGTTGCTCAGCATTAGTTGAGGTAAAAAAGTGTATTGGAGCCTCACTATCGATTCTCTTCCTAGCGCCTGTCCTCAGGAGCACCTTATGAGATGTGATCTGAGAGGCAGTGAGTGACTTACAGAATAGTATGGGGTTAGCCCCCACGGCTCCACCAAATAGCCTTTGAAGGTAACTTCGACGCCGTTGGTAAACTGTCGGTCAAAGGCCCGCCATTCCAAAAAGGTGGTGTTTTGCGCGTGGGACATAATGGCCATCTGTTGCACCTCCATCTGCGAAAGATTGATCTACAATGATGTGATTGATAAGCAAACAAACGGCTGATTGTTCATAAGTCGGAATATTCTTACATAAAGTGGTGTAGCACAGCCCAGCTCAAAGTCATAACTGACCGATCCAACGTAGTATCTGTTTGACATGAAGTTGTGAATGAGAGAATTGGCCAATTGATAATCCTGTATATATCATCGTGACTGTTTCGCATTCAAAGGTAATAACCTAAAACCTTGATAAGGCGGGAATCAATATACACATACTATCAGATGCTCTCACAATTGAGCCCAGGCCTGCAGCTGGTTGGATAATTTCTGTCACAAAGCTGATGTTTAAATAATGAATTCGCATGTGTATGTGCATGGCCCAAAATTTCTGAACTGTTGGGGTAGTTGGTTTCTGTAGGCTCTACTTAATCATGCAGACCACCCTTCCCCATGTCCCTGACCTGCGGTAATGGTGACTAGTCGTCATATTCGGCGTACACTGAATATGAAGAGCCTGCATCAGAACTCTCGTCCACATCTGGCACATCTTCTCCTTCATCTTCCTCAGCTTGCCCATCTTGATCTGAGCTGCTATCCTCCTCAGAATAATCTTCATCATCACTATGGGCTACATTTTTGTCGAGGTCTTTGGGGTTGTGGTTGAGCTTTTCAGTTTCCAGGTCAACATCCATGTGCACTGTACCCGTCGCTAGCGGGCTCGCACGAGGATAAGCACCGGCTACGCTATTGACATTGACGTGGCCAACACCAAGACCAAGATGATAGCGCATGACCATGTCTCTGTCAGCAAACCTAATAAATGTTAACAGGTTCAAGAATCATAGGATGTTGCTAATTGCTCACCGCCCAACATAATACTGATGGAAGTCATCAGAATCCCTGGCAGAAGGAGAAAGTCCCCGACCATCAGCATATCGCTTTCCGATGGAAAATACTGGAAGAAGGTGACATGATCGGATGACTTCGCTAGGATCCAGAAATCCAAATGATTCCTCGTTCGCCATTGCAGGAAATGAGAGGCGTTCAAGTTCATGCCCTTCCCAACTCCCCGGCGTTCCTGCTGAAACCATCGGACCCAAAGAAATTCGAGCCTTACTGGGAGATGACTAGAAAGACCTGCACCGATGTAGACAGCATTGACATGAAAAATCCCAAGGACCCTCGCATGTGTGAAAGAGATTGCCAAATCGCTGCTCCCCAAGTCTTCCCTAGGTAGGACCATGACATCGCGTTTGACTGTGTTGACGTTAATAGTATCCTGAGCCCTACGAACATCGTACGTTGTATAGTTGATGCGCATTAGATTATGGCGATATAGACGGTTGTATCTGAAAACAACACTTTCAGCGCTGGACACGGCAGCCACAGGCCCAGAGGTGCTTGGATGGAGATGGAGTGAGCCCAACAACGTGTGCTCTTGGAGTGCTTCTTTAAGCCGAGGAAGTAGATGTCTTGTAAGTTTTGGAAAGAAGTTCTGCTTTACAGTCAAAATATGTTTCGGTTTCGATCAACTCACCCACCTTGACCGCTGGGTCTCCGGAGCGGCTTTGAAGAAAAGTGCCTATATCTTCATATTGTGTTTCAGATATACCAATATGATGATGCTTTTCCCCAGATCTATCTAAGGTCTCCCGTGGTTTGGTCGGCAAGAGTTTTCGCTTTAAGCGCCGCAAATGTGCTTCTCGGCGTTCAATGCGAGTTAATTGGCGAATAAAGAGCTTCTTATCGGTGCGCTTATATCGTGTCTTCGGCGTGCGGTGCTCCAATTCGCCCTGTGGATCAGATTATTTTCCGTCGACTATGTAGAGATGTCTCGGAGCTCACAGTTTCGGTACTATACGAATCCGTCGTCCCATAATCCCGTATGTGCTTGACATAGTCACCAAGAGAGTGATGCTTGTACGTATTCATATTGTAAGTCTTGCCCTTAAATTCTGGCTTCTGCTCGGGGTCCCTTGTACCTTTTGTTCCAGCTGGCGCTGACGGATCAGTTGACCCCATAGATTCCGATGAAGCAGGCCCTTCGCCTAACATTTGGGGCTGCGCTAAATGGGGCGATGATCCATCACCTGCATTGTTTATAACACATCTCCCACTAGATCTTTTGGCCTCTTTCCGTTTCCGGGCCTGGTGCTCACGAGCAAGCTCGCGGGTGGCAAACTTGGGACAAATGACATCCGTGAAATCACGAAATGCAGCGCCGATCTTGGTTGTGAGCCCGTCTAAAATATCGAGGGTGGCATCGGTATGCATTCGAAGTTTAGCGAGGCCATGCCAATGGGCGCAAAGAAATAATAGCCTTCTCACAGCGAGATCGTGTTCTTTGGGAATGAGACCATCGAACACAGGAATCGCACACTGTAAAGGAATCTGTAGCTCAGATAAAAGTGGTGAACAAGCCGTTTTGGAAACAAACCTGCAGAAGGTCTTCAAAGTCACGGGCTGCCATTTTTCTCATTTCCGAAACATTCGATGAAAATTTGCGAATGGTTGCGGTGCCAAAGGATGGAATCTGCCGATACCTGAAATTGCGTGTTATGAAATACAAAAGGTATACATTTCATAATCACCTTTGGTCGAGTTCATTCAGTAAGGCAGGATTGATGCTTGAGATAATCCGAAGAAGGTGTGTAAAAAGAGCTTTCCAAACACCCAATTCAAACTCATGAAGCAAATCTACCGCAAGTATACCAAAAAAATCGAAACCGAGGCCATGCAATCGTTCGGAAAAAGCATTCTTTCAAACAAATATTGGTATTTCCTTTGCTAAGGGCAAATAAAGAAATCACCAAGTTAGGGACCAAAGACTCCCGTTTCAAGATTTTCTCCACCGCAGCACTATTCACCATATAGTTTTGCTCGTAGATTATCCGCCTAGCACTGGAAATCTCGCTTCTCCTCTTTGCATTGTCAGACCGTAACAAGGTTTCGCGGAGGCGGCGGTCATTAGCAGTCCCCAGATTCTGAATAGTGGACTTTGGAACTAAACATCGCGGGCATGGGCAAATGCCTTTGTCTCGAATACTAGCCAATATGATTCTGTATAGGGTTAGATCAATCGTTACCGAAAAGTTCGAACAAATTGTCAGCTTACTTCTCAGGATAATCGGCTGCGTAAGTGAAGATTCGTGGATAGAGACGGCGGAGGACACCATCTCCACATTTGATGGCAATACCATGTTCCCAAGCAGCAACAAAATCTGCATCCAAGAGGACTTTCATTTGCTCATGGAAGAGCTCGCGGTGGCAATGAGTGTAGAATTGGCTATTGGGTCCCTTTCCCCCTGCCAACTTTGAGGCAAAATCATTGAATGAAGGTGGTAGCTAGAAGGAAGGGGGTCAGCTCAGTCATGAACTTGGACAAGTACTCTTAGTCCCACCTTTTCAAAATAGGCGACATGATTACATGAGTTAAGAGTGGGTTTTCCACGACGGTACTTGGATTCATTTCCAAAATAAAGATAAATAGGCCATAGTCTAGCATTCCCGAATGATGTTAGATGTGTTGCGTCGGACCAAAGCATAAATGCGCAGATTACGCGCTCTAATTGACAGCCAGGCTCCCGTGGTGATTGCTGGAGGTCCCTGTGGGCTCTGAGAAAAGACTGAGAAGTGTACAGCTCTCCGTGAACACGAAATTCTGAGCCACTAGGGTCAACAGGCGATTTCCATAAGAGGTCGTGTGGCTCAATATGAAAATGTAGAAAATCATGGGGATCGCTAAACCGCTCCTTCATCACAGCAACCAACGAGCGATGGTAGAGCTTTATCCCACTGTAAATCTTCATCCCAGGATTTTCAGCTCGACTATGGAAGGGCACACAAATCTCGACATCAGTTACGTGCCAACCCTCATCCGCTGCGTCGATCCATTGATCGTCGTCATTTGTAACAAGATTACCAGCGAGGAGAGCATTGATTTGGTCCCATTTGTTATGACGGACATCGGAGGGAACAAAGTCTGGATCACCCACAATTTTGATGAGTTCCCGAAATGCGGCCTGCGATTTTTGAGCTCCGCCAGACCAGAACCAATTACCGAGATGGAAAGAGCTTAAGTTGGGATAAGGGAAAAATTGATCCGCAGCTTCTGATGAGGAGCTAGGAATAGGGGAAGCCTCCTCAAGTATGATGTTGCGATTGCAGAGATCCGCGAACATCACATAATCCTCCGCATCATGAGAAGGAAATTCAGGTCCAGCATATTGGCGCACCAAACCAAATATGTTTGGCGGTGATCGGATGGGGAGACTGGATTTAATTTGGCAAGAGGCGGTGGGCACCTGAAGAGCTGCTGAGTGAAGCCCTTTCTGGGGCCCCAGCATTATGTCAGGCGGAAGGTTTGGCGAAGGACATGGAAGAACATCACGATAGCGTTCCGGAGGTTGTATGTTTTCCCGACGAGTTCGCCGGATTGCGATGGGCACCATCAAGTCGTCATGGTGTGCTGTCTCATCATTGGCAGCAACGGCTCCAGATCCGGTTGGACATATTCCAATTTCTTCAACTGGCAGCTCGGTTGAAGAAGTGATCGCGACTGCGGTGTTGTCCTGAGTGCAAGAAACTATTACAGAAGGGCAGTGATCAAGAGAACATTGTAAGCTTACCAGCCTATCCGGCGATGCTTGAGCAGGTCCTCTAGTTCCAATCGATCGGGTTCCACGCCGCTGCTGCTTCTTTTCCACCCACAACTCCTTGGCTTTTGCACGACCGCAGCTGACACGCCTTTGGCTAATTTTACAAGAGCGAAGATGATTGTTCAATGCATTCGTCTGGACAAATGACTTTCCGCAAAGACAAGTGTTTCGTGGAATGGTAGAGATATCATGAAAGGGGATGCTGAAGGACATGGCTCGGAAAGTGAATGGGAGGCGGCGGCAGGGTACAAGTGGCATCCGCAGCACCGCAGATGTCCAACGATGAGGGAAACCGCGGCAGCAGACTCGCCTCGTTTTAGATTCTTCGGAAGCGTGGCATTGACTCGGAAAGCATGACTCAAGCCTGAGACTCGGAAGAGCTACTAGTACTTTCTGCCCTCAACCGTTCTCCTCACTAAAGTATGGTAGATGGGTCATTGTCGTGGCTTTCGGGTTGAGAGCGAAGAGAATACAATGACCAGGTCCTTTTACAGTGACGACTACTAGGGTCGGATGGATGACATAGAAGGTGCCCACGGCATGAGGCTAACGGCAACATTCGGAAGATTCAACGCGGAACATTTTTGAGAGTTGCATATCGAGGGACCTGAACGACTTGCGATGATACAACTT
Organism: Laccaria trichodermophora; assembly: GCA_018417955.1. Taxonomy (NCBI): domain Eukaryota; kingdom Fungi; phylum Basidiomycota; class Agaricomycetes; order Agaricales; family Hydnangiaceae; genus Laccaria; species Laccaria trichodermophora. Next base: position 362,599 of record JACTVC010000040.1, read on the forward strand.
GATGTCCTTCTGAGTACTTTTTGAGACATGACTTGACACTTATATGTTCTAATTTACGACGCTCAACTGCGACGACATATACGACATTACGACGATACCATGAGTACTTCAGGAGGCTTGATTTCGCGAGTTAACGTGCCCGAATACCTCAGTATATTTGTGTTAAACACTTTCTAGGTTACAACGTAACGAGCCCCAAGTGCACAGCCCTCGCGAATTTGCAGAGCGCATTCTCATCCATGATATAATCAAAATCAATGTCTTTCTGCTCTTGGGGTGTCAGATAGCTAGAAAGGAAGCTATGAACCTGCTTCAATCCTTCAACACAGGCTGTGAGAGGAGGCTTCTTGATGGAACCTCCAGCTGCCTGACTACGTTTCTCCATATAGCCTAGATACTCCAAGCCACCATTTGCCCCGCGGTTGATGGTGTGCATGCATTGGGCAATTGTTTGTAGATCTGGTTTGGCTGCAACTCGGGTATATGCGTAATCACCAGCCAACAAAAAGCCAGTCAGATCTCCAAGCTGAGGGAACTTGTTGATGGGCTTCCTAAAGAAAGCAAACAAATCCCCGAAATTCTTGTCTCCGGCACCCGCAAACTCAGCCCAACCACAACTATGAGCTGCCTCCCACAGACGCTCTGCTACATCAACCGTGCGCGTTGGTTGATGTGAGCCATATGCACGTGCATTGCAGACATAGTTTTTGGGCATAGAAGAGATGGTCTGTTTCCAAGTTTCGATAGAGTTGAAAAACGTAGGCTCAAGCAGGGCAAAGTCAGTCCGAAACGTGACAACACGCATCAAGAGAGCGCTGAAGAGACCTTGCGAGGTAAACAAAACATCTTCATCGAAAGGTCCTCCTTTCTCTTTGGATCTCAGTCTACATGGGGCGTGCTCTCGGAAGGGAAGAAGAAAGTCAGGGTCTTTAATCATAGCTTTCTGGAGCGTGGTAGCTTCTGGGCGATCCAAACAATAATCCATCATCCGCTGATGCTGAGAGATGCTTGGACGGTCCACTTGATAGTAGAAAACGCCCAACGACTGGGTCATGAAGTTTGCAAAAACCATCAGACGCTTATCCTTGATATTACTTATGACTTGAGGTATGAAGATCTTCTGATGTAAATTTGAAGATTGACCCAGAAGTGACCGAGCGTCTGCGGTGGAATCAGCCACGATAAGGTTGGCGATATGGGCTACTAATTCGCGCTCCACTGACGATGGATCCGACAAACGATGGGCACGCAGCGCAGACTTGAAAGACTCCAACTTTTCATAGTTAGGAGCGCGACTGTGTTGTTTGAGCAAGGTACCCTTTGTCATCTTCTCATGCGCCCTCCAGACGTAATCCAAATACAATGTTTGAGGGCCGAAAACCTCCAACAAAGCACTGATAAACCATCCCTGCCATCGGCACTTGAAATGCGGTTCATGGAAGTCAGGCATCCCAAGCCAACCAGCAATTACATCTTGTGTGATTTCCACTGCTAGCGCCTCCCTCTGCCGATCATCCGGATACAATGGCAATTTTCGCTTTCGATCAAGGCAATAAGAGGCCTCAGGAAAATGAGGTGCATGGTCAGAAAGATTGAAGACTTGAGCAGTTGTGGTACGCAGATTCACCATCTGGCAGGCCTTCACAAACAAACAATGTAGCCAAGCATCTTTGGAGGGTTGGAGCGAGTTTTGAAACAATCGACGACATTCAGTTGGAACCCAACAGTCAAACCACCTCCACAATGCACAGTTCCCCAGCATTAAATTGACTCTAGTTTGTCGAAGATTAATTGCAGACCGCGTTTCTGAGTCTTTTAAGGATCGATATCCTTGAACCACTTTAGCAGCGGTGAGCAAGTTGTCACTAGAACCTGGAATATCAAGAAGCGAATGTAAAGCGTGAACGTAGGTAGAAGACGGCTCCCAGGCGTCAAGCCCAAGATTCTCGGCTGATAAAGAGCTCGCTTGTGCTATGGCAGGCGCCCATACGTTGAGGACGTTTGACTCGACATCAAGCATCTCCTCCTCGATGATGGCAGGATTGAGAAATTTAACGAAGCTAAACGCTATATATCTCTGTTACATTATTGGTCATTATTAACAAACAGCTACCCACCAGCGCGCTTCTCAGCCAACTTCCTGGCTTCACTAAATGGCCCGCCAGGTTGTATCAGTATTTCTACATAGGGAACTTGCTGTGGGCGGCGTAGACCTACTTCATTACCTGGGGCGGCAGCAGGTTCAATAGATCGGGTTGTTCCTGATTTTTTCAATGAGCAAAAGAATTGTATGTGTCTCACTTACGCACCAGCAGAAGAAGGGCATTGACTCTCGTTGAAGTCGCCTATGCTCCCCAGATTCTCTCTGCTTTCCATCATCTCATCCACTGCTGCAAAACTCATAGATTGGGTTGTTCCTGATTTTTTCATTGAGCAAAAGAATTGTATGTATCTTACTTACGCACCAGCAGGAGAAGGAAATTGACTCTCATTGAAGTCGCCTATGCTCCCCAGATTCTCTCTGCATTCCATCATCTCATCCACTGCTGCAAAACTCTCGTCTATGTCGAACATAAATTCCCACATGCCACCATCCTGCATGAGTGGAGCAGGTTGTCGTTCAAGATCCTCCATGGATGGATCATAAGCTTGATCAATATCCATCGCATTAGGATCAGAAGCCAACCCTCCAACCTCCTCAACCACATTGGATAGCTCAAACGTATCCTCCGGATCCACCTCCAACTTTCCACCTGAGAAAATACCAGATTGATCGAGATTAACTTCATCGGCGGTATCTTGATCATCGAGATCAAGTGGAGCGACCTTATTACTGTCAACCATAGAGGGCACATGTTGAGCGAGTTCTTCTCGATGTTGACACCAACGTTCCGCTTGAGTCCTGCGGAGCGCATCTTGAGATACGCCATCCCTCCATCCAGGGCCATTTGACCAAGTGGAGCAAGGAACACGCTTATCTCCCAACGAATGAGTGAATGCGCTCATGAAGACATCCATATCCACCTCGAGGCCGTATCGCTTTGGCATCTGTGACAAGACAAAGACACTGAGGCCCAGGAGGTCGCGTACTATGTACTCAGCATGATGCTTCTGATCCATATATATCGACCCCTCTTTGACAAATGTGGTCCCCTTACGTCCTTCAATGTTGCTCCTAGCCTTGTTTTCAGTCTTGCTTCCAGTCTTGTTCACAGGCTGTGAATCTGCAGGACAAGGGCTAGAAGATAACAAAATCAGCGACCATTGAGAACTCGACTAAAACCAAATAGCTCACCCGCCCATCTTCATCTCTTTGCCGAGATTCCAGCGTGTACCGTCATAAAGGTTTGCAAGTGGGAAGCGTCCATTTCCAGAAAACAAATGTCGTGGAGGATAAGAGATGCCAACCGCTCTGATGGCGGAAGGGTCTAGGTGACCATCTGGACCTGTGATGGGAGAGCTTCCATGGAAGTGCCTTCCAGAGAAATTTACACAAGTGAATTTGTTGCAAGTCACATAAACTTGAGCCATGGGGAAGAAGAACCGACCGGGATCATAGTTTGGAGGATGGTCTGACAAAACAACGAGCGTCGAGAATGTGCCAATCTCGTCATCATCCTCATGCTTTCCCCCAAATCGTAAACCCATAGATGCAGATAACCCTACATCACACGCATCACTTTCAGCAGGTGCCAGGTTGAGTTGAAAAGAGCCCGCCACCGCCTTCTTGTGTGGGCCAAGGCGCGGAAGATTAAGGCGTTCTGCATGCTCGCGTGCTGCTTCGGCGTAACGGGGTGG